>OU896719.1:31225199-31825199 GCA_918026855.4 Phaedon cochleariae
TTATTGAAACACAACCTCACTTTTTTATTTGGTTACAGAGGAATCAAAAGGTTGAAATAGTTTTTCACAATATTTTGGCATACGAATCGTGTTTCTTCCGTTATTCATTAATTCAAGCATGCCTTCGCATTGTGCTGTTGTACAATGCACAAAAAATGCAGCAAGAGACTAGGGAATATGATTTTTCAGGTAAATAGTAATCTCACATAGTTAGCATTATGAAATGTTGTCATTCCTTATTAAAATTCCTTCTGCCTTCTGCCACTTCTGCAATACAAGCTAATACTGCTAATAGATTGAAAATGTCTACAACACACACGATCGTCAGCATGTCCAGACCAGTCCTACCGATTGATTGCATGAATCTTCTTGCATTATTCTAGAAATTTCAGGTATATTTCTATTAGCTGATCCTATTGCAGAAGGAATTCCGATGAGAAATCAGAGAAATAACCAAATTTCAAAAATGAAAACTATGTGAGTGACTATAGTAGGTACTTACTTTTGAATCATAATGTACCATCCGGATTTCTTCATCTTCCGCTGCGGTTTTTGTGCATTTTACAACAGCACAATGTGATGGCATTAGCGAATTGATGAATAGCGGAAAAATACGATTCATATGCCAAAATAATTGTGGAAAACTATTTCAATCACTTGTAAACAAATATGTTTTGCCTCCAGGGTCGGTCATCTGACAGTTCTTGCACGCGACCTATTAATAGACTTATGCGCATGCGTCAATTCGAAATTAGAAACGACGAAATTCAATGTTTATATTTTGATATCTGAATCCATTCTGAATCTGAAGCCTCAGACAAGAAATCATGACCGAGACTTCACTGGAATTCATATTTGCGAAGTTTTGGTGGATCTGAGGAAGCAGACAGCTTCAATTCGCGGTTTTGGAACGAGTTTGCTGAAGTTTTTTATTGTCTCAGAATACTTCCAATAATGGCCAACAAGTGCAAGACATTATAAACATACAAATGTACAGCTTCCCAACATAATATGCAAAATTATACGAAGTGTGGCAGAACATTACAAAAATTGGGAAGCCCATCTACAAATATATGTGCCTGTCTGTAGCAGATACTTATTCTCAGAAACAGATTATGAAGGTAATTTCTTTCATTTTGAGAAAAATATCTTTACAGTGTTCTATGTAATGTGCTTTTCTTTCAAGTTTCAAGGGATTCCAAATACAATTGCAGAAGTTGGTACATTTTCTGTGATGCAGATTACATACCTCCACAGAATTTACCAATTACAATGCATCAAAATGTAAAACCTGTGATCAATGGATATGAATGGGAAAGAGGAAGGTCACATACATAAAAAAATAGAATATGACTCTAATCCTTCTTCAGCTAAATCAACCAAATCATCCTCAGTAAGAGGATCAAATGAATCTGATAATGACAAAGATGCTGGAAGGATAGAACTTGCTTACCAGAGTGCTGATGCAACTTCCACCAGGACTGATCTTGTGAAAGTGGCTATGATGTTTCCATAGAAAAGACAAGTGCAATTTCAGTAGCCAATCTAATGAATTTTTTTTTCACTTTTTCTGATATAATAAAAAATGTAATGAGTACCTACTCAATTTTGCTTTATTTCAACATATAAACCAGAATATGATTAACACTGTGAATAATTGAAAGCTTCCAATTCTATACAAGGAATAAGAATAAAATGATTATGAAATATCTCCATTATTCTCAATCTCAAGACCATGCTCAAGTGTGATTCTGATAGTAATGGAATCTTTTCAAATGTTGTTCTTCCTGCTTCATTGTAGAAATATAATTATGTAGGGCAGTTGATTTGTTATCTGGAAAATGAATATCAGTTACCTATTTATGGAAGTTAGATATTATATAAGACTTACAATTCACCAAGAATTCAGAATTATTCTTTTTCACCAACAGCATGATTAATTTTGTAGGAACAGTTTCTTCAATCTTTGTCTTCCTTTGATTGTAAAAGCGTTGATTGATATATTACGCTTACGCTGGGAAGATGCCCAACCTTATGGGGCAAAACGAGGTCCGAAAAAATCTCACAACTAGATGGCGTACCATAGTTCGAAATCTCACATAGTGGCGGCGATAGTGTCGAACGATGTCGGAGCAATACTTCGTAATTTGACTGGCAGGTGCGCCACTTACGAAGAGAATCTATTTATTGGAATGCAGATGGCGTGCGACTTGGAACAATTAAACAATCCATAATCCAGAACGCTTATATCGAATCCACCATCAATCAGTACGATTCTAGCTAATATGGCGGTAAATTCGAATTTGTTGGTAATAGTTGTACTGGATGTGCTTTTAACGAGCGCATCACGGACGTGAGATCATGAAAAAAGTTTATAGAAATCGAATTGGAGTGAATCACAAAATTTAATGTCTCAACAATAAATGCTTCCATTTTTGGCGATTGTGGAATAAACTGGTCAGCGGATATCAATATATAAGCTGCTCATAAATTTGATTGAAATTCACGAACACGGACCAGTGTTGTCACCTTAGTGTATTTGCCCTAGAACTGAATCTAAATGGGTCTGTTTGAGTGGAATTTCATATTTCATTATATCGAATAACTAAATCAAACTATAATTCACTGTCGCAAATCATTTTCTTGTCAGAGCTATGTACAATTTTTGAAATTTTTATTATTGAAATTACTGATATTTATCATATGAAAAACGCGGAACATATTGCGTGACAATTCTATACCGCTATCAATCCAAATTATTTCATACTGGTATATGATCCGACCTATGTATTGCCGATAATTCCTTTGACTTTTGTGGGGCGGCCGACTCGGTGCGTTTGTCGGCGATAGGGCTGCCAAGCCGTCGTTTGTCGCCCCAACCCCCCAACTACACAAGTACATCCTAAGGACTTCCCAGGGACGTCCCTAATTTTATACAAGGACATCCCAGAGATATCCTTTGTCGGGACAGATTACATACTAGGGACGTCCCAGAGTAATCAGCTGGCTGACAAAAAAAGCATCCAAGGGATTTCCGTCTGGTACGTCCCTGGGATGTACCAAGTACGAAGAAAGGATATCCCTAGGAGGTCCCAAGGATATTCCAGGGACATCCCTTCGACAAAAGAAAAAAAAATGTAGGTCGAGTAGGGTTTGAACCCGGGACCTTTAGCTTAAGGCACGCACCTTACCCCATTGGCTGATATGCCTTCTGAAGATTTATGTACCAAACATCGATTTTTAAACAGGACTAAACTGCAGAAACCTGAATAAATACAACTTTGTTAGGATTTGGGTATAATTATTATCATTCGTGGATGTTTAAAAATGGGGGTCATTATGCATTTACGATTTCTGTTTGCGAAAAATGGTAATTTCTTGAGAAGTGAGACAATTTTCTTTATTTTCATTACAATTATTTACCGGAAAAAAATCAAACATTTTCATAAAAATTCAACTCAATATTTTGATGAAAGTCTATGATTCTGATGTGAATAGATATTAGATATTCCAGGGACACAAATAGGATAACCTATGGATGTACCGGGCCGGATGTCCACTGGACAACCACTGCGGCCACTGCGGGACATCCCCTGGATACCCCAATGTACCTCTAGAACATCCCTGTGTTGTTAGGGCAGAGATTCTGAGCGGTCCGTAGTCTGTACTCCGTTGTTCTGAAGCGGCAAAATCGATTCTACTCAGAAAAAGTTACTGGTATCACAACATATCAACGCCGATTTCATGATTTTATATCGTGGCATATAGACTGGAAATGTAGCTGCATATAGACTGGAAATGTGGCTGTTTTCTGATGATTTTGTTTTTATCTCTTCAAATATACCAAAAAAGAATTCATATTTTTCAACAACTAGATACTGTAAAAAATGGTTCATAAGCTTGCAGCTCCAACTCTTGTAATCCAATAAATAAATTAATTCTATATATGTCCCAATAGTTATGACTCACTCTGTATATTATGCCTATTATAGATGATATATTTTATTTCATTTTTATAGTGAACCATTAACAATCAAAAATTCAAAGATATCTGACTATTTATTTTCTATCTACTGATGAGACTCTAAGAAATTATCCGATTCAGATTGATTATATTATCAATATTTTGTAATGTGTTATTAATACAAATTTTTAATATGGATACAAATTGGGTGAAAAAAATAATCAACGAAAAAGGCGTGAGATGTTTTTCCAGATATACAAATATATGCAAATATATTGGTTTTAGGCAAAGTATGACAAGTTATTCCCAAGGGTATTTAAAAAAACGCCACGGAGTAGGAACCCAACTGAGTGAGAGATCATAATATGTTCTTCTCTCTTCCGCAAGGAACCGAGGGAAAAATCAATACTCGCAACCCGTTGTTATTGTTGAGGAATGCGGATTCCCCATATACGTCCATGGGATTCACCGACCGTAGCAAACATTTTTTCATCGGAACCGGTCGGGCGGGTCGGTTCTCATCGTAGAAGACAATGATAAACAAGAATTTCTGGAGCGATAGCACGCGGTGGGATGGGATCTGTAATTCTGTACAAAAGTGTAGTAATCTGTACAATTAGTTCAGACATGTTCTGTGTGCCTAGTGGAGTCGCTACCTCACAGTGGCTAAACGATAGGCGAGGGGATGAGCGGGGCATCGACTCGCAAATAACACAGGTTGGGCATCTTCCCAGCGTAAGCGTAATATATCAATCAACGGTAAAAGCTAGTTACATCACATCTATACCTGACTTTCTTCACCACTTGCTTGGGTGTGAGCTTCACAACTGAATTCTTCCAGTTCTGCAGTTCTTTATGACTACCTAAAAATGTAGTTGCCATTTCAGTAAGCAAAAGGATCAATGGAGCATAATTGACTTCATGAGGCTTCAGCATACACAAACCAAGAGTTTCAAATCAGCAGGAGTTTCATCAGCTCAAAGATCTCAAGTTTCTGTATACTTTTCACTTCAACAAATTAACATTATTTCTTGCTTTGTATACCTGTTCGTCTTCCACCATCGGCCGATTTTCAAAAGCACTCAAATCGCTGAAATTTCGAAATAAAAATGATAGGAATCAAATGTGGAATGTGGCTCTCATTGTTTTCCCCATTCCACTGACAGCTTTGACTTCAATATCAATGCTTTGATGTACTTTTTCTGCTATCTGAAACATTTTCGCGGAGGAATATTATTTTCAGAGGCATCGGAAAGAAACTTCAACAACATAATAATATATAAATAAAATTTAAATGAAATTCATCCTCCATTTTGACTCGTGAATTTGACAAATTTCGCGCATGCGCAAATAGGTATTTGCACCCGCAGACTGTCATTTGTTTCCTCAAAACTGGCTTCACTTTTGACCATTTGAAACATAGGATGTTATCCGTATATATTTAGTAGGTATATGCCAAAGATTGACTGCCACGTGACCATTATACGAATGTATTCCTAGTTGCATAGTTTTAAGGCTCTCAAACTTTGTTGAGGCCCCAGTACAAATGATAACTTGCGATCTCAGACGAATAAAAGAAATTGCGATCGTAGGGAGTTATTGGAGTATTCACTGTACGTACTTCCACGTAGACGTGAACGTACGAAATGTAACGTTTTCGAATTGTCTTTAAATTGAGTTGAAGTCGTCACTTTAGTCTTCACTGCCATTGTGACGTAATAATACTTTTTTTTTGTTTGTATTGATCATATTTGGTTGTTTGTCAAGATCGGAAATGAAATTGATGCCAAAGTACCTCATTGATGTAGGTATCGAACACAGTAAAACAAGAGCACTTTTGTGTTAAAGCCGTAAAAAGAGAATTTTCCGTAACGGCAAGTATCTTTGCAGAACAGAATATCCTGTTGTTTTGATGGTTGGAAATGGAAAGTTCGAGACCCATGCCCTCTCCCAAGCAACGGCCCTGGAGAGCCGTGTATCAAGTTCATCGGGCATTTGTCTACTAGTAAAGTCAATATCAACGTTTTTTTTTCTCAGTCGAGTGAACTTTTATTCGATAGATTGCTTTAAGAGGGCATATTCCGCAGCGCCTCCGCCAATAAACAAGGTACCGCTCCCAAGTTCCCCTATGGTTATGGATCATGCTAGAGGCTCAATTTTTTTTTCCTGGGTAGTCAAAGGTGCAATCGATGCATCTTATCGAATGGATTTTCATTTTTTTACATAGACTAATTTATAAACACCTGTAAAGTAGTGCGTTTTTGACCGATTTTGTGAATTTTTTTCTACGTTATGGAATCAAAAATGGAAAAACTACTCGATAAGATGCACAGATCAGATGTAGTACTCTCCAAAAATGATTTTTATTTACTGAAATCTTATTTGGTTTTCGCATGGGAAATTGGGAGCGGAGGCACCGTGAAGAAGAATTTTCCCTGTGGGCGCGGCACTTAACAAAAATAAGCTCCTCCCATAAAGTTCAAATGCCTTATTGTTAGTCAATGGTCCTATGATGAAGTATGATATTTATTATTTTCACGAAATAGTCTGCGATCCAATATGTCTTTTCATGATACGAACCTATTTATATTTCGTTCAATAAACCTACAAGACTTATAAACCTGATGTATAATAAACATGGTATCATGATGGAATTAACAAAGCAACTGTGTTATATCTATACTCATATAATATATTTTTTCTAATTCTTCGAACACAGGGAAGTGCTGGAATGTTCTAAACGATATCTTTAGTACCTATAGTCCAACAAATAGATATAGATATCAGGAACATGATAAAATGATTTAATGGATCAGGGTGAATTTTACTATATATAGACTAATATTTTTTATGCAAATTGATCAGGATATATAGACTAATATTTTTTATGCAAAGTTGAGCCAACAAAAAACACGGTTGCTTCGTCATACCACCATTTCTATAGAACAGGTGAGATGAGCGAAAAAGTACTCCAAGATTCATAAGACATTTTACATTTTCCATATTATTTTGAAAAAAATGAATGAAATACTGATGATCTACGCATTCTACAGAGGAATGTCCTAGATAATAATAATTAAATGGAATATATAGATAAAATCCGAGATGAAATCCTTCTGATGTTTGGTTAGGTATGCGTTTTTTGCTTTCCAATGAAATCAAAGAATCCAGAAAATAATGTATAGAAGAGTTGAGATCAAACTGAGTCAAAGCTGTGAAAAGAAGATAGACAGAACGAATCACCGTTATTCTTTGGAGGGGTATGCAAGAGAAAAAAATCTCTCAGACGGTTAGTTAGAGAATTATATATCCAAAAATACCTAATCAATGCAGCATCGTTGGTTTAGGGGGAATGAACATTTGCAGAATTGGAATTAGAATAGGTGAGGAAAGTGAAAAAGTAGTCCAAGATTTATAAGACATTTTACATTTTCCATAATATTTTGAAGAAAATGAATGAAATACTGATTCACTCATTCACAGATGAATGTCCTAGGTAAGTATGCGTTTTTTGCTTTCCAATGAATTCGAAGGATCTAGAAAATAATGTATAGAAGTTTGAAAAACTACTGAAACACGCTTTTATGTATAGCCAAACTGATGAATAGAAGTAGAAAATAAAATAGAAAAAGTGTGTTGATACATATTCAACTGAAAAAATATTTTTTAGAAATGATGTTTAATGCAATACAAAGTTTGCCAGGTCAGCTATATAGTGCCTGATATAACTATGTCTGATGTCACCATTCCCACCAAGTCCTATAACTATGCTCGGTATTTCAATCAGCAAAAGTCTTTCTAAGGATAATCATAATCAGGTCAGATCCATTGGCGCGAAATCTGCTCCACAAAAACTTGGATTTTCGTTTCTTGCGAAAAGCTGCTTTACACCTCAACAACCATTTTTGAAAATAATATATTTTTCACTGATTTGATAGATCAATATTGAAAAGCTAATTCTAGGCTGATTCATCAACCATATTTTCGAATTTTTCGCTCATCGTTTCAAGCATAAAAATCTATCAAAAGCATCTTTTATGACGATTTTGCAAGACAAAATGTTAGTATTGATTGTAAGATCAATAACTATTCCATTTCGGGTTTTTTCGCTGCATATTTTTTAAAACAAACCTGATGTGGCTTTGCTGTCTTCGGGCGAACTCAGCAGAGCCACTTTTAAAAATTAGTTATTTTTGTATCTAGGGCGCGAAATGCTACTTTGGTGATCGAGATCTGATTTTTTTAACGAGGCGTAGCCGAGTTGAAAAAATAGTCGACATGACCAAAGTATTTCGCGCTCGAGTTGCAAACAAAATTTTTTCGACAAACGTCAAAAAATATAGTTTCAAAGTAAAAATATGCTTAGCTTGATATGAAAAATAGTGTCGAACTGGCTTAAAAGGTCTCCCCCTATCCTCCCTAGTTACGCACGATGTTCCATGAACATAAAAGGAATTTTCTTTCGTGCGCTCCAAGAGATAAAACAAAGTTATTGTTGAACATTCAGGAATAAATGATTTCGTAGATGTTTGCTCGATTGAGGACCTTGAAGTTGAAATATAAATATCTCATATATTTTACATAACAATGCGCGAAGTAGGTACTTCGCGCACTGTTTTACTTCGCGCATTGTTTTGTGCAAGTTATTATGGTAACGTAGGAAACTGAAAAAAAGTGTCACTTCGCAATTTGTTATCAATGCGCGAACCTTGTCATTTTTTGACGTTTGTAGAAAAAATATTTTTTTTCTGTGACGGGAAAAAAGTTTGACATTTCATCTCTGTTGGCAGGTTATAAAATGTCACTTTTCATAAATTACTTTTTTCCCGTGGGAAAAAAGTGAGTACTTTTTTCCCGGATATATATCACATATATATACTCTGTTAATGGCTTTTGTTGTGCTATAGTTCTGAAAAATGAGTCAATAATACCGTCTCCGAGAAAGAACTGCAAGTCCTTTTGTCTTCCATTCGACTTCGCGGTTTCGTATATTACTAAACAACTACTGAATTCGCAATTTTTCAAAATCAAATCACAGAATTGAACTGACAGAAGTGACATCAGATATTTGATTACTTCAAAAGAATGATGAAGATGCCTATAAAACGCAGGTGTCCCTACTGTTAAACACTTGAAATTTCATGTCGATAATTTTCAGATTTGGAAATAATGTAATATCTTCTCAATATTGATTCGTCCTTCCTTCTGTCACAGAAAAAAATAGTGTATTATACACGGGAAAAATATTAGATTTTAGCTCACGGTTTTTTGTCTCCCTCCGCTACGCGTCGGGAGACAACACAACCTGGAGCTAAAATCTACTACTTTTTTCCCTTGTATAATAAATAACTATTTTCACCGATTTGATATATCGATATTGAAAGTCAAATTGTAGACTAATTGATTACCCTATTTTCGAATTTTGTGCTCAACGTTTCGAAGCAAGAAAAAACAAGAAACGATTCGTAGGTATATATGCGTTATTCACTATACATTTCTATCAGAAATGCATGATGTAAATATTTTATTAGTCAAAGTGTTAGTATTGATTGTTAGCTCAATAACTATTCCATGTTAGTGAATAACGAATCGTTTCGTTTTTTTTTTGTTCGAAACGTTGGGCAGAATATTCGAAAATAGGGTAATTAATTATCCTGAAGTTGCCTTCAAATCAGTGAAAAATGGCTCTGCTGAGTTCGCCCGAAGCCAGCAACATACGTTTCTTTCAAAAAATAAGTAGCAAACAATTCCAGAATGGGATAGTTTTCGAGTTTACAATTAATACTAACACTTTGCCATATGAAATCGTTATAAAATATGCTTTTGATAGAAATACATAATGTACAGTGGATGACGCGTATTTCGACAAATCGTCTTGTATTTTCTCTCTTTGAAACGTTCGGCCGAAGCTAGCAAAGCCACAGATTTTTCGATGATAGAGAAGAGCAGGAAATTCGGGAATGGGGTAATAAATTAGCCTGAAATGAGCCTAAAATTATAAGATGTGTTTCATGTTGAACATCGAAAGTAGCTTTGTTAGCTTCTTCAGTATGTTTCCAAGTACTTAGGTATGTTCTCCAAAAGTTATAAAAAAATCCAATACCTACCTCCTCTCCCTATCTCCCTACCTTAGATAAGGATTCCCTTCCGTGCGCTCCCAGCGAAAAAAAAATACAACATCCCATATTTGGTATGTATCGCTCTAATTTCGAAAATATCCTGTAGATAATATAATCATCATACCTATACCTGTTGGTCAATTATCAAAAATGACAAAATATCTAATCACCAGCGCCAAAAATCGAATAGGTACTGATAAAAGTTCAAAATATTAGTAATTATGAGACCACTTGACTGTCTTCGATGAATAATCAACCGGTTGTCAGTGAGCGGCAAAAAGTAATCAAGACGGTGTCGCGCTACTTTATGTTCGGTGTCCTCGACGTGCCGCTCGATGAACATACGATTCCAGCTTCTTCAGGTTGATCCCGCCCCTTTCGACGGGGAAGGGATAAGACAGGAAACTGATAACATTCGAATAATTTCGAGTGGCATATGGCCTCTTGCAATGAAATTTGAAATTGAATAATTGCCATTTGAATTATTATTTTTATATTGACATTGACCAGTAGTTCATTAAATGACAAAAACTACCTTATTGGTATTAAACATAGGTACTTCTCGTCTTGAAAAGTAGTAAATATAATGGGTAGGTTCTATGTACCTATAGTACGGTGGAAAATATTTATTTATACAGCATGGTAGTGAAGAATATCAGTATTAGGGGAGAATGGGGGAATGGTGGCCCCTACGCATTTTTCTCTATAAGTAGATTATTTCATGGCAATTGATCACAAAAACGAGGAAACAAATATACATGATAACATTCGTTGAATATTCGAACAAAAACGAAAAAAGTTTTTCAAAGTATAAAAAAATGGATGGCTACCGTTACAGATAGTTGGGGTAATAGTGGTATATGATCAGAACCCCCAAAAATTTAAATAAGTAGTTCAAATGCAATAATCACAAGTTTTCACTATCAGCACACGGTATTTATGTGCCCAATTGCCACAGAGACTGCATTTCAATCAAATATCTGCATTTTTCCCGTATTCGCCACGCACTAATTTGTCGTTCTGTTATCAGTCCAAGATGCTTCCTCTGTCAGCCTACAATAAATTCTTGGCATCTAGAAGATTATTTCTATTGCTCAACATAATGTTTCATTCAGCAATGGGGTTATGGTGGCCTGCCAGCATTTCCCCGACACGACCGGTCACCATGACATCACCACACATTTCTTACAATCTACATTCATGAAAAAAACTTATTGTTACTAGAGCCACTTATTGTTTGAAGAGTTCAATATAAGGTATATAACAGAGATTTTTGGGTCGGTTTCTCAAAATGTTCGTCTTCATCAACAATATCTCACGCATTATATTTTTGGGTCGGTTTCTCAAAATGTTCGTCTTCATCAACAATATCTCACGCATTATATACAGGGTGATTCACACGTTCATAAACTCTTCTAGACACTCGTTTATTACCCACTCGCTCCGCTCTGCTGTGCTCGTAAATACTTGTTACTAAAATGACGTTTATAACACTTGTTACATAATATACTATTTCACCACTAACAATACATGATACATTTCAATCATTTTATTTCTGTGAAACTGCCATAGCGATAGAGTAGTTGGCTTGTAGCCCGATTATAACTGATATACTTATTCTATTATATCATAAAATAATACAGTCGATAAACTATTGTTCCTCAGAAATTCCGTTTTTGATTTTCAACTAACTAGATAGTTTCAACAATGGAAGTACATATCTGACATGGTGTCAGTTTAGCTTTGGAAATGCATGAGATATAACGCTCTAAATTTTAGTATGCCGAATATCGGAAAGGATAACTTCTTTTCAATATAAAATATTCGATCGATCTCGTAATTTTGGGCCAGTTGTAGCCGTATTACCCAGCCCTAGAAAATATAATTATACAAATATTCCAAATTCATTTCTATCAACGATCAGATATCGTTATGTATTCATACTGTATCTAATATAAAAGTTATCATTATAAGATAAACCGGACCACAGCGTTTCAAAATACGATATGGTGTATCGCGGTTTCAGATCGCACACACCCCCTGTATTTAGGGATAAGAAATACCCACAAAGCTCTGAAAACTAACATCACGTATCACCGTCTAACCCCACAAGAACCAATTCATCTAATCCAATCAACTAATTACCGGCAAGATTGAAGCGTAACAATGAGTTAATCCATTGAGAAAAGCCTAATTGAGACGACTATTCCAAACCGCATCGATGCCCCCCTGTGCCCTAAGTAATTGTCCACTACTTGTGGTAAAATAGCCACTATTATTAGTCTTTCACGAGTGCACAAATGGTCCAGAGTAGAGCCGTTGATTGAGGTATACGGTGAAGTCCAGTGCTTCACTCAGATTCGGCTTCAGTCTCTCAAGGGAATACCAAATTTCATAAGTGATCTAAGCCGATATGATTCTTCTGGTGGTCAATATCTTCTGCGAATTCAATATATTGTTGTTGGTGATCAGTTCCTGCCTAGGCGTTGATGAAGTCAGTGATTTTAGCAGTCCACCTACTACTGTTAAGGCCAGAGAAAATAATACGGTCTTGCTGCCTTGTTATTTGAATACCATATCTAATGGTGAGTTATTTTTTCTTTACTCGAACTGCTGAAAAATGTATGTTATAAACCGACTTGTGACGTTTATGAGGAGTCAGGAACCTGAGACAACCATTTAATTTTGGATGAGCAACATTTTACGACTCCCTTCTACACACTCTCTACTATACTGTCATTGTTTCGTTCCTTGAATTTTCTTACCCTCAAATTGACAGCGATTACCAGAAGCATTTTTCAATTTACTTTTTCGATACTCTTAACAATCAACCTTAAGGACTAGAGTATCTCCTTAAGTCTCCGAACAGACACTTAACCATTTAATTTCTAAGGTCCAAAGTGTGACGTATCTATATAGAAGTAGTAACAAAACGGAGCTTGATGATAGATTCAGTCATAATCATCAATTTCTCGAATCGGGATCCCACCAAGCAACAATCAGTGTTGATTGCAGGGAAGATAAAGGAATTATCATCGTGGAAATGAAACATTAGACAGTGGCATCAACTCGAAAGTTTATAAAACAGATGAAATATGTCTAGTTGCTATCTTTCGAATTTCTGTTATCTGTTAAGCATTTCTTCGACCATCAATATAAGTTACTTCAGATGGTCGAACAATGTTCATTTTTTTAATCCCAAATAATATCACAGCGGTGTTGGAGTTCCACTTCAATGTTATAAACGGTGATAGTTCCATCTCAGTTTTTGTCAGCTCTTGAACACTTTCTCAATATCAGAAACGAACGAGGAAGAAATGTTGACAACATAAACATGGACTTGGCAACAATTCTCGAATGGGGATCCATTAACTTGGAAGATTTCAATGCAAACAAAACACAAGCATGCCTTTTCTCTAGAAGAGCCGATCTCACTGTGCCCAACATAAGCTTGCCAGGAGTAACCATACCTTTGAAGACATCCATTTCGATGCTTGGTATTACTATCAGCAATAACCAAATCACGTGAGATCAATTGCTAAAAGTGCATCCCAAAAACTTATGGTTCTCTGTTTCGGACCAGGAGCTATTTCACTTCCAGTCAGCTGCTTATGATCTATAAGGCACAGATCCGACCTGTCCTGGAATACTGTTCCCATATTTGAATTGCAGCACCCAAACATACCCTGAAACTGTTGGATTCTGTCCAAAGAATGGCAATTCGTCTCGTGGATGATGCCTTGCTTACAAACTCACTCAATTCTCTGGAACACCATATAAAAGTTGGCGATCTGGCTCTATTTTATAGATATTTTCATGGACGATGCTCTTCTAAAATATGAACAATTGTTCCTTCCTTGGCGGTCCCTGCAAGAATAACCCGTCGAGTTGAGGCTTCGCTCTCCTTCGTGGTCACTTTGGAGACCTGCAGAACATCTCTTTCCAAAGACTCGTTCATCCAACGAACAAAGGAAGGTGTTCCCCAAGGCATATAACCTCCAGAAATTCAAGAAGAACACCAATTCCTACATATCCCTTTTCGTGGAAACCAGAACATAAAGAAAAAAAACTTTCGAATCTCTTAGGAAGTCGAATTGAAGAAAAAATATGTGGATGTTCATATCCACAATCCTTAGTGTATCTATAATTGGTCTCCAGTGTGATTATATTAGGTACCTAGTCCTTGCGACTCATTGTTACTTTTCTGGTTAACTGGGACTGAGCGATAATGAATCAACATTGAGATTTGAGAATGGAGAACATAAAATAAATAAACAGACTAACTGTTTTAGCAAATGGAATCAAAAAGATCTGACAGTTCAGGTTATCTATTCTTCGACCACTATAGCTAGTGTCAACCTGAAATTAGTAGAGTCGGGTCAAATAAGGGGATGCAATGACAGCTTCTTTCATGTCACTGGCTCGCTTTTACTGACCAACTGAAGTATGAAAGCTTCTTCTAAGACTTTTGTGGTCGATAGCATAGACATTATGAACAAAATCAAAAAGGCTCACTGTCGGACCAATCACCATCGAGATTTTTGCATCTATTCTTCAGTAACTCATCCCTTCTCGTCAATATATCCAGAATAGCGTTAGACGATGGAAACAATTTCCCAACAGTTACCTACCGTATCTAATTTTATGCAAATCACTTCGAATCACAAACAATAAAGTCTTTAGAACGATGGAAGTACCTATACTGATATACCGACGTACAAAACATTGACCTTTGGTCGCACGACAATGGACAATGCCCAATGCCCATGTATGAATTGTATATGAGTAACCAAGATCTTTTATTCCTTCGTTAATAGAATAATGTAAGATTTATACTTCCTCATTTGGACGTTTGTTTAGTAAACAGTAACCCACATGTGAAAAGGATCAATAAAACCATCCTTGAGTTCTCTGCTGGAATGATTTTGAATCTGATTGTTCTAAAAATAAGAATAGTTGAATATGATGAAGTAGATATGCTGAGTAACATCTTTGGTAACATCCTGTTTAGTGTTTTTAGAAGCATATCAATTTGTCTACATTGGAATTGTACTTTTCTCTGTAGTAGCGGTTGTTATGATTGAAAGTATATGCATGGACAGTACGTGAACAATTGTTCAAGTATCAAACAATGAGAGGTTTTATATGCATGTCGAATTTATGACACAAACCAATTTCATATTGATTTTCACATGTATAAAAAATATAGTACTCTAATGAGAAATCATATCATGATGTTCTCAGGTCATTGTGTAATTATGAAGTAAAATTCAACCATTGGTTTCTTCGTCCCATGCCAGCAGAAATTATGGGGAAAAGTCTTCCTGATGCCAAACTTTCTTTTTGTTTTTTGCATATAGCAAATATACCTGCTTTTATATGCATATCAGCGATGATTGATAATTATTGCCAGAGAAAAATCATCAATAGCCTAACTGAGAGTATCACAAAACTCATGATTAACAAGACAAGCAAGTTTTCCTCTCCAAAAAAGTCAAAGAAGCCGTCATAAAGATTGAGAACTCATTGCCCCAATCACTTCATTATAGTGGATAGTAATCAGAAATATTGTTACGCAAGTCGTACTGTGTATATTGCATTCGATATTTCTGTCTTTTTACACATTCCTCATGTATGTTTTAAGACGTGGAATTACAATATCCATTTAAAAAATGTACAGAGGTGTGAGGAGAAAAATGGCACCACTATCTGACCTTCGACGGTGTTTCAGGACTACTACCTAGTGACTGTCCTGCATGAATGAGGGTTCAGCCCAAAATTAGTTTGCAGGCGGTTAGCACCTTATCTTATATACAATATACCTTTGAGTATAATATCCCACAACATTCTGGGAATGCCCTCAGACATTATGCCTAAAACTACCAACATTCACACGTCCTACACTGTGGTCTTCCCTGAAAGAGAAGAATGGGTTCGAATTGAAAATTGCTCTAAAACTTTGGAAGGCGTCGGAGCCAGAATATACGGGATGAACCCAGTAGTGAAACGCTCATTCAGTATGGGTAAACCAGCTACGATATTCCAGGCAGAGGTATACGCCATTGAAATGTGTGCAAGGGAGCTGGAAAATCGACACCACACACAAAAAACAATAGAGATATTCTCAGATTGTCAAGCAGCACTACACTTGGATCCAACTGCTTCAAATCCAGCAATAACGCAATAACGTTAACCTAGTCTGGATACCAGGTCACACAGGCCTAGAAGGAACGAAATAGCGGACGTCCTAGCAAAAGGGGAGGCCGAAACATCGTTCACTGGGCCAGAACCGGTAATCGGTATAGCACATAGCACGGCCAAGAATGTTATAACATCCTGGGCCGACAACAAAAGACTCGAGTATTGGCGTAGTCTACCAGACCTAGCCCATTCCAAAGCATTCATTGCTTGTACAAGGAACAAACAGGACTCTGACAAACTACTAGAACTCAGTAGAGCACATCTCAGAGTTATAGTCGAGGTTATAGTAGGTTTGCTCACTGGCCACTGCAAACTCAAACACCACATGCACAAAATCGGACTTGCACAAGATGCAGAGTGCCTTCTATGCATGGAGGAGGAAGAAACGGCTAAACACATTTTATGAATATGCCTTGCAGCGGCCAGAATCAAATTTTCAACATTTGGCAATACAACAGTAGGGCTAGAAAACCTGATGAATTGTTCTCCCAACGTACTCCTTAATTTATAGGTATACTGGGAGAAATCTAACCATAGGGTGAGCCACAATAGGCCATAGGCCGCAGACATGGGCCCACTCACGTTTAACCTAACCTAACCTAGCCCTTACTCTAATTCAAGCACAATTGGGCATTCTAGGAAACAAACAATCAGATATATTGCCCTTTTCGTTTAATGTTGGCCGTTTTTCCACACAGTTGAACTACTAAGTGGTCTGAAGTTGCATTTGATTTCCAGAAGAGACGTTCATCGAGTCGATCCGATGGTACAAAAACGAAGATCTGTTAGCGGACAGTGGTAATGGGTCTTTTTCTCTTCCCGATCGACACGTCCTGTGGGAAAATGGCTCATTACAAATAGCGACGGTCCAGCCTGGCGACACTGGCGAATATACCTGCGAAATAGAGAGATCCGAGCCGTGGGGACCCGTCAGACAAAAGCATGCGATAGAAGTGTTACGTGAGTATCAGTCCAGGATAAAGCATCTACACGAATGTCTACGTTCTACACTCACCAACAAAAAAAACTTGCCAAATTGTTCGCCCTCTAACTTTTTCGATTCTTGCCCGATTTTGGTGGAATTTCGACCAAATCATATATTCATGTTTCGGCATATTAGCATGAGTATCAGGCCTTGAGAAAACATGATGGCTTGATCATTATACAGGTAAAACAAAAGTTACTCTTTCATCCTCAACTTCTTAACGCCCTGTGGGAAGGGTGAGTGGTAGAACTTAGCTTCATCATGTTTTGGATTGGAGTGTGATGTATTTTTTTATTCTAATAAAAATAATTGAAAACCATTATTCAACCTTCTGCTTCATCGTGTCTTGAATTGAAGTGTGAGTCTTTATCGTCCATTCTCAACACCATGGTACTAGATTCACCTCAATATCTCCTTTTCAAGAGTGTTTCAAGATAGTATGGATTTTTTTATTAGTATAAGTAATAATAATTCAGAACCCATAGAGCATATCATCTTTGGGATGGACTCCAGAGGCTCATCCGCCTTCGTCCAGCCTTGTCACATATTCTTCAAGAGCTACGATTCGCCCTCCAAGAAGAATTTCAGGAAATTTTTCATAACTACTTAAGACATTTGATCAACTCGATGCCACTGCGGTTGAATGCTGTAATTCAAACTCGAGGAAGACGTACTCGTTGTCAACTACAGCTCTGCTTTCAGTGCTTTCTGTTTGTTTTTTGTAATTCAGATATTTGCCAGTAAGTACTGAGAAAATGAGTTAGGAATAAGTAATATTGATTCTTCAAGTTGTTAAACAATAAGTTTATGTAGGTTCTGATTATTGTTAATGTAAATTGTAAAATACCATGCTTTCCTAAAACACTTGTATCTTTTCTTGAAAATAAGATATTTACGTGAATCAAAAGCTATTATGCTGAGAAAGGATCACAATTCAATTCAAAGCATAATGAAGCCAAGTTCAACCACTCAATTTCACCACAGGGCGTAAAGAAATGAAGGGTGAAATAGTAACTTTTTCTGTATAATGATCAAGTCATCAGCTTTTCACGGGAACAAATATTCCGGCCAACATTCCGGAAAATGAATCAACGATTCGATCAACATTTCACTGAAATCGGACGAGGGTTAAAACATTACAGAGTGAACAATTTGGGCAATTTTTTTGGTGGCCGGTTTTTTTTTGCCGGTGAGTGTACATCGTCTCATGCGCCTCTAATCATGAGGTATCACTCAATCTCCCCATTCCATTTAAAAAACATCAGGTGAGTTCGGTAACACTTTTTTATTTTTATTACAGATGCACCCTCTGTCGACTTATTTCCTCCAACTGCTTTCCTCCAAGTGAAATTGGGAGAAGAAGTTAGGATAGCTTGCCAAGGTGGTGGAGTTCCGTATCCGATAATAACTTGGTCCAGTAAGGTAAATATATATCATGATTGAATGGTTCATCTCCTTCTAACATCTATACTAGGGGTTCCAATGAGAAACAGAAATGAAAAATTTGGATTCAATGTACCTGTACCTGTACCTACCTGTACAAGTGTACATGAATTATCGTAATTGTATTTAGCGGAAGCATTATTTGTTAGCAATTGACAATTCAAATCACTTTATTAGTACTATTGACAAAATAAACTGCATCATAACTTGTCACAGAGTAATGCCGTGGTAAATATAATGTGAAATATTATTTCAGAATTTGAAGTCGGGATTCTGAACTGAAAATAATACCAAAGAGTTCACAAAGACAAGAAATTTGGGTTTCCATAATTCGATGAAGGAGAAATTGACCATTTTTTCGATGTTCATTTGATCGGGGTGAATATTGCCTTGCAAACTGACCTGGTGGCAGCGTACTCTAAATTCTATCAAATGAATTATTATATCAATTATCAACATGTACAATTTATGTCACGAAAAATTGAGATGGGTTTTCTTTTCCAGGGAGAAGAGTTGCAATTGATTGACAATCGAGAAGTTCTCAAATTCACAGCTTCTGATAGACAAATGGCAGGAGTTTACGAGTGTTCAGCGGCAAATGGCGTTGGTGATCCAGCCAAAGCATCTATCGAACTCAACATAATTTGTAAGTAGGTGACATAGGCAATGAAGTAGAGTGTATCTATATTATGAACATATTGTATGCAGGGTGACTCTTGAGATGAGAAATGCCACATACCAAGCGAAATGGAAAAGGTATACATGACATTTCATTTGGTCTTCTTTTAGGAACATGCACGGAATTGTGTGAAGTTGCCATGACATTCCAATAATCAATATTTCAGAAATGATTCAACGTGATTTCATCAGATTTGCAAGCAATAGTCCTTCATTGAAAGTATCTAGGATGACCTTCTATAAAAGAACAAATCCACAGCCGCACGTGGGAAATTCCATCTAACCTTTGGTAGCCATGACAAAAGTCAAAACCATTGACTTGTTGATCAGTTTTCACAAAAAAATCTGTAGGAATCAAAAAATCAGACGAGGCATCGTAGGGGCTCTTCAATTCGCACAGCACACTCTGGTTGAGTGAAAAAATATCAAACAAAAACTTTTGAATTGATTTTCAATTTTGAATTGACATATAACTCTCACAATTCAAATAATGGAATCATTTACGTTGAGTTCTAGCTCATTTTTGTTCGACGGGGATTGAGAAGAATGAGTATAGCTGGAAGAAAAAAAAAACACATGTCTGTGTTAAATTTATTTTCAAGAACATGATCATTGAAAAATTCATACTGAAAGGTTGATTTTTGATCATAAATCTAGATAGATACCAAAAGTCGTAACTCTTTTTCTTAAACTATTGTAATTACCTTCGAGTATATCAACCTTGACATTAATGAAATTTGAATCTCTGATGATCTTCCTGAATCTGACAAAATGTTTCGTGAAATGTGATGACGAATTCAACTTATTTGTCATAACAAAGGACATAGTAATTTTCGCAACGAGTACAAAAGAGTATATTTGCTGCATGATGCATAAAGTTTGCAATTCGAGACGATGTCGTTAGCTGCAATCATACTGAATGCAACAAATATGCTTTTTGCAAATGTTGCACGTTTCTTTCTGCGATCGAATTGAAGTCATTTTCAACAAAAATTTCATTGTAGAGTATTTCACAAGACAAGGATATTCTTGAAATAGTTCGAGTGCAGACTCAATATTTCTCGAAGAACTATATCGCTCTCTTTTTTATCCAAAGAACCAGAGAATGACCTTGATATAATAATATTGGAAGCATTCTATAATAGGTTTCCATATGTTAATTTCCAGATCCCCCCGAAGTGATGACGTCACGCTCCTGGATCCACACAGCTCCCGGCCACCGCGTCCAGCTGGACTGCAGGGTGTCCGCGGATCCGCAGGCAACGGTCACGTGGCTCAAGGGCGAGACACCCGTCGCTCTGGACGCGAGAGTACTGTCAACTGTCGAGGGCGACAGGCACAGCCTGCTGATCAGGACGGTACAGAGGAGCGATTTCGGGATATACACTTGCAGGGCCATGAACGAGCTGGGTCAGGGTGAATTGGCCATACAGTTGTCAGGTGAGCGCACTCTGAAGATTTCTTCTCCTGTTTTTTCTTCTTCTCTAGTGAAAAGTTCGTTCCTCAGACTAAAGAACGATAAATGAATCATTCAAAGAGTATACGCCAACAAGCCTGAGCAAATTGAATGAGCTAGGCAGTAACAATAAAGTGATCCTCCTCTGGGTGCCAGGGCATATCGGTGTGGAGGGAAATGAACAAGCAGACACTCTGGCACGACAAGGGGCTTCAACGCCACTGATCAGACCAGAGCCATTCTGCGGCCTTGGAAATTCCGATTTCCAAGGAGAACTTGAAAAGGCGGAAGGAGCCTTGAGAGCCAGACAATGGAAAAGACTTCCAGGACTGCGGCAGGCTAAAGATCTCCTTGAAAATTTCAACCGAGAAAGATCTAAGACACTGATAAACCTCAGCAAAGGAAGTCTCAAAGCAATAACGGGATTCATAACAGAGCATTGCAGATTCAGAGAACACCTAAGGAAGCTAGGCTTACAGGAGAACGGCACCTGCAGATTCTATGAGGAAGAATCAGAAACACCCCATCACATACTGATAGAGTGTGACGCTGTACATCACAAAAGATTGAACATACTGGGAACACACCAGCTGACTGTGGAAGAAATACCACAACTAGATCTCCTCAAAATCATAAAATTCCTGAAGGAATTGAATCTGGAGGGGCTGCTATGAACAAGAAATCCTTGATATAGCAGAAGCAGATGGGGCACAATAGATCTAATCAGTCCATACAGTTGTCAGGTGAACGCTCTTTGAAGATTTCTTCTCCTGCTACTTCTCTAGTGAAAAGTTCGTTCCTCAGACTAAATAACGATAGATGAATCATTCAAAAAGTATACGCCAACAATACGAAACGCCAAACACGGTTAACCGAATGATATCGAAAACTGTGGGGATAACGTAAACACTTGTAGGGCCATGAACGAGTTGGGTCAGGTGAAATTGGCCATATTGTTGCTTCTCCTCCTTCTTCTTATTCTCTATTTTCTAGTGGAAAGTTCGTACCTCAAAGTAAATAATGATAGATAGACAGAACGACTCATTCATAGATGAATGTATTCAAGTTGAGTGAATCTCAAAACTCATCATTAACAAGATAAGCAAGTTCTCTCTCTTCGAAAATGAATTTTCAAAATTGCTTCGAATAGTTCTTCGAAATATTAAAATATATTTCCTCACATAGATAGACTCGTTTACATATATATCATATGTTTATGCACACAACTGTACTCAAATGCACAAATTTGTATTTTCCACTAGAAGCAATCTATTGAATACTATTCATACAAGAATCACATAATATCATTGAATGAATAGTTATAATGTAATATTTTCTTAACATCCAGTCAATTATTGTTTCCATACAAACCAGTATAATTCACATAGGAAAATGATGCCGGCAAAAGTATACGAAATAATCAGCATAGCAAACAATCCAACTAAATTAGGGAAAGTCACAGTGCTTATTTCATTATGAACTTCCATCATTTCGTTTTCCCTTTCAATAGTGAACACGTATTTATTCAAATTAATCGTATCGGCAATCTTGGTGAGGCTGGCAGTTATACTATCAACATATGGAGAGTTTTTATGTAACCGATATGCCATCACTCCAGGAACTACTGCATGCTTCATACGATGATAGGGATTTTTTGCAACTTTCCACTCCCTGATAATCGCCGATATTGTTGTTTCAGCTGCTATCACAGCTACTGGGTGTTTTCTCCACAACACATCAATCACTGCATAGAGTTCTGTGAAATTGCATTGTGGGAGAAGAATTTCCGGTATATAATTATTGTGAAATTTGTAAACGTAAATAGGCATCCCACTATTATACAAATCTTCGATAGTCTCGATATTTTCTGATTCTTTGTTGAGAAGCACAGACATGAAACAGCTCTGAAATATGACGGATAGTAAGAGACCAAAAAATGAATAGAATGTAAACACTATCTTAGTGCTTTTAGATTTTTTGTTCACATTTATGGGTCCACCATTCATGCAGATGATCCCAGCTAAAAAAGATTCGGTGATTGAGAATTCCTTTTTTAGTGCTGCTATGACTGCCACTACTAAATTGAGAACAAGTAAGACAACCAATGTTGATAAATTGTACAAATTAAACATGTTTGTCATCTCAGTTGCTTCTGAAATTTTCGGCGTCAAACCGATCAAATTATTATGATTAGGTATGAGTACGTACTCATATTTTTTCGAACTATTATATGTGAAAAAAACGTCCACCATAGCGAAGTCGACAGATACGTTTCTCAATGTTTCTGAAAACTCATCATTGTTCTCTTTGATAGGAATTTCAACTATCTCCAAATTGGCATTCATCATCTGTACCAACATTTTTAGACGTATGACATGAATTCCTCCCCAGCTACCATCAGATTTTTTATTAAATGGATAATTGGAATACATTCCCACCTTAAATTTGTATCCTCCTACATTCAGTAGTTTGTTCGGAAAGAGAACTTCTGACGTTTTCTTCTTCCTAGTCAAATTGGAAAAACTTCCAAGGAAACCGTTGTATGATACTACTTCTACTTTGTGGTGAGCATAGACCAGTACAAAATTGAAGATACCCATTTGCCAAATTTTCTTCATAGTGGAATTTACCCATTCATTATCCCCAATGCTCTGGCAAATTATAATGTGAATCTCAGCTCTACTATTCCAATTCGCATCATCAGTGATGTTGTCTAGGGTTTCGATAATCTCATGATAGTTTTCGATAAAAAGAAAAATGCACTTTGTGACTAATAGATGCTTCTGATCCCGCAAACTAACCTCGTTACTGATGAGTTTCAACGGCAGATCATTTCTTGTCAAAGACCAGTCGATCAGTTGTCCACAATTTTTTGTTAAGGTATTATAATAGACACAAGTGTGAAAGTTGGGCTGATCTAAGTTTTTGAAATAGTTGATCAATGTGCATTCAGAACAAGTCTCTGTTTCTGTCAACTTTAAACACTCCAGTTGCCCTATGCCACAGCTGAATGAAATCAAAAGGAGATACACCAGCATGATCTCGTGTAAACTGAACCTCACCTCATATGTTATGTGACTATACAAGAAAAACACTTTTTTCATTATACAACTCTGCATAATCAACTTAAAATCATCAATAAAACATCCAAACAATTCAATAATTGCTTTGTTTTTTTTTCTCAATAATCAATTTATTTTCATCATGTGGACACTATCAGAAATTATAATCTAATCGAATAAGCCTTGAAAGGGGTTGTAAGTACGTGGACCGTCGTGGACGGGAAAAATTCGACGCCATCAAGGGTCAAACAGCACACAAGGTGTATAATGAAATAATACAATGTAGTTCAAGTCTGATATTTGAGAAAGTGCTTGCATCAGGATGTTATGCTCTGCGTGTAGGGGCCAATGAATTTTGGTTACAAAAACGAGCCATTTGATATTTATGTAAGGACCAAGAGTGTCATGTAGGACACTTTTCAAACAAAACAAATTTACATACTGACGCCACTGACGGTTCCATCTTTGTTTATACTTGAGACAGTTTGCTTGATTTTTAAGAATAAAGCCTTATATGAAGTCAATGAGGGGATTACTCGCCAAAATGGTAATTTGAAACTTTCACTCACTCCGCTCTGCTCCGCTCGTGCTTAAAATACTCGTTACTGAAAGGACGTTTATAACACTTGTTACATAATATACTATTTTGCAGATAATTATCGAAGTGATTAACATAATTCAATGAGAATTTAATTTTAAGGATACAAACAAGGTTCTCTCCTATATCCTATCACGTATACAGGGTGTCCGCTAAAAGGAGGTCAATCCATTAACCATATATTCCTTGAACAAAAATAATATGAGTTTCTAAATACCATTTTTCATTTTAGCCCATCATATTCGATATACAGGGTGTCAAAGTTGGAAATTGAGTATTGTTTTTAGTTAATTACTCGCGTATTTGATAAGATATTAATCTCAAAATTGGTACATTACTTCAGCACAAAGAGTTACATCGTGTGAGGAAAACATAACAGAAAATAACTGTCAAATATTCAAAATACTGGGGGTCAAGTACACACTTACTCCCATATTTTTTTTGTACGTGCGCTAATGACTTCCTATCTATTTTCCTTCAAGTGTTCAATCATTTTTGAGTAATTTGTGTTTCTTGTAAAATTTCGATTAAATCATTTGTTTTTAAGAAAATTCGAAAAGTACTGGTTATTGTTTGATGCCTATGCGGCTTAAGGTAATCTCATAATGTTCACATACTCCTATTTATTTCGTCGAAATTGGAAGAGGGCGTATCCGTTTACGTACGAAAAGGTAAATATGGAAATACCGGGTGCTCAGAGCGAATGTATTAAAATAATTTTTACAATTTTTCAATTTTTTTTTTCTGTAAAAATTATTTTAGTAAGTACATTTGCTCTGAGCACCCGGTATTTCCATATTTACCTTTTCGTACGTAAAAAGATACGCCCTCTTCCAATTTCGACGAAATAAATAGGAGTATGTGAACATTATGAGATTACCGTAAGCCGCGAGGCATGAAACAATAACCAGATACTTTTCGAATTATCTTAAAAACAAATAATTTTATCGGAATTTTACAAAAATCTAAAAATACTCAAAAATGATTGTACACTTGAAGAAAAATAGATAAGAAGTCATTAGCGCACGAACAAGAAAAATATGGGGGTAAGTGTGTACTTGACCCCCAGTATTTTGAATATTTGACAGTTATTTTCTGTTTTGTCTTCCTCACACGATGTAACTCTTTGTGCTGAAGTAATGTACTGATTTTGAGATTAATATCTTATTAATTACGCGAGTAATTAGAAAAAAAACAGTTTTTAATTTCCAACTTTGACACCCTGTATATCGAATATGAAGGGCTAAAATGAAAAATGGTATTTAGAAACTCATATTATTTTTGTTCAAGGAATATATGGTTAATGGATTGACCTCCTTTTAGCGGACACCCTGTATAATGACGCAAAAATACTGACATTGATGGTCCTCATAACGTCAGTCCTCGGTTCACGGGTACAGCATTTTCACATAATTGAAAGGATACAATCTCTATCATTTTCCTAATAACTGATTACAAAACTCATTTTTTATTAATACAACTTTCCAACTTTGGAATTTTTCGATTCTTCAATCTGAACCATGATAATTCACATAGAAATATGATGGCAGCAATAACATGGAAAACTATTAACGCACAAAAAAACCCTATCAAATTGTTGAAAGTCAAAGTGGTCTGTCGATCATTAACTGCCACAAACTTATTGAATCTTTCTAAAGTGAACTGGTATCTGTTCAGTTCCAATGAATGGACAATTTTGCGCAAACTGACGAAAAAATGATCAACATATGGTGAGTTTTTGGGAAACAGATATCCTCTTACACCAGGAACAATGTCATTCCTCATTCGATGATGACGATTATTTCTTACTTTCCTCTCCCTCATAGCAGCTTTTACTGTGCTGTCAAGTGATATTATCGCTACAGGTTTCCCAGTCATTATTGCTTCAACCAATACAGAAGAATATGTGAAATTGCATTGTGGAAGTAATATTTCGGGTATGAAATCTTCGTGGAATCTGCTTACGTATATAGGCAAATTACTTTTATGTAAATCCTCTATGGTATCGATATTTTTCTGTTCCTGATCCAGAAGAACTGCTGTGAAATTACATTGAAATATGGCGGATAATAGCAGACCAAAGAATGAATAGAATATAAACAGTATCTTGGTACTGAATGGTTTGTTTTTCATATTGATGGCTCCTCCGTACATACATATGAACCCAACTAAAATAGATTCGATTATTGACATTTTCATTCCTAGTGTTGCCACTATTGCCACCACCAAATTGAGGCCGTTCAAGAGAATCAATGTTGATACATCGTAAAAATAAAAAATATTCACCATAGTGTTTGTTATCACATTCTCTGGAGATAATCCGATCAAACTGTTATGACCAAGTATTGGTACATATTCTAATGATCTAGAAATATTATATGAGAGGAATGCACCAACTAGAGCGAAGTCGTTGGATTTGTTTCTCAACATTTCTATGAGCTCATCTTCGCTATGTCTCATGGGAACTTCAACTATCTCTAGATTCGCATTCATCATTTGCATTAAATACTTCAGACGTCTGACATGCTCACCATCCCATTTACCGTCTGATTTTTTGTTGATGGGATACAAAGGAGTCATGCCCACCTTAAATTTGTATCCTCCTACATTCAGTAGTTTGTTCGGAAAGAGAACTTCTGACGTCTTCTTCTTCCTAGTTAAATTGGAAAAACTTCCAAGGAAACCATTGTATGCTACTACTTCTACTTTGTGGTGAGCATAGACCAGTACAAAATTGAAGATACCTTTTTGCCAAATCTGCTTCAGAGTAGAATTGATCCATTCATGGTCCTCAATCCTCGAACAGACAATGATGTGAATATTAGCTCTACTGTTCCAAAATGTATCGTCACTTATATTATCCAGAGTATGGATCACTTCTCGATATTTCTCGATGAAAACGAAAATGCAGTCGGTGGCTGGTAAGTGCTTTTGGTCCAGGAAACTCATCTTGTTACTGATAAGTTTCAAAGGTGCCCTTGTCAAGGACGAGTCTATCAATCCTCCACAATTATTTGTCAAGGTATTATAATAGACACAAGTACCAGAGTTCGGCTGATGTAATTCGAAATTATCGAAATACTTTATCAATTTATTTTCACGGCATGGTTTGATAAACTCCAGACAACTTATAGGTGCTACATTATAACTGAATAAAATTAACAACGAATTCACTAACATTATCTCGTGTAGATCAAAACAGTTCCATAAACTCGAATTCATTGAACTATTATATTCAGATATAATACTAGATACGTCATTATTACCTGAACGCGTTACGTAAGTAATCAACTTGAAAGCTTCAATAATAACAGCAGGTTAACAATATTAGAAACGATGAAATAGTTGAATCATTTTGTCATAAATTGATTACCTAGTGGAGTGTCAATATAGATTTTTTTCAATAAATTGGACTGAAATATTACCGAAGAAAGTATCATAATAGTCCAATCAAATAGTATTTTCACTTGAAAAAAATTTAAGTAGTTGGTTTCTTTGTGGTTTCATATGTTTTTGGAGGTGCTGAATCTGAATTTTGCAAACAAAAATTCCTATAGCGTTCCGAGATATTCGCAAATAACAGCAAAATTAACGGACTTTTTTAGGTTTTTTGCCCGAAACTCGAAAATTATACGTTGAATCAAAAAGACTGCCCTATAGAAAGTTGAAGTAGATAAAATTTCCTAAATATAATTCATATTGCTCATGAATGTAGGACTAATGAAAGCGGAGATAGAGCCAGTTGAAAATTGATCAAATTTGCGTACTTTTCAAAAATCAGCGTTTTTCGTCGGCCAAATCTACGCATTCCTCGAAGTAACGAACTATACTCGGAACTATACTGCCTCATGTGGAAGAGTCCTAGCCATGTCGACTTGTCACTGTACTTAAGTATATTCATATCAACTAGGAAGAATATTGTTTTTCTCACCTGTCTCTTGTTATTCGTTAACGAAGTAGAAAAATCAATTTATCTAGCAACGAATATCAGAAATGTCATACATTTGAAGAAAATATAGTAGTGCTTCAGCTCTTGTTTGCTGAGACTCACTAGCTTACGAATTGTTATTGAAGAACTCTTTCTTCCTCGTTTACCTGGAGCTGCTCATCAACAGTAGTAGAATTTTTCACGTCATTCTCATTTTCTGAGCTCTGTGATGAGGTGGCATTTGCTTATCTCACAGAAAGGTGAAATGTGAGCTCTGCACTTTTTTGCTAGGCGATCAGCTGCCTCATTCCCTTGACGCCTTGGAACCCACATGAGCGAGAACTGATTCTATAATACTTATTCATCACAAAATAGGTAATTTTGATAGTTTGAATAGTATATCAGTTTTTTATAAAACATTTCAGAGAATATCCTACAGCATTTGGAATTCCAGCGTACCTACAGAATTTAAATTATTTACAATAAGAAAACAATGACCTATTTATACGTTTTGGAGCTTTAATGAATATAGGTTCATATGATCCAAATCATATAAGTTGAAAGGATGAACATGAGTGTGGCAACTACGACTATAAGGAGTCTCCAAGTCCGAGCGCTCTAACAGACGTTCATCTTTTTTCATAATTACAAAATTTACATGAGCTCGATAGGAAATTTGATGATGCTCTTCCAATATGTGCACAATGCTATGTCTCTGAGTTATACGTAAAATATGAATTATCTGCGAAAACCGATGAGAAACGCTGTTTTTCGAAAAGTACCCAAATTTGGTCAATTTTCAACTGGCTCTATCTCCGCACCCTCCAGTCCTATATTCATGTGCAAGAAGAAAGTTATCTAGGAAATTTTATCTACTTCAACAAAAAACCGAAAAAAGTGCGAAATTTCGCTGTTTTTCGCGAATATCTCCAGGAAATTTTGTTTGCAAACTTCAGATTCGGATTCAGCACCTCCAATAACATTTAGAACTACTATATGTATCTACGAGAAGAAATCGTATTCCGAAGGGTATATGATAATACCACACTACATCGACCCAGTTCTCTCAAAATAGTAGTAACTGTAACTCACTGAATCGAAAATAAACGTTTAATACCTCATTCGAAACAATTACCTTTTTGAATTCCATTGACTCCCTCATATTCCGAACGTACCTTATGCTGAATATCAGATGCTTGTCTTGAAATATATCGGCAAGTGAGGAAATTTTTCTTTCATCAGAATCATATTGGAATTTTCATCTTATTTTCAGGAGTACCAAACCCTGGGGTCTTCAAGAAAACCGAAGTGAAAAATCTGAACGCTAAAACTTCGTACACCCTCATATGGGAGGTTGATAGCTACACTCCAATAATCGAGTACAACCTATGGTTCAGGCCTTACAGGTAAAATATCTTTCAAGCTGTCGAGAAAAATGTTTTGTTGGGAATCGATCTGAGAGTAGGTAGATAGTTTGATAGAATTCTAATGCAGTCGTTCATTAAAACGAATATATAATATCTCATCACCGGAAGAATTAGCTTTTAGGACTTGAGAATCAAATTAGAATTCGTTTTTGCTCTTGGGAAGCTGATGAATCTTGAATAAGGGCAAAATTTTATACACTGTGTTATTATAAACATTGTATTCGTTGAGCAGTACATAGCAGTTTAATTCTTCCAGGTCCAGAAATAGTGGTGGACCTCCTAGCTGGACAAAGTTGACAATTCCCACGGAGCATAGTTCTGGTCCAGTTTATTCTAAATCCTACACAATCAAAGGACTGAGAGAGAAGTATGTGTATGAGGCATTGTTGGTATCCAGGAATAGGTATGGCTGGTCGAAACCATCGCCCATTTTGAGGTTTGCAACAGCTGGGGCAGGTGAGAAATAATAAAAGCTATGCCTTTTCAACTTCAAATTGATACTTATCATCTTCAAAATTCGGATAATGATCGTCAACTAAACAATATGAAATTATTTAATTTTGTAGAGAATCTATTGAAGGTAGAAAACACGAAATTCCATAAAAACACAGATTTCGAATTTTTATTTTCACTTATTCATATCATATTCCATATATCGACTGTAACGAACACATATTTATAATTATAAAAATTCTTCATTATTATTTATATTTAATGAATTTGTTTGTACAATGATGTGATGTTCTTGAGTAATTTGGTCATCCTTTTTCCTTCACGTTGTTTCTCTATTTCGTCCTGATTCAGTTGATTGGTGTCAAATTGAATGAGTTTATTCTCATTTTGATTGTGTTAATCAACTTGAATATGTCAATCCCCAATTTGCAACTGTTTGTTCTGAATTTGAGGATTTCGAATTCGTTTACCAATTTGGATGTGTTTAATTCCAATTTGAAAGCAATAAGTGCTATGCATGATATGTGTCCTCCTGAAGGATAAATCAGTTTTCAAATGGATTCAGATACACGTTTGTTTGATATTAGATTCTAACAATTAAGTCAACGATCAAAATGTTGACATCATATTAGTAAAAAACGAGATTTTGATTTCGTTTGGAGGTCAGTATACCCTGTCTATACAAAAAGGAGTGATTAAAACTAAATCGAAAACTTATCGTGTTGGTCAATAAGAATATATTTCCTCCAGAATTTAATGGGTAATTCATTATAGTTGGTACTATTTTTCGAAAGCTATCTAGTGTCGTGATATGAATTTCTGTTTCCCATTTCTCACTTGTACTGTATATGTAGGTTTATATAGGAAGATAGTTTGTCAAACTTTACACTCATTCTATTATAGTCTTTATCACCTCACAAATATATTCCAAATGTTTACATGGTAGACACCCTTAGCATCAAAAGCAATGAGGAATAATCTTCAACTTCCTGAATGGATTTCTGAAAAGTTTGAAACGTACGAATTTGAAAATGAAGGCATCCTAACCCCTTTTATTTTTGTTGCAGAATTGAATAATGAAGAGATGATAACAACTGTTCAAATAAGCGTCCACCAAGAAAACGTATTTACATTTCAGCCAAGTATATCATCGAGTGGAAATGAAAATATATTCTTCTTGAAAACTTGTATTTTGATATGTGTGATTAAATTATTGTTGATCTGACTCATTTATTATCTGGTTGAATTCAAAATACGCGGAAAGAAAAAAACGATCCAACGTTAGCAGGCATGATGCAACAGAGATGCGCATAAATATAGAGATGTTTGGGGTACCTATACTTAATACTTTTTCTGGTGCCACATTTTCAGGTCAATTCAGAATGGACATGAAAAAGATGAACAGAAAAGCAGCCATGTCATCTGCCAACATATCTACTTGACTTATTATTTTTCACCAATATTTCTGATTGTACTCAATAGGTATATAATTATCATGTTTGTTGAATTTGAGATCAGCAATCAAACATTCAGAATATCCCTGGTAGCATTTTACGCGCCGATATGTAATCGTGTTTCGATTGTCCCCGGTATTTTGTACATATTCTTTGTTGTCGTTTCTGAAGAGGTGCACCGCATACAGAGAATGACAGAACGTGCATAGTAAACGATGTTTCGATAATCCACGAAAATAACAGGGATTCCCTTTCGAGCGCTTCAAAAGATAAAAAAATAGCAAACGTGAAAGGTTTGATGAACTATAGTTTTACTTTTCGTTATTCTGAAGTCAATAGCATAATGGTCGAGGCGGCTATAATCTACCCAAAAATGATGAGACAATATTTATCCACCCTTAAATAACAACAATCTATGTAACAACTATTGTTATATTGTTATACGACTATCATCTTAGCTTCTATTTGATCACAATTATTGGGGAACACGCTGTGGTGGAACTTAATATATGGCTATTTTATGGACCATGTGGCCATATGTTCACATATTTTTATTTTGTAGAAACCAGGAGAAAAAATCCCAAATAATAATCTAGCAAATAAACGAAATGGATTAAAACTTTACCTTTGTTTACAAGGCAAGCTCTCGTCCGGTGAAGAACTCGAACCGCGCGAGCACCCACTCGGGAATTCAAACTCGCCGTCGCAACGGGGTGCGAGAGATGCTGCAATTGACATTGGATAGACTATACTAAAACTATCGATACTATCGATAAACTATCGCTTAATTATGTCCGATATGAAAATGACAATGACAGCTGTTGCTGATAGTCAGGAAGTATTTGAGGAAGTATAGCAACCTCACTGTGAACCTGTTGACAGTTTTCATTCGACAATCTGGACAGTTGACAGATCGAATCCATGAGTTCTGTACATAGACGTAATTCGAGTCCCACAACTATCGATCATTTTGAACTATCGATAGTCGGACACCTCTTGCTACTACTGCTAGTGACAGTTGACAGGTTGATAATAGAAATAAAAGAAAAAATAAAAATAAAATTTTCATTTTCTAATTTCTCGAACCCGTGGACTTATGTAGGTTTCTTGAATTATTAGTAAGTTGAATCATCTCAAGATTTAGATTTCGAGAACATCTTAAGGTATGTTAACACCTAATCTACCCAATAATCAGTGCTCCTAGTAGAAATCACTTTACTTCTTTACAACTTTACAATATTACAGAGTCTCTTCTACTATCAGAATGAGTGACAAAGATAAATCAAAGCCAGCTCAACCTAAACATATCCCAAAAGATGGCCGTGTCATAATGGCCATTATGAAAGAAATGGGCATTACTGATTATGAACCCAAAACAATAGTACAACTCACTGAATTTGTGTATAGATATGCAACTTCTATACTAGAGGAAGCTCGTATGTATGCAAACAACTCAAAGAAGAAGTTCCTTGATGTAGATGATGTTCGACTTGCATTAGAGCTAACCACTGAATCTACATTCACCACTCCCCCTCCTAGAGAAGTTCTGTTAGAGCTAGCACATGTAAAAAATTATTCAGTATTACCACCAGTGAAGCCTCATTGTGGATTGAGGTTACCTCCTGATCGTTACTGTCTATCTTCTTGTAATTACACATTGAAGAATGTTCAGAAGAAACTCAGCAAGACAAATTTTGGTATATCTGGAGGAACTGGCATGAAGTTTTCAACAAAACCTAACATAAGCTTCTTGAAAAGAACTAATTTAGGTGTTGCTAAGCAAACTGTCACTATTCCTAAGCCTGTCAGCAAATTATTGGCCCAATCTCAGAAAACCATCTTGAAGCCCAAGATACAAATCACCCAGAATGTTCAGTTAACACCTGCTAATGGAGCTGCTGAATCCAATAGTTTGAAAAGAAAACGTGAAGAAGAACCAATCTTGATGTAATTTCAAGCAATCTATAAAAAATATTGATGAGAATCAAGGTCTTTTGAGAATATCTTAGAAATGAGGACATCAAATTTATGACTGTTCTGAAAATTCCAATTTTGTCACTACTCATGGAAGCAACCCTGTATCTTCTGTATATAATATGGGCAATCTATCATCAAGAATATTTATTGGTTAATTACATTTCCATATTATCTTATTTATAGGGGAATTTGAGGGAAATTTTTGTGAAGAAATAATTTTCAGTCTCATTAGTTTTATTAAAGAAGTATAATATAAAAAGTAAAAAAGCAACAATAATATCACTAATATTGAAGAAAGAACAAGTTATTGGTGACGGTGAGTCCAAAGCAAATGAATAACTTATTTGAGAAATCCCATGAATAAAACTAATAAAAGGTAAATAAAAAACTTTTGAACAGCTATCTGATATCATTTTTTGAGAAAAGCAGTCATTTGTTTTTGTTGATGAATGTCAAAAACACCTCCTGTGAAATTGTCTGGTTTTCCAAATAAGTGATTCAAATAATGTAAAAATGTTTTCTGATTATTCAGTAGTGTAGAACAAGCTTAAAGTGAATAAAAAAAGATGTTTCTCACAAATCATTCTAATCAATTTAACCATTCTTGGATTATAGCAAGTATGGCAGATAAAAAAATCAACACATGGGAATGATGAGGCAACAAAATAGTTTAATCAATTCCCAATTCAGCAGCTTCCTCAGGAGTCAGCTCTGTACTTCTATGGATGCTCTCTGATTTTGCACAATCCCTTGGCAAACCATATTCCTCATTCTCCAAATCATCATCATCATCATTGTTATAGATGCCACTCCTGATTTTCTTATTGCTGTTTTTACTCTTTGTATCCCTCAAATTTGGTGGAGTCAATAAATCTCCATCATAATCAAGAATGTTATTTTGAGCTATTCTCCACTCCATGACCTCTGTGGAGAAATCATCACAGTTGCCAAGTTGACTAAAACCAACAACTTTGTCAATCATTATGCTTTTTTGTACTAAAACAATTGTAGGTATGGTCTTGATTTTCAGTTTCTCAGCAAGAAAAGGACACTTTTCAGCATTCAGCTTAGCAAAACGAGTCTCAATGTGTTTGGATGCTAGGATTCTCAGATGTTTGTCAACTATAGCACACCTTGGAGATCCATTTGTGTAAAAGTGCAATACAACATTTTCAGATTTCTTGATGACATCAAAGAACATTTTTTCTTCAGCTAACTCCTCGTATTTTCCATGATCGTTACTCAGCCATTCCTTTCGTTTTTCCTCTTGTTTTTTCATTTCCTTTATTCGGTTCTGTTTTAGCTGCTCTAGGTCATTGGTGTCCAAGTTGTCTATTTGTTCAATCACTGCATCCACTTGTTTCTCAATTGCTTCCGTAACGTTGAGTAAATTATTCTGCTGTGCTTCCATTTTTATTTCTATTGGTATATTTGGGATTTGGGTATTGAAAAATTTAGAAAGTTTTCGGGGTTCTGTTGACTGTTTTGAGGTGTTATGAAAAGAGAACAGAAAAAAATATATCGAAATCGTCAGTGACAGGTAACACTGACAAGATGCTGACAGATGTCGGTGTAGCTTGTTAGAGGAACGTCTCGTAACAGGAGCCAACTACCCTCTACATTCCTACTCCGAGACGACAATCTTGTACGTTGTACGAAACAATTAGATCGCGGCAGGAGTACACAGTGGCTGTCGCTGTCTATGTCGATGGCTGTCGTTCTGGTACCGAAATGAAATATTCCGACTATAATAGCGAATTCCATTGGTAAAACTGGGTCGCACTAAGTGCATATTTTGTATTCCATTGGTAAAACTGGTGTCGGGTTTTGAATTCCATTGGAAAACTGGTTCACATAGTTTAGAGCTCAGTGCAACAATTCTCGCACGAGCTCTAATAGGTCGTGCGAAGTAGGTGCAGTTTTGAAAATGGCGGAAACATTGAATATGCATAGTTTGAAAACCAAAATTAAGTGGCAATCGAATCATCATCATCAAGTAGTGATAAAAAATTGGAGGTTTCAAGAAATAAAAGAGACTACTTCCCAGAATCCATAATTTTGTTGAGTGTTTTGCACTAAAATTCAATGATGAAGAGGTTCTTATTGAAAAATAACTGCTCAGAATCATTTCCATGAAACATCTACTACGTTTTTAATTGAAGTCGAGAAAGAATTTCAGGATACGGACAAGTTATAAACAATGACAAACCAATTTATCAGATTTAACCTCCAACAATAACATTTTATTATATTATTTCGTATTCCATTGGGAATGCACCAGTTCACATTTTGGAGAGAACTAACGTAGTGCGGGTGCAAAACTGGTGCAAAACCAGTGCACCACCAGGTTTACGAATGGAATTCGCTAAGATTTTAGACTCAGCTCAGAGACGAATAGCTATTAGAATAAGATGGGCAGAACAATGGTATGAAATGTGACATATTTTTTGTTGCATTCCTCTATATAATTCAGGACATTTATGTTTTAGTTGTTATTGTTCATTATCTAATATTATACAGTTCTCTTCATATTTCTGAGATGCAAAATGATGTGATCGAACCGAACTGTTGACAGTTCTTAAGCTTATTTGCACGCTATGGTCCATAAAAGCCTATTTCACGCATTTGACACATAAATGAATATTATAATGCGTGAATAAACACCCTATTATAAGCTTTGAGCCAAAACTAACTTCAAAACATTCAAAAACTAATAGCGCGTATGCCGGGAGTTCTCATCATTTCTTCCAGAAGAATATATCACAGATTTCATTCTGGTCGCAGATCTGCAAATGCTTCTGTTTGTGGTTTTCAAACTCGTCTACATTAGGGTCCCTTGATGTAAATTGACGTTAAAGTCATCTTAACAGGGTACGGACAGATCATAGCTGCATTCTTTTTTAATGATGTAGAGACTTTAGTTTTGTCTACTGGCATCCCTGACATTGCTGTCACGTCACATCCATGGGCGCTACAAATTTCAATAATAGGTATGTACAGGGTGTTTACTTGTTGAAGATCATATGGCGAACGAGTTTTGTAATTAGAATCCGATTCTATTCAAAATTGGAAGATATCTGGGGTTTTCCGGGGTTGGAGATAATGATTGTTTCGTCAAACTTGGAAAATTCAAGATGACCAATCCAATATACAGGCTGATTCACGGTGGATGGCACATTAGACGTTTCTGGAAAACGCAACTCAGGATTAAGCGGCGTTCACAACCAAACTTTTCATGTTTTGCTTTTTACGTTTCGTGATCTGATTGGTGAAGCAAAATCTGTAATTGAAATAACGCAAAAAGCTGAAAATATTCAGCTTTTTGCGTTGCAAGAAGCCATCGTCTGTGAAAATAGTAAAAATAGACAAATGATATTGTTATAATGATGGAAAATACTACTGTTAGTTCTGATTCGAATAGAACAATACATGTATAGAATATTCTATAATGATATAGAAGTTATGATATTGTTTTTGCTCATGATTTTTTCGTGAATCTACAGAATAGTTGATAGGTATACTGTTCAATTCATTATTTTCTTGTTGACGATTGATTTTTCTCTTCGAGTATTGAATAAGAATCAATTTTCGTCACCGCCAGTTCTATGAATATTATCAATTATCTAATCAATATTATTGTTATGATTATTTACTTCATTTCAGGATGAAAAACAAATGACAAAACCAAAGCATAACTGTCCCATAAAAAGTCACGTTGACTTTTTTTGTTGTGAATGACATTTGCATATGTTTATATAGACACGTTTAATTTCAGATTCTGCTTCACCAATCAGAATACGAAACGTAAAAAGCAAAACGTAAATAGTTTGGTTGTGAACGCCGCTTTTTTCTGAAAAGTTGGTGCCTTGAATAATTAGTTGTGTTCTATCGACCTGAAATATTCTCAGCGCTGCCACCATGAATCAGCCCGTATAGCGAAAGAAATTTCTAATTATGATCTGATTCTATTTAAGATTGGTATCTGGGGGTTTTCAGGGTCGAACTTTATGATTTTTTGTCAATGGGGTCGGAGATTATAATTAATTCGTCAAAATTGGGATTTTCATGATGGCGGATCCATTATGGTGGACGAGTTTTGTTATGGAGATTCGATTCTATTCAAAATTGGTATCTGGGGGTTTCCGGGGTAGGAGATAATGATCGTTTCGTCGAAATTGGAATATTCAAGATGGCGGATTCGATATGGCGAAAGACATTAGTTTATATGATTATTACTCTACCACAAATAGAAAATATGTAGGATGCAAGAGTGAAAATAACGTGACTATAAGTTATACTGCGTATACCTACATCTTTGTTACTTTTATCAATCAATTGTTCGAAAATGACTTTTAATTTGAGGGGGACAGAAAAATCATATGTATAACATGGGGGTAAAGTATATTCTATTCTTTATATTCCTGCATATTTCACGTATTACTTTTCATCAGCCTACTTTTCGTCCTAGACAAAGTTTAATACATGATATACGTGATATTAGTCACTCCATAAATTCTTCACCGAGCTGGATTTCCAAAAATATATTGAGCACACATGAATAAGTACAGTAGTTTCGGTTTCCATCATTTCTCAATCATAAGGCTCAGCTCATTAAGCTGATAAACTTCTGCTCAGCTCGAAATCAGAATTTATTCAGTCAATTCAGTCAACCCTAGTATACAGTCTAAGAACAGTCTCTCTTAGTGGAATATATTAAGCTTTCATGAGTACAATTTATGTTCCCTGCCTCGCAAAGATTATGCTGGAGTAGTAAACTCTAAATCTAGAGGACTGTTCATCTATATCTTGGTATAGTTGAATCGGGAATTCCATATGGAAATTACGTATGATACGCCAGTGACCTCAATATAACCTAAAAAACAACGAATGTCAAAAATCTAGTGTTTTTCCCTAGAATTGAATAAGGATGGAACTATATAACTGTTTCACAAACACTTTAGAGTGAGAGGAGACGAGGATCTGTCCGTACCCTGTTAGGATGACTTTAGCGTCAATTTCCATCAAGGGACCCTAGTCTACATTGCATATCCCATATATCTATTCAATTGTATTCAAATCCGGAATACGCGGTGGCCATTATACTAATTCAATCGTAGAATGTTAACCTCGTGGGGCCTGGCATTATCTTGTATTATGAAGAAAATCTTGACCAACCAAACAGGCGAATGGTATATGATCAGCTAAACATTGTTGGATAGTTGGATAATAAGGATTTGTGGATAGACCCATTTCTGTCCCTCACCGCGTGCTTATATTATCCCAGCACACCATCTTCTCTGAAGATATAATGTATAAATAGTGCATAACATTGAAAAACTGCAACACTTTCTTTAAATCACGTCCCTTTATGAAGTTTATAGTTTTTAATGCAATATTATCTACTGCGTGTTCGCGGAATAGGATGTACTTTTCAGAAAAAAACACATGAAATTACAATAATTTATGACGAAGAATGTGTACAAATAAACAGGAACAATCAATACAACCACTTATTGTCATTATGGAAATAACCAGATCTCATGAAACTTGAACAATCTGTGTCGATATATCATCTATGAGAGGAACTCTGTTATTAACCTGCTGAATGTTGCCTTTATCAATGATACGGTTTCCCCAGTTGCACATTACAAAGTTGATGAATAATTGAACCAGTCTATTCAGCATACCTGAAATGACAAAAGTTTACGTAACTACGGGAGAATTATCAGGAATTGATCAATAAAATAAATTTCAAACTGTATGTATCCTAGGAAAGTGGTCCAACAAAGAATGTTTTATGCATTTACTACATTCATAAGAAGATATAGTAGGTGGCGCTACTTCTCAATGAATGTTCACACTGACAAACTAATTCAAAAACACGGCCATTCTGATGATTGAATTCCACTTTGAGTTCGTGTTTTTCGTGGTTTTTCCTTAGGATTTATGGTAACATATAATGTGAACATCTTTCCATGAAGAAAACTTTAACCTTTACGTCATACCAAACTTCATAACATTTGGCAGGTGTAATATTGCCTCCAATATTACCCAATCAAAGCGGAGGTCAACGCTTCCCTATGGTTTCCAAATTTCAAAGCTGTCTTTTACAAGCTTAAATGGACATAGGATTTATATTTTGTGAGTATGTGTGATATTTTTGACATTTCTTCATTGACGAACATAATTTTGGACAGTAATATATAATGGTTTATATACCACGTACGGGATAGTGACCCATTAAACTCCGTGACGGGAGAGCAATATGCCTGAAGGAAACAACCACTTTTAGTCCCACGGATTTACGAAAATTTTAACCAAAAACCAAAACACCTACCAGCGCCAGTGATTACCCATCACTAAGATGCCTAGTAAACATCTCACCCATGAGCTATACTTTTTCATTAGTATTATCGCTTATTTCAGACCATTCTCTGTCTCTTATTTCATTATTTTGGGAAGAAGATAAATGACTTTGTTTGCTGAAACATTGTACTGAATAAAAAAATGGAGACCCGAAATAAAAAATCATAATAATAAGTTATGAGTCATATTATCACTATTCAATGAGGAACATATATATTAAAAACGAATTGACTCCACTTCATGTTAATAAAACATAAGATTCTCTTGGATGGACCACCCCTACCTAGTTCAATAAGCTGGATATACCTACCCGAGCATACAAAAACTCCTCCGACAATGGAAGCCAGCCGGGCAAGAAACATGCCCAAATTGTCTCTCTCTTGTTTGACTGACACCCTTAAGGCGGACACGTCATATTTGAAGAACAGGCCAGGAATACCGTGACTTCCTTTGTCATGGTCGATTGGTCTATTTAGAACCTTAGCACTGTATTGATAAGTATTGAGTGAAGTCAGGAATGTGTTAACATTTGTTGGTACTATTTCGATGAAGTAGTTGAACAGAGTCTTGCCTGTGAATTATAAATGGTGTATCACGTTTATTAACTGTCAATAATACTGTCATCATCTCAGTCACACGCACGCAAGTCTAGTGGTAATTGGTGACAAATAAAAACTTGGATGTACCACTGATATAACCAGCTTTTTTATATTAACCTTCAACTGATATAGTGGGGTGATTCAGAATCCCACTAGTGCTAATCAATATACAACTGATTAACTTGTTAATTTTTTGTTCAAGGTATCCTCCTAACATGGTAATATCTCACACTTGCAAGTTTTTTCAATATTCGCGATAGAAAATAGCACGTTGCCCCACCTGACGCCAGCAACTTGAACACTTCTGACCGGTTTGTTTTGATGATAAGAACAATAAGCACAAACAAAAAACAAATGTTTACCAATAATGAGAACAAAGTAAACATGCCGCTTTGGCAGCTTTCGAGAACTCCGATAGGTGGCGTACGCTTATTTTCTATCATGAATAAGGTGAAAAATTGTGTTTGCTGGTTACAGATAGGGTCCCTTGATGGAAATTGACATTGAAGTCATCTCAACAGGGTACGGACAGATCATAGCTGCATTCTTTTTTAATGATCTAGAGACTTAAGTTTTGTCTACTGGCATCCCTGACATTGCTGCACGTCACATCCATGGGCGCTACAGAAAATCATTCGAAATTTCAAGAATAGGTATGTACAGGGTATTTACTTGTTGAGGAAGATCATGTGGCGAACAAGTTTTGTGATGAAGATCCGATTCTATTCGTAATTGATATCTGGCGCGGTTTTCGGGGTAAGAGATAATGATTGTTCCGTCAAAATTGAAAAATCCAAGATAACAGATCCATTATTTTATATAATTACTACTTTATCACAAATATGTAGGATGCAAGAGTGAAAATAACGTGCCTATAAGTTATACTGCGTATATCTACTTGTTTGTTACTTTCATCAATAAATTATTTGAAAATAACTTTTTATATAAGGAAGACGGAAGAATCATATGTATAACATGGGGGTGAAGTATATTCTATTCTTTATTTCCCTGCACATTTAACGAATAACTTTTCATCACACTACTTTTCGTCCTAGACGAAGTTCTATACATAGTTGATATTAGTCACTCCATAAATTCTTCGAGTTGTATTTCCGAAAATATATTTAGCACACATTACATGAGTACAGTCGTAGTTTAGATATTCTCATCGAGGTTTTCACCATTTCTCAATCATAAGGCTCAGCTCATTCAGCTCATAGATAAACTACTGCTCAGTTTGAAATCAGAATTCATTCAGTCAATTCAGTCAACCCTTGTATACAGCTGATATACAGCCTAGGAACAGTCTCTTTTGGTGAAATATATTGAGCTTTCAGTAAAATTCATATGTTCCCTTAGCTACCTCTCAAAAATTATGCTGGAGTATAGTAAACTCTAAAGGGCTCCGTACATTATGCTATTTACCAGCAAGTTCGATGCAATGCAATTTTGAATTGAACAATGCGCATGCGTCTATGATATTTCATGGCAAAAGTTTCATGCTAGTTTCGTAATAGAACCAGTCCTATTTTTCCTGCGATTTCAAGGCAAGTTATTTAGTAAAATTTTTAGTAATATTCATCGTAGCATCTTGATAAAATACTAATTTTCTCCATAACGTGGCCTGAAACACCAAATAACCTCAAAAAGTACATTGAAGGCTCAAAAAACTTGGAAATAGTCAATATATGAACAAGAAAATATGACAGAAATATCTCAATGTACGGCGACTCGCATTTTAGAAAAATTGCGAGAAAATTGCATTGCCTCAAACTTGCCGAGAAATAGCATAATGTACGGCGCCCTCATAACTAGAGGATTGTTCATCTATATTTTGGTATAGTTGAATCAGGAATTCCATATGGAAATTACGTATGATACGCCAGTGACCTCAATATAACCTAAAAAACAACAAATGCCAAAAATCTAGTGTTTATCCCCAGAAATGAATAAAGATGGAAGTATATAACTGTTTCACAAACACTTTAGAGTGAGAGGAGACGAGGATCTGTCCGTACCCTGTAGAGATGACAAATACGTCAGTTTACATCAAGGGACCCTAGTTACAGATACCTACAGATCCTTGAGGACAAGCCATGAGTCCAGCAATATTTTCACAATATTTACAGTGATTATTCTGGTTGTTGATGCCTATTTAGTTTTAATAATGAAGTTTTTTCAACAAAATATAAACATTATAAAAAATCTTGATATTGTATAAGGTCTTTAAATATACCTCAAAATACCATATGATCCAAGTTATTACATTATGGGAAAACAGGATACCAGTCAAGGGATTTTGGGCCTTCCCTCGTCCTCAACAGTGAATTATGTTGAATACTGAATCAAAAATAGAGAGGTCTTCTGTTTCTGACCCAATGATGATTTATTATGATCATATATTTTGGAAACAGGAGATCATTTGTGTCATCAATTAAAACCACTAAATCAATTAGTGACTTGAGCCAAGAACTTACCATAACTCCCAATCAACTCATCTCCCTCTAGAGGATGCACAATACCAGGGCTAGGATCTCCAAAACTGAACTTGTTAATCCTGTGTGAAAAATTATAATCTCTCTCAGACATGAAAGCATTTATGTGTACATGACCCCTGGGCAAATGTAAACTTTTACCTGCTGTTATATGGAAATTACCAGCAACTTTGTTGAGAATGAGACTTCCATGAATTCTGCATGCATCATGAGGTCTATTTGGTATTTCACTTCTAGCAGGAATATCACCAAAATTTGTGGAGAATTGACTTCTCCATAAGAGATCCTATTTGGAAAAACATACATTGAGTCATGAATCAAGTTACTGGTGAAACTCATTACTTTGATTGCATGATATTCTTCACGAAGATAAGAGTTGAAGTGTTTTTTATTGTCAAAATGTAATTTTTGGTTTGGAGCAAGTTCAAACCAGGTGTCTTCTTCCTCTAAAGATCCAAATTTGAAGGCATTTTGATTCGTTGAATCAAGAATATCTGCTCCTAAAACTAAATGCAGTATACATTTTTTTTCTTATTGTAGGAAATAAATTCATTGTTTCAGCCTGGGTCATCATCTTGATTATTTGAGAGGTATGATACTCACAATGGCAAGGCATAGCAACAGTGATATCAACATTAATTTTCAACTGTTCATCCAATTCCACATCTGGAGAAAATTTGAATATGAATTTGCTATCCAGGAAATAGTTTATCTCCAAATATATTAGCCATAAAATGAGTAGAAAGGTTATTATGGAAACTACAGAAATAAAGGGAGGTTTAGTAAATACTCAGTGAAAATAATATGATAAACTGAGTGTTTCGACTTACATGTTCCACCCACAGAAGAGCTTTCAATGAATGGTTCCTCGACTTTATGAAATATATCAAATTTTTTAACTTTACTCAGTTTAGAGCCCCTATACCTCAACATGGTAACTTTTTCTGGTTCCATTTTGTGTGTGATGTTTGGTAGATTTCTTCCACAAAAATATGGATTTTAGTCACCAAGCGAAATATTAACAATTCTGTGTTTACAAATTTTTAAAATCTTTCAACTTTTTACTTTAATAGGTTAGGTTAGGTTAGGTCTGTTATGCAGGGCTGTTCCTGACCGAAAATATGTAGTACTAGATGACATTTCGAAAAAGTACTAGTATTAGGAATCTAGTTCTGCATCAATGATGGCTAAATATCTAGACTGGGTATAACCCGTCAGACAGTCTAGATATTTAGCCGTCATTGGTCTCTATTCACAAATTCAAGTCAGCAAAAAACAAACATAAGTAGAGTCACTGTACAATTTTTTTATCGTTTTTGCTCCATAATGAAACGGCTCATGAGATTCCACTCAAAATTTGTATTTTGGCATAGCTTTATTGCGCAATGAAACCCACATATTATGATCATGATGAATGTTATTCCATGGGCGTAAAACATATTTTTTTCAGAAAATAAACATCTGAAACTCCTACGACAATGGAAAGGAAGGAATTTGATTATGAAATTTAGATTGCGTAACTTGTTTTCTACAGAAAAGGTAATCTTGAGAAAATTTGATTACTCTCATCATGATTTCGACGAAATTTGAATTTCAAGTAATTCAATAGCATTTAGGTATAATAATGTTCCTTCCTGGTTTAACTCGTTATCACATGAGGGAATAAGAGTATGTCCGGAATAATAGGAGCAAATACATCGCTGTGCCGTGGACCGTGGATTTGGGTCAGACTGAGGGGTGCATGGAGAAGGTAGGTTTTTGAGATCTACCATTAAATTGGTAACAGATGGCAAAATTCTTATCTCGTTATCAAATCGCGAGATGGAATGCTGATTTCCGCAGAGGAAAGTGCAATTTTTTATTCATTTTGCTAAGGATAGTGATTGGCATAGGTGCCGTTCGATAAACTACATTGTTTTCACATTCCTTTGGGACATATATCATTTCGTTATCAGATGACGGTATAAGTCTGCAGCCGGCTCTCCTACTAGTAGGTATTGCGTCTACAATGATTTACAACCGCATCATGCTGTATCACACCGAGTCATCGCAGTTGTTGCTATGGAGTATATTTTTGCGTAACAGCAGAAAAGAAAATATTGAATCGTCAAACGCCGCTGTCAAAAATGAAATGATTCTTTCCAAATGAATTTCCATCTGGATCTCTGAAGTGAGTATCTACATTGTTATCCACAAACCCATATTCACTTTCCGAATCATCATTTGTGGCAGTTCCAATGAGCGAAGAACGAGAGGAAGATCAGATCGCCATGGGGGCTAGTTCCTTCGGACTGGCCCCTGGAGGGACTGTGGCTTCTTCTTCGGATTTGGACATGATAATGGGGGTGGTCAAACAGATGTCGACTGGTAGTAGTCAGAAAAGACTGAGGACTAGCGCCACATTCTTGGCCATTCAAGAATCCGCTAAGGAAAAACTTGTAAGCAATTTTATTCAATATCTGCTGAGCCCAAAAAATATCGATTGTTTCAAACATCTGGAATGGGCTTATATCACAAAAAAATTTTATTTCATAATTCGATAGAACTCACCCGAACTAGCTCACCACCGCAAACCGTTTCTTACTGTGAGCTCCCTACGATTTATAAAAAATTATTGAAATCCCCGATTTTTCGGACCTCTGAAAACGAGGCGATGATGTGACGTCAAAACCCTAGTACTGAAACAAGATTATTCCAGACAGAGATGAATGATACATGATTTCTGACAGAGTGAATTAGCGCGAGATCACAGTTGAAAGAATTAATATATTAGTTGCCTCAGTCTCCCTCGGACGTTTGGTATTTTCTTTTAACTATGGCGAGATGAGCTTTCTACGTCATAAGTTAATTTTTCGATCGAATTATGTCGTCAATCATTATTTATGTATAAAAGGATCATTATAAACATGATTTGAGTTGAAAGTTCTACTAAGGTGTACACGCCCATTGATTTGTCCAACGAGCGTGCGCGAAGTAGTATTTTTTACACTCCTCCGCAAGCCGTGCGGATAAGATTTTTATCAAAACTGCACTAGTATGGAAAATTCAAAGTCATTTTAGTTGCTGTAGACTATTTTATGCAATATGTGAAGCCGTTGCAATAAGTGTATTCCTCTTTACCGTTCATCTGTATTTCCCGATAATTGTATGTATTTCAGCTTGAAGCAGACTAAACAATGTAAGTACCTTGTATAAAAATAAGCGCACTTGTCATCTTCGACATTATGTCAGATTTTTCCTACGTTTCTCTCAGCAAGAATCTGAAAAACTTTGGACATTTTTATAGCATCGGTTTCAAGTTTCACCTCACCCTGTATTATAAAAAATAATGCTTTCTGACCGTCGAAACCTTCGGCCTTCGGAATCATTTCTGGACACATGTTGCTAGGAACATTTTTTTCTTATCTCAATCTGCAGAATTACCTCCCGGAGTACACGAACGTTATTCTGGGACACCCTGTATACAGGGTGAGTCAGTTTTTTTTAGCAGGACTTCAACAGCTTGAAGGAGACATTGTTTCAAGATAAAAATCTCATATAAACATATATGCGTGGGAGCTTCGTCTCCGATATACAGGGATTCAAAGTTTGCATTTCTTTGGTGTTTTTCGAATTTCCTCCTACATTTTTCAGAATGATGGATTGAAATTTGGTACGCCTGGTACACTTTGAAAACGCAATATTCGGGGCTACCAAGCGTTCTTGAATACCTACAGGATGATACACTTTTGAGGTCTTACCCTTTAAATCCTCTCGAACTTTTTTGCGTCCGCCTTTGCATTGAATAAATCATCAGAGAGATTCTAAATTAATGATTCATCGAGTGCAATGGCGGTACGCAAAAAAGTTCGAGAGGGTTCAAAGGGTACGACCCCAAAAGTGTATCATCCTCTAGGTATTCAAGAACGCTCGATATCCCCAAATATTGCGTTTCCAAAGTGTGATAGGTGTACGAAATGTCAATCCATGATTCTGAAAGATGTAGGAGAAAATTCGAAAAACACAATAAAAATAGCAAACTTTGATACCCTGTATATCGGAAACGAAGCTCTCACGCATATATGTTTATATGGGATTTTCGTCTTGAAATAATGTCTCCTTTGAGCTGTTAAAGTCCTGCTACAAAATACTGAATCACCCTGTATATTCATGGTAACGAATTTTGAGCCATCGAACTTCGAGGTTGGTAGTTGAATGATCTGTGGCATATATAGGTGATTCAAAAAGCAAAAGATCTCTCGGCGAGATGAGGAACAACTAGATGAAGATTTGACTTATACAGGGGTTTCAGACTTTCAGACTTAAATGTACATCATAGGATATCCTTGCAGATAGAGGATACTTTGACGGTTTCAAATCACCCCCCCCCCCATTGATATGTCTACCGTCTTTTATACTTAACTGAGATATAAGACGTTATCTTGATTTTGACCAAATCTTCATCTGGTCATAATTTTTGAACCACTTTGTTCAATCTATTCATACTCAATAGAAATATTCCACTTATATTACACATCAAAACCAGAGATTATACACACTAATCTCTGTCAAAGCTAAATAAATATAGGTCCGTCTTAAGGAAAAACAGAAAACTTCTTTCATTTCAAAAACAGCACTCTGAATGGCACAATGTTTTGTAGATCTGTTTCGATATTTGGAAAAAGCGGGAAAAATTAATGAAGTGACCTACTTTTACGAGCGCATTTGACAGATGGTTTATTATTATGTTATGAAATATCCATCTCCATTTTGAGGCATTTTTATTGAACTCGTAATTCAAAAAACTATTGATAGATTTGTTTGTTTGACAGAATAACGTGTTAATGATTTTGGAAATTTTCGTGGACTCATTTTATTCTTATTCAGTATTTTTTCATAAGCTGCGGTGAAGTAGGCTGTGCAAAAAAAACAGCCGACTTCACCGCAGCTCATGAATTAATAGCAAAGAATAAAATGAGCCCTCAAAAATTTCTAAAACCTTAGACAACTTCTTTCAGCAGTACTGAAATATTCAAGACTCTCGTTATCGAAATTCAAACTTCAACGCTCTATATTCATAGAGTGAACCATTTTGAAGCATATGTTTATAAAGAGAGAGCATGAATACTTAGAGTATGAGTTATTACAGCAAAAAATGAGGGAGCAGCGTGCCTTGCGCTACCAAGAAATGCAGTTACCCCACAGACACGTGTGTGACATGGTGGGGACCAGTTTGGGATTGGAACTGAACGATGTTATGGACGGCGTTGTGGATGATTCCTACCACCTGGAACTCCTGCAAAGTTTACTCGAAAAGGGCCGAACAAAGTGCATCCTCTTTTATTATCAAGATGGACCACCGTATCCGTTAGGTAGGAAACACGGAATAACATCACAGATATGTTACTTTCTCCAGAATTCTAGCTCATCAACAAGTTGAAATGTCAGTGGTATTGGTAATTCTTCCCTGTCAATTATGCTCGTATCATGCTCTGGTTTGAATAGCGTATTCCGAATCACTAATAATAGCTCATATTGTGTCTCAGTTACGGTCAATGAATCTGGTCTGAATCTATATCCAGTTTGAATGTGTCGGTCGATGGACATTTTTTCTGATTTTACTTAGACCGCCGATGTTACAAAGGTCTATCTTGAGGCTTTCATCATCCGATGGTGAACCCCCTGTAGCACCTCTCACCTGAAAATCTTGATGGAAAGGTATTGTATTTCTGGATAATTCCTCTGAAGATCTAAAGAGACTCATATCTTCGATTTATTTCTTAAACAGAATCATCACTCAAATACCGTTGAAGAATTTTTCGGTCGATTTTTAGGTGCTAAAGTCATCAATAATGCCACAGTAATTTTCAAACGGCTAGAAATTTACCGCCAGTAAAAACTGTCGGCACTATTTCATGAGTAAGGGGCAGACCATAGCACGGCTGCCATATTGGTCGATGATTCATAAATTCTCAATTGAGTATTGGTAATACTTCTAATTATCAAAAAAAAATCACTTGTCTCAAAATGTTTCCTTTTGATTCGTGGATTATTGATTATTGACAATGTTATTTTACTCCATTCCAAAATACTGATTTCTCATACGTACCATGGGACAGACGATAGCAAATTGATCCAGAACTCACCTAGGTATACTACAATCAACTGACAATTATTGATAATCACCTCATCAGTATATCAATAATCATAATATGAATCCATAATCGTTCTCATCTTCTCATTCTCATGGTTGTAAGATACGGGATGATCTGAATGAATGAACAACTTTAAATGAATACATATGGTTTTTACATTTTTGCTTCTCAAAGTCTTAAATATCCTGGAGTGTGCCAAAGGGAATGGAAAGAGGTACCCTATATGAAACGAACATTCAAGAACAAGATAATATACCATATACCTCATTGTTACGAATTGAATTGAATTTTCTCTTTATTTCAGAGAGTGGAAGGAGTAATCCAGCTCACAAAAGTGATATTAAAAGAATATATGTTACCAGCGGAATGCAAATGGGCATGTGTGGCAAAGCAGTAGCTGTGTACAAATATAACAATGTTGCACTTGACTTGAAAAATATTAACGACGTGAGTATCAGAATGACTGATTGAACTTATATATCTCGTAAAAATGAGTGTTGCCAGAGTTCATGGAAAAAGTATATGTCTTGCAGTGTCGACTTTTGAGGTGGGGGAAGAGGGCATGCGAATGTTTATAACAATGCAAGGAGATTAGCAGTGATGCCATCCACATCAGGATTTACAATACCATGCTACGAATCTTACCAACGGCCATATACGGCCATATACGGCCCCAACCCAAATGGAACTGAGTGACAAAAAGTCGCTCTTTCTAGTTTGAAACCCAATTGGTCATTTATTACACACGTTCGGCAATGCCGTCCACTCAATTTTTTTTCGATTACAGTAACTTGTGAGACCCCGGGTTTTTTGATATAACTTCACCCACGCGACCCCCACCCTTTGGTCCACGATTTTTATTCGGCAAGTTCATATCCGTGTAACTGGAAGGTGGAATTTATGGTGTTCTTATACTGCTGAATATGAACAAATAAGACACAAAAAACACGTTGTAGGTTCCCACTCTATATTATGTATTTATTTCAGGATATATGCTTCATTCAGTTCGACATGAACGATGGTCAAGCCAATTTTGCTGCTGTAGCTTACGATCTTCTGGCAGAATTGATCAAGCCTCCCCTAGCTCTGTCTAAGGATTGGGGTGATCTACCAAAAACGGAAAATGGTCGAATGCAGAAGCTGAATTTCGAAGGGGACTTTGAATCATTCGTCACTTTCCTAGACCGTAATTATTTACATTATGTACTCAGAAGATATGGATTTGGTCAGTTCGGAGAAGTTCAATAGTATATCATCATACAAGTTTTACCACTATTTCGCACGCAGTACGAACTATAATAATGTCTCATAAAACGAATTAATTATGTTTTTTTTCTACGCCTATAACACAAGATTGCTCTTGTTTTACTCTGTGTTCGATACATCAATGACAATCTCTAGAGTCACTGGATGGTATTATTTAGATAAGAGTTCGGACACAGAAATGACAACTGCTAGTGTTAATTTGAGTGTTCAGATTTATTAAGTTACACACCTTGCATTGTGACAAGAGGAGCATAGTCGTTCGGTGCTTTTTCATTCAAATTTTTTTGCATTTGACAATAAATTTTATGAACGTCAGAATTGAAATATGATTGATGGATGAACTATTGAGAAGAAAGCATGAATGAAAATGTTCTGCTGTGTTATGAATTGTGGGAATCCTGAAAAGAATAGATTTCATTTATTCATTTAATTTGCCAAAGGAAATATCGATGGAAATACCAACCTTTTACTTAAGGAAGGAATGTATGAAACGGCTTGGATGGTAAATTAATTCGAAGACAATCAAAGTTTGTGAGGTACTTACATAAATTTGAATTCACTTCTTATATAATAGCAGATTGAAATGGAACTATATCCTAGGACCAGTGTTGAGAAAACTGGAACAATACTTATGTCTTTGATTCTTTTATATCATCCTAAATCAATTCAAGAACTTATATTCAACAGTCTCTAGAAGAGACAACATTATATGTACTATGATATGATTTAAAAATGAGCATCTGATTATCTGATTCTATTTTTTTTTTAGTTGCTCTTTCATAATTTTCCCTGCTATAAACATATATGTTTCTTGGGAATAATAAAGATTATTATTATTATAACCCATTTCTGTTTTCCATCTACGGCTATGATTGATGTGACAGAAAATCTAACCTCAAGAATCTTATCTGACAATCAGGCGCTATGAGGAATTTGAGAAGACAAATAGAAGAATGTAAAGTCATTTTTTTATTCACTCAAACCATTGTTATATAGTAAATAGGAAAGGACAGAAGTTCAGCTGTGTCCGAACTCTTATCTATTAATACCATCCTGTGACTCTACTAGAATTCGAATTGCACCCCCCCCCCTATTTTGTTTTTTTCGGTTCATCTTATAGAACTGTTTATTCTCAACTATTGACAATCATTAAACATTTTTTAATTTAGGTACCAAACAAGATTTGAAGGGTGTAGTGACTTTCACTTGTGATGAAAGCGTTCTGACGCAGATAAATGATGATAGTAAGAGACAAAGGGCTTTTTACAATAAACCACTTATACAACAAGTGGAGGCAATAGTTCGTGTATGGCATAAATTGATAGAGAGGGTAAATATATGTCTACATAATATCGTTATGTTATTTATTTCATGAATTTGGAATGAAACTCACTAACTATAGGTTTATTAGACGTACACAAATATACTCAAATTACTATAATAACATCAAGAAACTATCTAAAACCTTCATTATGTTTTCAAAAATATGTTTTGAAAATAATATTCCGTAAATTATTTGATTATTCATCAGCATCACTATATTTTTAGGAAATAATATATGATTTTTCAACAAAAAAATAAACAAAATATGAAAAATCTCAGAATTAAAAATGCATCTTTGAAACGGGCATTGCCCTAGCTTCTCAGGTGAGGCACTAGCCGTTCGATATCTTATCTTAAAGAGGCTAGCAATAACGACAAGAACACCGTTATGGTCAGGATGCTTTTTGTTTTGAGGACAAATGAAAACGAAATATCTTTATTATTATTGAGATATTTTTGGGTATATTTTTGTAGGTCCTACACAGTTTCAATTATACCTTGATTCGAATTGATTATATTCATGATTATATTCATGCTTTCAGTGTCTTGTGCAATATAGGCAGCTAAGAAGGGAAGATGAATTTGTGGGCCCAGTAGTTGAAATTGAATACTGGAGAAGACAGCTGGCCAGATTCACTTGTTTGGCGGAGTTTCTCGAAACTGAAGAGTGTCAGACATTCATCGATTTCATGGAATTTATTCGAAACAAAGAAATTATGACGGTATTTTTCTTGATTCACTTTCCAAATCCTTCTCGAATAGTTCCTATGGATGTTTTACGTCGCTCGTCATGCATGATCTATGGATGCATCGTTATTATTAATCAATTTCTGACGAGAAATAGGAGTCTCATCATCAGATGAAAATTATTTTTAATCTATCCAATGAAACTAAAGTATCGGTTTGGCCCATTTATATCAGGAAACAATGCATAAAAAAAGAACATAAAATTTTTTTCTTCGTACTATATCGGTATAGGTTCTTAGTTTTCATTAATTATTCCTCAAAACTGATATGTAGAAGAAATAACGGAAAATAAAGTTTGACCATCAATTGCCTTTAGTAGATTGCTCTAGCTGGGATATTGAAATTGAAATCTCAAAAAAGTTAATAACTGTAGAGTCATGGAAATAACGTTAGTTTAATATGTTATCGTAGAACTATTTTGAGAATTAGTAATATTTCTTTTATGGTGGAATGCTTTTCAATAAAATTTGAAATGAAAGTTAATGTATTCGATCGTAGAAAAAATGTGTTTTTATAACCGGTTTTTTTGTGTAAGGGCACTCTTGTTTATGAAGCAATCTTCTTAGAAGCTCCGAAATGAAAATGTTAAGTCGGTTCAAACACAACATAACCTCTCCAAAGACATCATAACGGATAGAAAAAATCGGTTCAATATATAAACTAAACTTTGAACCCATGTTTTATTTCAGGTCGGTTACTTTCTACTACACTCGTTCTTATCTCAACTTGTGATCGAAGATTGAGATTCATCAGATATAGATCTCTTCGAAATACAAATGATTTTCTTCAAATTAATATTACTCAATTAATAGCATGTTTTCCATAACAAATATCAACAATGATTTCGAATCACTATGAATCTCATCTCTAATCTATTGTGCTGAACCTGCAATTGATCGTTACAATATACAATGTATTTTATCAGCAAACATATGATTGTTTTTGTCCGACTAAAATTTGTGATATAGTTGAATTGAACTAACGCGATATTTTTTATGGTCAATTTCGAATTAAATCTCGAAATTTTCACCTAGCCCTTATAACTCGAAATTTGTTCAATTTCGAGATATACCTCGAAGCGATTTATCTGTCATGTATCAGAGAGAATAGATAGATAATCGACGTCACGACTTCATGTTCTTATCTCCTGAGGAGTTCAAAAATAAAAGATGTCAGGGAAGCCCTTTTTCACACAATACAGTTCATTTCGAAAATATTTAGATCTGGAAACGGCATATCGACGACGTCTATGACACAAAGAACGAATGCACCGACAACGTGAAGTACTTGTACTCGATGGAAAAGTACTGGGATCCGTTCTATAGACTGGACCCCCCCGAACTGGTTCAACATCTACCGCCCTTATTGCACGCCATTCGCATGGTGTTTACCACCTCGAGGTATTATAACAGCACCGGAAATGTGACAGCTCTCCTAGTGAAGGTCTCCAATCAGATCATCTTCAAATGTAGGAGCTATTTGGATTGCGAGGGCACCAAAAGTGTTTGGAAACAGCCGAAAAAACTGGTTCTGGAAAAAATACAGGTAAAAATGTTCGTAATACTATTGATAGTGATTCTGTCAGACATCAGCGAGGTCCACTTGCTTGATGTTACCTCAGTAGATGAGTTGTGGGAGTTCTGGACCAAAACTCCATGTATTTTCATTCTGCTCAAAATTGAACATCCGTTGGGTGGGGAGCTGAAGTTCGTATATGTAATGTAGAAGGCGTGGCCAAAGTGTGACACAGTAATAGGCAGTGTTGCCAGGTGTGGCCAATTGCGCCAAAGTGGAGGTTTCAAAATTGAAATAGCGTGATAATTTCAAGTAAATGCACCTGGCGCAAAAAGTGGCGCATTGAATTTTGAACCATCAGCGCATCACCATCTTATCTGAAGACCGTCTTTGTCTTGGAAATCATTCAGAAATACAAAATAAAAAACAATAATAATATTAGGTAGGTATAAGTTTTAATTTCTTCAGATTTTTCGAGATTTTTTTCCTTGTTTCATTTTGGCTCTCATTTTTTGAATGCAATGACTACACGAATATTAAATTATTGATGGAATATTGAAATATCATACCTACTCATATTATTCATAGAAACAAAGAGATAAAATCCCAAAAAATCTGGAAAAATCAATGTTCCACCTCCTCGATCAACCTACAGACGGTATTTAAAATCAATTATATTTTAAATACTGAAAACGGGAGCAGAACCGGTCCCGAAACGTCCAAAGATAAGTGAAAATTTGATATTTTTTCTATATACCTTTATTTCCCTTCTCCAAAGATTTTTTCAATACGGCCTGTTCGTTTGTGTTTGCTCTACCTGCTAAACTTGATTTTTTTCTATGAATTTCTCTATTTACATTATGCAATGAACAGAGACAACTATGGGAACAAAATCAACTTCATTAGGTTCAGCAACACGATTGAACAGACCTTCAATATATCTTCAGAAAATAATGATAGATATTCCTCTCAAATGCTCACAAAATTGACATTTCCTATGTGATTTAGACTGGTGATTTTGGTTTATATATGAAACGACCTTTCTGTAGATTAACAATGAAAAATATGAAGATCCTGAATACCCGTTATATTTTTATGTAGTGTTCAATTGGTACTATTTCATAATTGTCAGTATTTGATATTCAATCCTTTTGGATGATCATAACCTTATTGAAGCGTTTATAGTTTTTATTGTAACGTGTGACGCTCAATATATTTCTTGTTCTATAGATTTCGCCCTTTCATTTTGTAGTCGGAAGTTTGATTGAAGTTCAATAGTTACAGCTCAGATTAACGTCATCTATGGTTACGATGTTAGCATCTTATTTCCTCCTTTCCTTCCTTTTCTAGAAGGTAGCGATTTTTAGTAGTTCAAATTGTCAAATATGGCGCATGAAAGTTAATAATACCTGGCAACACTGGTAATAGGTCAGCTTTGACTGTGGTCAGGAGAGTAGGAGAGTAGTAGATGAGCTATGGAGGTTCTGAACCAAGAACACATGTATTTTCTTATGACGGGCGAGAAGCTGAAGTGGGCACATGTGTCATAGAAGGCGCGAAGAGATAGAATAGAATAGAATAGAATAGAATTGAATAGATTTTATTCAATATAGGATACATCCTAATGATAAAATAATATAGAAAAATAAATATCACCTTCTTGTTCTTTAATCAAAGCAAGTCTCTTTGTCTCAGGTACTTCTTAACACATTTTTGAAAGTTTCTTACAGTCTCACATTCTTTTATGCTTAGAGGAAGATAATTATATTATTTCAGTCCTTCATAAAACATTGAGTTCATACCCCTATAACGAGATTTCGTTTGGTAATCATGAATTTCTGCACTAAAAATAACAGATGATCCGGCAATAAACCCTTCAATAGTTTGAAGAAAAAAATCAATCCAAAGGTTGCCAGTCTTTCGTTTACAGATTGCCATTGTAATGTTTCCAACATGTTACGAATAGAGGTACGCCTGTTACATTTCAAAATTTTTGTTGTTGTGTTGAAGTTTCTGTAACGATGACCGAGAGTTATCATCTGATGAATACAGTGGATGGATGGATGAGGGGGAGGAGATGGATGAGGTGGATGCCCTAATTTCTCTACTTGAAAATGTTTTTTAATTTTCAGACTTGTCTTGACCTCTACTTGAAATACTATCAGTGTTTCAAGCGCACTAGGAAATCCATGGAAGAAGCAGGCGAAAAACCATTCGAGTGTTCTGAAATGTTCATTTTCGGCAAATTCGAAACATTCAAAAAACGAGTTGAGGAAATTGTCTACGTGCTGAACACCACAATAAAATACTCTATTTTGCAAAAAAGCACTATCGAGGATATAGACATATATGCCAAGAAATTCGTTGATTTCTTCAAGAAGATTTCATCTCAAAAGTACGACGCATTGAATCATCGACTTCCATATTTCGACGCTGATTATAAAGAATACAGGCAAAATGTTGTTGACACTGAATGGGAGTTGGAGGAATTTGTTGGCAGCTCTTTGTCGAAGATGACTGATGTAGACAATATTCTTCGATTACTAAAACGGTAAATTTCTCAAATAGATTTGAACTGGCATGTACAGGATGATTCAAATGTTCCACCCTTCGCTCATAACAGGAAAAGTGAAACTGCAAATGCAAATTCGGCAGAGGGGATTTGAATAGCTGTGTGTAAGGTCTATTTTTTCGTATTTGAACATATTTCAACTCTTTTCAAAATGGCGGAAATGAATTTGCTTTTGGATGTTTGATAAATTGATATTCATCATACAGGACGTGGAAAGAAATTCTGAATTGAGGACACCAAATCACGAATCTGCGATTGAAGTCTATAAAAATAACAAGTTTCCATCGTTCAAGTTTGAACCCCTTGATTGGGTGAAACTATTGAAAAGGAATTTTCTCAGATATATTTATGTACACAAAAGAATGGATATATATATAAAAAAATACATTGAGAATTCGCATTCTCCATGTGATGAAAATATTAATTCTTTCTCGGTTTATTCAACAGAAAACAACTATTTTCCTTGCTATATGCCACGACGAATATTGAATTACATCTATTGAACACACAGAAGATTTTTTTTTTCAAACTCTTATCGTGTGTGTGTGTGATAAAAATGATATGTTTTATCAGAATATGAGAAAAAAATTGTAACTTTGTGGAAAAAATAACTTTTCTGACGTCATTTCCGCCATTTTGAAAAGTATTGAAATATGTTTGAATACGAAAAAATATACCTTACACAGAGCTATTCAAATTCCCTCTACCAAATTTGCATTTGCAGTTTTACTTATTTTGTTATGATCGAAGGGCGGGAAGTTTGAATCACCCTGTACAAACAATAATTCTATGTTTAGGTTTGAGAAGCTGAATTTGGAATGCCTCCATCTAGAAGAAAGATATCTTGAAGCAATGCTCATATTTCAAGCAGAAATCGAAGTATTACGAGATAGGTATGCTGAATATCATGAGAACGAATCATTTACGACAATGTTTTGTCGAGTAATTTGTAATGTTTTGTAATTCCTAGATAAAATAGTTTTTGTCTCACTTATTCGAGATTTCGAATTTGGTACAGTGCTTCAATGAAATGTTTCATAAATATCATTTGAGCGGAATAAATCGAAGGTAGTTGGCAAATTATCTAAATAGAGTAGTTTAGTAGGTACTCACTCACGACCTGCTTCAGTAACTTCAAAACTATTTTTGTTTTTGAAATTACCAATCATTTCGGGTTATGTTTTGTCTTCTATGAAATTTAAATAAAATGATTGTTTTACCAAAATTCCAGTAGAGACTTACGGAACCATATATTTCAAATGATCTCTCTGAAACGAATCATTTTATTAGAATTTCATGAGAGATGAAACTTGATTCAAAAGGAACGAAGACAATTGCTGGGAGATCACAGGCATTGGTACTGAAAAACAGGTAGTGAAAATTGGAATGAAAAAGTCCGATTATTTTCATTCATGGAAATAATATTGTGGACGGATTGGCATCCACTTAACGAATATACTGTACATCATCAATGAAATCTCGTGGGGCGTTTTTTATCCAAATACTCATGGGAACACGTATTGAACTCTCTTTCGACAAAATGAATGCGAGATCAATAACTCTATACAGGGTGTCCGTTTTTCGAGCTCGGTTGAATTAGGGCAAAGTGAACATGTATCTGCAAGAAAATGTGATGTGTTATTTTTAGTTTTTGAATTATTGGAAGAAAACGGAAATTTATCATTATAAACCAAAAGACCTAGACGTTTCTGACTGGTACATTCTTAAGGCACTTTTTTACAAGGAACCTGAATCTGTCATTGAATTTTTCATTACGCTCTTGATGCCAAAGTTACAACACACAAGTTTGTTTTTTCTTACGGGCGCCATATTGGATTTTTGCAACGGACACCCTGTATAGTATACCATTGAAAAAATAATCATCATTCACGACGTGTTCATCACCTCTTTGATATTCCACCGCGAATGAAATTACGAATCAAGATAATTATTACAACAATTTTGGTGAAAACTATATTTCAATTAAACTCTGTATTATTTGCTAGATATAATGAAGAACGTCAAACTCCACAAATACCACGTAATATGCCACCCGTGAGTGGTAGGATAATGTGGATCAGGCATTTTTATAGTAGGATTGAAGAGCCAATGAATGTGTTCAGGACCAAACCAAAAGTGAGTCTGGTAATAATTTTCCCCCAGAAGATCCACTTAAATTTTCTCTCATGTGTAGGTAATGCGCCATAGGAAAGTTCAGAAATGTATCCAACTGTTCAATGCCATGTCCATGGTATTTGTTCATTACGAGATGATTTACCACGAAGCTTGGTTCACATTTGCTGGACAAGTCCGGAATTGTCTGATGGCTCCCATTCTAACCAAGGACGAAAAAACCAGGAGATACCGAGTGAATTTCGATCCTTACATATCTGAAGTGATTAGAGAAGCGGAGTATATGTACAAGCTCGATTTAGGTATTTCATTTATATGTGTGAAACTTTGTGTTACAAAAATATACAGTGTGTGCGATTTTAACCCGCAACACCCTCCTGATTTGAAACCTCTTGACCGATTTTCCAAAACAGAAATTCATTGAGGATACCAAAAAAATTTGTTTTGACCCAAAATTCCAATGAAATGTGAATAAGGCATCCATTGAGATTACTTATTTATTTATTTATTATTTCAGTTATTGCATTACATTCTTTTCTTCATAACCTCTATAATACACTGGCTGTCTATGACATATTCTGTGCAACGTTTTTACTGTGTATGCATTCATCAGGTCATGATTTTTATGGTTTCCAACATGTCCTAGACAGTTATCTAATTGTGCTCGCATGCAGCGGCGTCACCAATCAAATTTGAAGTTTCATTGAAAATTGATGCTTTTGAACGATTAGTAAATGCACGAAAATTATTCTTTGTTGAAATTTGAAAAAAAAATGATACCGAAATTATCAACTGAACATGTGATGAAGAGGGGTTATTGGGTAGTGTTGAACAATTATTAAACGTATGCTTTTTCGCAGCCTTATTTTTGGTGTTACTTGTATCACGATAAACTACCCAGACAACCAGATGACGTTTCAGTGACGTCTTTTTACGTCAGTTGAATGACCAAGGTGACGTCAGGAGTTGACGTCGTATGACGTGATGAATGACGTGAATAAGTCACAGCCCAATGACGTCATATTACTCACGTTTATTGACGTCATTCACTCACCAAACTGTGACCTCGGACTAACGTCGAAATGACGTCAAAATGACGTTCAAATTTGGTGATGACACGTGAAAAAGTTTCCTCGAACATGGCGCGAAAATCACCGCTGACCTGTGATGACATATAATATTGATTATTGATTATGCATTGTTGAGTCTCCTTCAATCGTCTATTCAGCAGCGCTATCCCTCAGTACGCATCTCCATCAATATGAAATCAGTTACTCGTATTTGTACCAAAAATTATGCGGTTTGTGTTGGCGAGATTTGAGCAAACCAAGAATAGTTTGATAGCAATGAAAAGAATGTTGGCGAATTTAGCTTCAAGTTGTTGAGTAACGTATATTCATGCATTATTTGTCACCCAACAAAAATCTTAATAGCAAATTATTGAAAAATTTTCTGAATGAGTTATACTTTTATCGACGTTAGAAGCAAATATATAAAATTACCAAGTCGTACATGTTTCTATATATGTGTGTAAAATTATTGAAAAATGATTTTTTCTGAGAACTTTTCGACACTGAAACCTAACGGTTTCACATGATAATGTAGGTATACATGGTTTAGATATGGTCTGGGAAACATGGACGTTGACAGGACGTCCTTGTAACGTCATGAAACTGACGTCTTATTTTACCCTTCTTCTAAGTGACATTCACTCGACGTCGAGATGATGACGTGATTATCACGTCATAGAAAGTACGTTATAGTGACGTTATAAATTGGTGTGTGACGTCTCTGACGGAAAATCACCGATTAGGGACGTCACAGTGGCGTGATCATTCCTCATCTGGTTGCCTGGGTACTTTGCATACAATCGTGGAGTCCACATGTGCTATGGTTATTTTTGAAACATATACTTTTTATGTAATCACAATAAAAGTACATAAAACACAAAAATTATCAGAAAGATGCATACAATACAAAAAACTTTGCACAGAATCTGTTATTAACGGCTAGTCAATAAGAATCATTAGGAAATTTTGATACAATGTTAGTCATCAATCGACTGGATTTTGCCACTATGAAAAATACATGGGGATCATAAAAAAAAAACAATCACAACAATGACATATTATATATTGCTTTCCCAGATGTGCACAGTACTTTAACTCTCTAAATACGAGCAGAATACCCTTTGGCTCGTTACTGGAAGAATTCTTAGTTGAATATGTTCCAACTAGAAGTAATTTCAGGTGTACCAGACGTTGGGCAGGTCCTTGTATTCTGTAAAGACAAACTCCTCAACTCCTATGAAGTTGTAAGAGCACTAATAACGAGAAACGATACAATAAGGATGAACATTCCCTCACTGTTCTTGCCTATGATGAGGCCTCAACTCATCAAAATGGAGAATTCGTTCATGCCTGGGTTTTCCACGATCACCTGGACCTCCATGAGGATCCCAGAATTCTGTGAGGAAGTCACGAACGTTTTGGACTACATCGAGATGTTCGTCAAAGAAGTGAGAGATATGAAGGAGGCCCGAATTGATGAAGTACTCGAATCATTGTCGACGACGCCTCTCGTATACTTACCTCCTGATGCTATCAGTCCTAGTGAATTGTTGAATGAAAATATAGAACATAGAATACAAATAGGTATGAGAGTTGGACTCCCTGGTGCAACAAGTCTTTACTAAACAGCCATTTGATTTTTCCGATATTCTAATGAACACACGTAAAACATCTCTGATTCTTTTGAACTAAGTAATGAAGTTTTCTGATAAAAAATATTCTCCTCATATTTTGTGGTATAAATATCTATAACAGTCTACTCCACAGAATGAAATTCATCAATCTTGTCAACTAAAGACATATATCTTATAAATTTGAATATCTTCTTATTTATATTGATTAATTTCGATTTAATTGTTTATTATTTGATAGTGGCCGACGGAGTTTCATCTGACTCTCTTATCATGAATGCTGGTGTTCCGCAAGGATCAATTCTAGAACCAACACTATTTCTTTTCCATATTAATGATTTGTTGGAAGCAACTCTATGTCCATCAGTACACAGCTTCGCGTATGATAGTACCCTCCATACCGCCTTATCTTCCAGAGCTGCAATACCAGCCAGGCAAATCAGAAACGAACGAGGGAGAAATGTTGACACCATAAATATGGACTTGAAAACAATTCTCGAATGGGGATCCAATAACTTGGTAGATTTCAATGAAAACAAAACACAAGCATACCTTTTCTCTAGGAAAGCCGATCTCACTGTGTCCAACATGAGCTTGTCAGGAGTAACCATACCTTTGTAGACATCCATTTCGATGATTGGTATTACTATCAGCAATAACCTTTCTTGGGAAAATCACTTGAGATAAATTGCTAAAAGTGCATCCCAAAAACTTGGTTTTCTGTTTCGGGCCAGGAGCTATTTCACTTCCAGTCAGCTGCTGTCCTGGAATACTGTTCTCATATTTGGAGTGCAGCACCCAAACATACCCTGTAGCTGTTGGATTCTGTCCAAAATTCGTCTCGTGGGTGATGCCTCGCTCACAAACTCACTCACTTCTCTGGAACACCGTAGAAAATTTGGCGATCTAGCTCTATTTTATAGATATTTTCATGGACGATGTTTTCCTGGAATATCAACAATTGTTCCTCCCTTGGCAGTCCCCGCGAGATTAATTCGTCGAGTTGAGGCTTCGCATCCCTTCGTGGTCACTTTGGAGACCTGCAGAACATCTTTTTCCAAAGACTCGTTCATCCAACGAACAGCGAGGCTGTGGAACACGTTGACAAGGGAGGTGTTCCCCGAGGCATATAACCTCCAGAAATTAAAGAAGAACACGAATTCCTACCTTATTTCCCTCGCTTCTCACGATGTTCTCTGAACATTACAGGGTATCCCTTTTCGTTGGAACCAGAACATACAAAAAAATCTTCCAGTGTATTGGATATTCGATTTGTTTTTTATCTTTTTGCCATAAACAAAAACATGTATGTTAACCGATTGGTAAAAATAGCTTCAGAAGCAGTTCTAGTCCCTAGTGTTCAGTAAAAACTGCCATTATAGTCATGAAATTCGTCCACAGCATATTTTCATCAATCTAGGTATGTCTCCTGAAGAAGTTTCATATTCTGATCTGGTAATAAGGAAAGAAGTATCGTATGTATAAGGTTGAATACACATTATTTAATCATGTCAAGGATCTATTGAGTACTCTTCTTTTGCTATATATGATACACACAGAAACTCCAGGCAGTGCTCTGTTTAGCACTCCTGTTAGTATACCAAGTGTTATTTTAGCTTAGACATATACATTCGATGTTTTGTGGTTATATGTAACCAGTAGTATGAGCCTGAGCCTGTATGAGACCTTGAAGATTTCCCCAGATGTCCAATCTCTGTTTAGCTCCATATTTTTTAATTTCTTCTGATACAGGAATGAAGTGAATAGTTTAGATACCTATACAATAAGCTGTGAATCGAATATTTTCAATTCTGCAGGTTGGTTCTATCGAACTGATAGCGTCGATCGAAACTTCTAATTTCCAGATTCTTCTTGTAATTCTACAAAGATTGTCGCAAAATCGTTATAACTAGAGTTTTCACAAATGGTCGGTTCCTTGTTGCATGAGGGGGTTCAATTCATTCCATTCAATTCGAATTCATACATGATAAACCATACTGGGTGACATTGACTCATGGTATACCCCTCTTTTCTCCTTTGTTTCTCTAGCTATATTTCTGAAATCTGGAACATCGAATATGCTCACTAAATGGCACTTTCCTACATTTTAGGAATCCTTTTTCATCTTTCAGTTTTCCTGGAGCTGGCATCAACTTTCGATTTTCAAATGGAACACCCTGTATTTTACTCCACAATCGGTTAAAGATTATCATAACGAATTTAACGATACTGGGTTTGTTCGGGTTATTTCTATAACGACTACTAAGATATTTGCGTTCGAAGTTCGAATTGCTTCTAGTGAGCATATTCCATGATCCAAATTTCAGAAATATAGCTAGAAAAACAAAGGAGTAAAGGGGGTTTGCCATGAGTCTGGGTCACACGGTATACGTACTAACAATCATTCGAATAATTAAATTCATAATTTTTATAGCAAAAGAGATCGATTTGAAATCATCAACAGTAGAAAGATGTGTTATCGAATTGATCAACAAATTCCTGAGTGTAATTGATCAACCAGAGCTTCAGAAAAATAAATTCAAATGGATGGATCCTGAAAAAGCCTTGAAACCTATTGGTTCAACATCAAGATTGTTGATGTCAGGAGATGCCGGTAAATATTGTATCAATATCAATTTATTCATGAATAATCAGTTTGCTTTTGATGGTCTAGAGGCCTATGAATATTTTCACAAGAAACCAGTTGGAGTAGCAGAAGTATTACAAATGGAATTGAATCAATATAAAATTGAATCATAATACTACAATTTTACGTCGCGTAATCGAAAAATATTTCAGCCATTAATCGTATTGGACAACTGCATACAATACAAAATATATATAATAAATAATAAATATTGATATTTTCAGCATTTAAAGAGATCGATAGGAATGCTCCGTTAGATTTAGCCTCGATACATGCTGATTGCATTGAAATGTTTGCATTCTTCAATATGAAACTAGTAGATTCCTTGAACAAGGCAACCAAACTATCGCTGGAAAATGTTAAAAGAAGAGCAACAAGGTACTTCTTTGAGAAGTGAAATGTTTATAAAATTTGAATTTCATTTTATTTGCTTCGAACATATGACTGTCTAATACACGTTGGTAAATATTGACTGATCTATTACAAATAATATCAGCTCTGTCTTCAATTCAGAAGTTGATATTGAATTTGTATAGATTGGAAATGAAATTGGCCCTGAAACCAATCCTTGTCGTACACCACAATCATGTGAATTTTATATTTTTTGAAGGACCAAAACAATCCGATGCAAGTAAACTTACCTCAGTACAAAGTTGCAAAGTTTGGGCGCTAGATGGTTCTGAAGTTACAATTTTCGAATCGTTTTTGCTTCATAACTTTGAAACGGCTAATGAGATTTAACTCAAATTTGGTGCGTTGGTATAGCTTCATTGGACAATGAAACTGATATCATGATGAATATCATTCGATGGTCGTAGAACTTGATTTTATAAATGAATAAACATGTGAAACTTCTACTCCAATGGAAAGAAAGGTTTTCGAATTGTTCACTACAAAAAAGTTACTCCTGATAAATTCGATGAATCTCGTGGTTTTGTCAAAATTACAGTTCAAGTTATTCAAAACATCAGTCAACACCACGATTATCTTCACGTATACAAAGATTTATATGACGAAAAAAAATTCAATGTGTTATCAGCTAATTTTTGTTGTTTATTTTGTACTTAGTAACTTTGTACTGAGGTGAGTTTGCTTGTGGGTTTTATTGCTCAATGAAGCTTTGCCAACATACAGAATTTGAGTAAAATCACTTGAGCAGTTTTAGAGTTATGAAGCAAAACCAATTTGAAGATTGTAACTTCAGAGTCGTCTTGCTTCCAAACTAAACAACTGCGGTAAATTTGCTTGGATTGTATTGTATCAATTGAATTGTTTTGGCCTGAGGATTATGTCGTAGGTTTTTGTAAAGACCTTTAAGATACACCCTGTATATCTTCATCGTTATCGCTTGTTTTTTCAGCATTGGTGAACTCAACGCACTCATGACAACCAGCATGGTCCTGCAGATTCCAATAGCAGTAATAAATCCCAGCTTGGATGAAATCCAAAATTATTTCTCGCAAGTGCTGGCTAACATTTTGGATACACATAAATACGTCGGAATGTGGGGCCAAGGAACGAAGAAAAAATCTTCCATGAAGAGGGGTTTGCCAATCGAATGCTCATCTTGATCCCTCATTCATTCTTCATATTTGTAGAAGAAACTAACGTCGACGTACCCAAACCTAAAAATTATCACAAAGTGATAAGCGATAATAAGGAAATCATCAGAATTTTCATGAGTCTCCAGGGTGTTATGTATTTGGTGCATCCAGATGTCGTGTCTCTCCTAGAGGTATGTCATCTTATTTGGTATTAGAACATGATTTTTCCTATGAAAAATGTCTTTGCATATTCTTATGTGCCAGAAACCTTGAAGGAACTATATAATTTTGTTGATTAAAAAATCCAGTACTTCTCAATAATCTCAATTGTGCGATGTTCTTGCTAGAATATTGAAGTAGATAGAAGTACGTACAATTTTGCCCTTGTTAGACATGTTTTCATGTTACAACAGTATACTGGTCAGTAAAGTTACAGCACTACTAACAATGTAGGTACCTACTATCAGTCTGAAATAATTCTTTCTCACTATTATTCAAGGAATTCATCTAGTGAGAATCCACATATTTTCGAACCAAGTAAATAATGATAATGAGTCTGGCACCACGGACTCCTCGCCAAGCTTCCATCTTATGGCTTGCCTCCCCAGCTATGTTCTCTGCTAGCTAGTTTTCTCTCAAACAGGTATCTCCATGTAGTGGTCGACGGAGTTTCATCTGACTCTCTTATCATAAATGCTGGTGTTCCGCAAGGACCAATTCTAGCACCAGCACTATTTCTACTCCATATCAACGATTTGTTGGAAGCAACAGTACACAGCTTCGCGGATGATAGTACCCTGCATACCGCCTTCCCTTCCAGGGCTCTAATACCTGCCAGGCGAATCAGAAACGAACGAGGAAGAAATTTTGACAACATAAATATGGACTTGGCATCAATTCTCGAATGGGGATCCAATAACTTGGTAGATTTCAATTCAAACAAAACATATGCATGCCTTTTCTCTAGAAAATCACTGTGCCCAAAATAAGCTTGTCAGGAGTAACCATACCTCTGAAGACATCCATTTCGATGCTTGGTATTACTATCAGCAATAACCTTTCTTGGGAAAATCACGTGAGATCAATTACTAAAAGTGCATCCAAATAACTTGGTTTTCTGTTTCGGGCCAGGAGTCATTTCACTTCCAGTCAGCCGCTGATGATCTTTAAGGCACAGATCCGACCTGTCCTGAAATACTGTTCCCATAATTGGAGTGCAGCACCCAAACATACCCTGAAACTGTTGAACTCTGTCCAAAAAAGGGCAATTCGTCTCGTGGGTGATGCCTCGCTCACAAACTCACTCACTTATCTGGAAAGCCGTAGAAAAGTTGGCGATCTGGCTCTTTTTTATAGATATTCTCATGGCCAATGCTCTTCTGGAATATCAACAATTGTTCCTCCCTTGGCAATCCCCGCGAGATTAACACGTCGGGTTGAGGCTTCGCACCCCTTCGTGGTCACTTTGGAGACCTGCAGAACATCTCTTTCCAAAGACTCGTTTATCCAACGAACAGCGAGGCACTGGAACACATTGCCAAAGGATGTGTTCCCCGAGGCATATAATCTCCAGAAATTTAAGAAGAACACCAATTATTCCTACCTTATTTCCCTAGGTTCTCACGATGTTCTCTGAACATTACAGGATATCCCTTTTTGAGGGATATTTGGGACATCTTCTTAGGGCACCAACTATGTGAGACATTTTTTCTTAGAGCATGCCAATATGCTCGTCCCATGTTAACTTTTCATCAATCCAAATACCAAGGTATTTGGTATAGGCAGTTTGTTTCAATCTTTCATTGTGTATTATAATATTCAAATCAATATTTTGTTAATTCCTTTGATGGGATTTTTTTATTTATTTATTGAACCCATATTGGTGGTGCGTTGATTTTGTTAGTCATAAATTGGAATATCGTGATCATAATTGCATACCATGATTGACCGTCTAATCTGTTCTAGCAATATCTCGAGTACAGCTATCTTTGGGCTGAAGATAGAGATCAGCAGATTGAAAAATTCTGCGACCAAGACCCACTGATAGTCGAAATTTCTGAGAAATTCCAAGAGTACGACGCTAGGGCTGAACACATAAAACAACTCCCAGAAAAACACAATATCGGAGCTATCCAAATCACGATGGGTGAGACATGTTCGAAATCAGAAAATAACTTAGATATTGAAAATTACATTTTCAGAACAATTCAAGCTCGCGCTGTTGGTGGAATCTGATGCATGGAAACACATTCTCGGCAAAAAACTTGGTCACAGGTACAATGAGAAACTGAACAACATGGTCGATTTTATTAAAACTCAGGAGAAAGTATTGAACAAACCAATCAAGGACTTAGATGACTGCAGGTAAAAATGATTTAATGATCTATTCTTGACGGAGAAGATTCTTCACATCTACTTTTCAGACTTGCCATGAATTGCTTGGAAGTCATCAGGGAAAATTTCATCGAAATGGATATGGACTTGGGCCTGATGGAGGAAGCCTATGGAACATTTGGAAGATTCAAAATTGATGTTTCTAAAGAAGATATAGAAAGAATCGAGTCGCTTCGATTCAACTTCCAAAATATGATAACTCACGTATGTCTTAATATGTTTACTCATCAAATTCAAACTGTTTTCTTGGAAAATGCACAAAAAAATCAAGTCCACTAAGTGGACTACTACACTTTTTTCAATTGTAATTCAGAAAGTGTAACTTGTAATTCAGATTAGTTAATTGTAATTCAGAAAGCGTCAATTGTAATTCAGATTAGTCAATAGTAATTCAGAAAGCATCACTTATAATTCATAAATACTATGGATCAAATAAACGTAGGGAATAGCAATCAACGAATGATATATCGTGTGGTGAACATCAATATTTTATATTTATCGACCAACGGGCATATCTTGAAATGCCAGAATGGTGAATGGTGGTGTGTTGTACAGCCCTAGCACAATCACCAACAATTGTATCTTTGACCTGGTAAATATTATGTTGTTCAAGATAAACAAGTCGTTGTTCTCAAGGAGAATGAATGCATACGAGTTGTTCGTAGCTTCTGAATCATAAGTGATACTTTCTGAATTACAAGTTATGCTTTCTGTATAACAATCGACTGAATTACAATTAACTAATCTGAACTTCAAGTAATACTTTCTGAATTACAATTAACTAATCTGAATTACAACTTATACTTTCTGAATTACATCGTATACTTTCTGAATTACAATTGAAAAAGGTGTAGATTGTTTCCGTCCTCTCCCTATCGTCCTAAGGCACGCACGATATTCCTGGAACATTATACAGATTCCCTTTTGTGCGCTCCAAAGAATGAAAAAATACTATTGACACATGATATATCCTTTCAGTCCAAATCCGTCCAAGACAACATCTGCACCGTCCAAGGCCCTCTTCTCGAAGAGCTCACCAACGGCGTGTCCAAATTCAAAGTGGAAGTGGAACAGTTCGACGTCGACTTCGAGCTGCGCGGTCCGATGGTGCCAGGTCTGCAAGCCCGCGAGGCCAGCGACAGGGTACTGGCGTTCCAGGATCGATTCGACGAGCTGTGGAGGAAGTTCGAGATGTACAGCAGCGGAGAGAAGCTCTTCGGCCTGGAGGTAAAGTATTTCATTTCCCAACACAAAAAATGCTTAATTAGAGAGAACAAGGTAGCAATCGACGATCAATCTTTTTCGCCCTGGGCAACTCACCGACATGAGCTGGATTGTAGGTATTCTCCTAGGAGTCAGCTCCCCATGACCCTCACCAGGGTTGTTAAACAAAAATCATCGGTGAGGCCTGCATCGGCCGCTTCTGAGGGCTCCCTTGGAGGGTAATTCTGTGGCGTATCTAAGTGTTCTACATTGTATGTCTACATTTTCATCATGTCCAATGTCCCCTTTAGAAGATTTTTGTTGATACACCTTTTACCTATTGTAAAAATGTTGTTATTGAATAAATGGAATTGAAACGGACTGGAGGTGAGAAAAAAATTGTAAATCGTATATCGTGTGTATTTGTATAGGTATTCGTACATTATTTAACGAACACTTGATTCATATGCCTCTTGTTTTTGAAGTATGCAAGGAAAACACACTGACCAAAGAGTTCACTGAGAAACCAGTGAAAGAAAGACTTGCTATTTTCCTAATCAAAGCTTCTGAGAGATGCAATAGAAGACTGTAAGTAAGTCATTGTATGAGGTGGGGCATAGGAAACAAGTGATTCTAGGCGATGGACGCTAGACCAACGCGTGTTCGTTATTGTTTTTTCACAAACACTTGATTCATGTTTGGTACTTTGTACCGCTTTGTACATCACTGTAACATGGCAACTTGTTGTTGTGGGGAAACAGTTGGAATAATAAATAAACTCAATAAAAACCAGAAAGAATTACAATTCTTCTTCAATCATCGATGATTGAAGTCGATGATTGAAATTGCTGATTCTTGATCCGGCTCGAAGGACCAATATGTTCGATGCCTTGGTGTGAGTGGACTGTATATTTGGTTGGTTGAATGATTTGATGATATGATATGATTATTTTATGATTGAAGAAGAATTGTAATTCTTTCTGGTTTTTATTGAGTTTATTTATTATTCCAACTGTTTCCCCACAACAACAAGTTGCCATGTTACAGTGATGTACAAAGCGGTACAAAGTACCAAACAATTCATATGCCTCTTCTTTTTGAATTATGCAAGGAAAACACACTGACCAAAGAGTTCACTGAGAAACAAGTGAAAGTAAGACTTGCTATTTTCCTAAGTGAGTAAGTTATTGTACAGGGTGCGGAATAGGAATTAAGTGTTTGTGAAATAACAATAACGAACACGCGTCGCTCTAGCGTCTAACGCTCCATGATAGCAAGTGGCAACTGAGAAACCGCTCCATGATGGAAAAGTGGCCATTGTGAAAGTGAAATGCTTCGAGTCAGAGAATGGATTGAAATAAACCGCATGCCATGCACTTTTTTAATTTCCGGAGACTACCCCACCTCCTCCTGGGACATGGGGTTCGAAGTCGCACAATTTCAACATATTTATTGAACACAAGAGGGGGAAACTCAAAGATATTAGCACAATAGTTAATAAAGGAACGAAAATGATAAATACGAGGGAAAAACAATTACCTACTTTCCTGGCTATATGCCACGCAGAACATTGAATTACATCCTACCGATATCTATGCCCACGATTCGTAGAGACGAATATAGCTGCAAGTGATTCTTTCCTAAATGCTGAGCTGTGCTCAAATTGTTCAGGAACGCTTGACTACCTACCAGTTTCGAGCTTGTGGCTCTCATCAGTGCAAATTTGGATTTTATGTGACGTACAGAGAACTTAGGTATCCAACGACGTGGGCCTCGGGTTTTGACATCGATGCGTTCGTATTTATTGAAATGAATTACGAACGTCCATTCTAATGGACGCAGGGTCCCAGGAGGTTGCTTGTATATTTGAATATTTTGAAAACTTCGTATATTGCTACAAGGTGAACGATTACCCGATTCTGCACAAGCGCAAGAAGGAGTTCAACCTCCTGAACAAGCTCTACGGGCTGTACTTGGCTGTCAACCATAGCATCGATGGGTATTTCGATATTTTGTGGAGTGACGTGGATATCGAGGCGATTTTCGCGGAGCTGCAAGACTTCCAGAACAGGTAATAGAAATTATGATTTTTTTGAGTAGTAGTATACAAACCATATTGGGTTATCTTGAAATTTACTTTACTTTCCAGACATTTTCAAACTGTATATATTCTTGTAAAAACTTCACAAACGATAAGATTTCCGCAAAATTTTCAAACACACGACATGTTTCGCTAACACAGTAGCTTCGTCAGGTGATATACTGAAGAAGAAAAAAAAATATATATTCTTGTCCATAATCTTGAAAGATATCGAAAGTTTACCAATAACCAAGGGAACCAACCATGGTACAATAATAACGATGTTATCGAATGTTTTGAAAATTGTAATGTTTTACTTCATGCAGACGATCTCAAATTCTACAGAGTTGTATCATCTCAAGATGACAGTCATTTGATTCAGAATGATCTAATTAATTTCAGCAATTATTGCCAAAGGAATTTTTTAAAAATTAATATTGATAAGTGTAAAATCATGCGTTTTTATAAAATACTCGATCCTTGTATATACAATTACAATATTGATAAAGTCGATCTGGAAACAGTAGCTAGTATCAGCGATTTGGGAATAATATTTGACAAAGAGCTCACATTCAATGATCATATCAACAATATCTGCAATAAGTCTTTCGTAATTATGGGTTTTATGAAGAGGCAAGCTAGAAATATCTCAGATCAGCATGCGATAAAAACACTGTATATTTCACTAGTTCGAAGCGTTCTTGAATATAATAGTATCATTTGGTCACCAGTATACAATTATCACAAAAGCCGTTCCGAGAGACTACAATAAGGTCGGTCCACAAATCTTCTTGTCTGGAAACTTGAACTTTCAAACGTTTTGGATAATACATTGGAAATCATCATCCCCTCACGTAGCATCAATTGAATGAAAGTATTATTTCTGTGTCATTAGATTGGATTTTTTTCTAAATAAATTTCAATTTAAATGAAATAAAGTTTCTTAACATTGATTTCAGATGTCGCAAATTGCCGAAAGGAATGAAAGACTGGCCAGCGTACCTGGAACTAAAAAAGAAGATAGATGACTTCAGTGAAACTTGTCCTCTATTAGAACTAATGGCCAATAAGGTTTGACATTCTAACTAATATACAGGGTGTTTCATAATTGAATGCTGATCCTGAAGGGCGATGATCCTTGGATGATTTTGAGGAGAGAAGTTCATATCAACATATGTCCTGAACCTCTTAGTTTTTGAGCTACTGGGTGTTGAAATCAGAAGCGTACAGCGTTTTTATAAACAAAACATACTGAATTACCAAAAACAATATCCAAGAACTGAAGGAACAAAATTCTTTGGTTTTTATTCTTTTCCGCGAAAACGGTACGTTGTATGAAAGTAAGTAGGAACCAAATTTGCTCCAAAATGAATAAGAATTGAGAAAAAAAATCTGGTTTCCAGAAAAATCAGTGGCGTACTATTTTTTTCTTCAAAAATTGTCAGTTCAAACCCCGTACGGACGCCACTGGTGAGAATTTTCAAATATCTTTCACGTAAAAAAATGCTCCTTAATAATGGAAAGGTGTATACAGAATATCATAACAATATCTAAGAGTGATAAAAAATTATGATGAAAAACTCATTTTTTCCTTGCAATTTCATCACCCTGTAGCTCAACAACTAAGAGGTTTAGGACATATGTTGATATGAACTTTTCTCTTTGAAATCATCCAAGGATTATCGCCTTCAAGGATCAGCATTCAATTATGAAACACCCTGTATACTAAACCAGCGTCCACATCATTTCTCATCTAAAAATCGATGTTCATATTTCTGTTCGTAACAGTTTCACATCGGAATGTGACATACTTGTTTTTGACGTTGCTTCAATGAATTATACAACTTATGTACAGGGTGTTATTTAATTGATGACTAAAAATTCAGGATATGGTTCCTTAGCTCATTTTGGGAATAAATGTTCATATGAACATATACTGTTACAGGTATTTCCATGAAATTCGGTAATGAATTGTATAAAATTATTCCATTATGAAATATAGATTGTTTGCCAATGTTCGACTTGAATGCATTTGCTATCATGTAATTCAATTGTCTAGTCCCATAAATATGGACTATATTATTGACTTCATTAAAAGCTATTGATATTTGATATTTCAAATTTATTCCTGACAAAATGAATGACATATTTTGAGTTTTTATAACGAAATCAGATTCAGAAATTTTCTAGGTTTGTATAACTTTATTGGTTCTAGAAAATTGAGATGAAAAATGTACTTAATTGATTTGTTTTGTAATTTCATTAGTGGTTTGAGGCGAGAAATATTTGTGCTTCCCAAAATGGAAATCGAATATTGTGAATTATAATATATGAGGCAAAAGTAAAATACACTTCAGGTATTCTACAGGAATGATATTTCGGATTTTGAATAATATGCCTATTATTGGATTTATTTTATTTGTCCCCCAATAATTTCTCATCCATATAGAGACCTAACAATTGTGTAACCTCTGTATATTTAATGGATCTATTGTTGAAAGATATTGCATTATTAGCCATCAATCAAATTACACCCTGTATTATAGTATTAGTTCGACACCATACTCCGTTCTAGGCTATGAAAGACAGGCATTGGAAACGTATGGGCAACCTAACAGGCTACTCTTTCGACGTGGAATCCCCAACTTTCACCCTGAAAAGCATCATGGAGGCACCTCTATTGAAATACAAAGACGACGTCGAAGACATTTGCATCAGTGCCGTCAAAGAGAAGGACATCGAGGCCAAATTAAAACAGGTTGAAAATGATGTTGAAAACTGGTCCTCGATTACACAAATGATAACATTTTATTGGTCAAAATCTGACGGGCTGGTAGGGTAGGAATTCATGTCAAAGTCACAGTCCACCCAACTTCAGTAGCGGCGTTAGGGTAGGGCGCGGTTGGGCATCACCCCAATATATTCTTAAAATTTTTCAAATTAATATCATTAGCACATCTCTCTACAATCAAAAGATTAAGATCTCAGTAAATGCACAGAAATGTTGAAAGAATGCTGCACTTTCTCCTTAGAATATAGAAATCGTCATTTTAACTGCAGAGGAATTGGCTACAGAGCTGGAAATTGAACCTAAGCCTGGAACTAAACTTAGTGCCACATCGAGAATTCAATTTGTTCAGCGTCAAGCTGGTGTAACTGCCCGCGACATGCCGATAACAATGGAAGATTTGAAGTTAAATTAGTCCTACAAATCTTGGTATTTATGTGCAATATCATACAGATTTCGAAAAAACCCGAGCTTTGACAAGGTATATGTTGTGTGATGAACTCACCTAATCAGAATTTGGTTACCCCTGCATATGTTTTGAGTTTTATCAAAGATCGCAACTGAGAAAACCTTTATCCAGATGTATGAATAGCATTGCGAATATTATTGACTATACCGGGTGGCTACGGAAGTATTGCCTACGGAATATCTCAGTTATTGTATGAAGTAGGTTTGTGAAATTTGGAGCGTCGATATAATGACATGAGAGCTAGAATTTGAGCATATTGACATGTCGAAGTCGACTTCCGGTCTGACCGGAAGTAACATCAACTTTCTTATTTTTAATGGAAGCCCTATTTTTTTTCTCTTCGCTTTATTCAGCTTTCAATTCCCTTTCTAATGACATATCACAAGTTGGTATCTAACCAGAAACTAGATCAGAAAAAAAATATTATTGAAATTCACCGAGTAGGCCGTGGAAGCAAAATGAAAGCCAAAAATTGAAAAGTTGGCTATGGAAACCATACGTCACTTGATAACAGTTGCTACTACTGTGATATCTTATTTTCATTCGTCGGCGTTATAAAGAGCCGCCAAATAAAATATTGGAAAAATTGGGAAAAAAACAATACTCTGTAGGTCCATAACTGAAATAGGAACATACAACTTTTTCTTACCTGTACTATTCAGCATAACCATTCCTTTCTAATGATATAATAGAAAGTCATTTTTTGAAATGAAATATCAAAAAATCCAATTATTATTCTTCAAATAACAAAAAAACAGATTTATCGGTGAATTTCAATAATAATTTTTTTCTGATCTAGTTTCTGGTTTGATACCAACTTGTGATATGTCATTAAAAAGGGAATTGAATGCTGAATAGAGCGAAAAGAAAAAAAAATAGGGTTTCCATTTAAAATAAGGAAGTTGATGTTACTTCCGGTCAGACCGGAAGTTAACTTGGACATGTTAATATGCTCAAATTCTAGCTCTTATGTAATTATATCGACGCTTTCAATTTCACAAACCTACTTCATACAATAACTGAGATAATCCGTAGGCAATACTTCCGTAGCCACCCGGTATATACCTGTAATGGACTCTTGCACTGGCAAGTATTCTGCTCACCTCATATGTCACCACTGAACAAAGGAAGCTTTGTCATTTATTCCATCAGACGAACTATAATAGATCTATATGATAATTATGATAATAATCTTTATTATTCCCAAGAAACATATAAGTTCATTGCAGGGAAAATTATAAAAGAGCAACTAAGAACTAAGAAAAAATAAAATTGAATCATCAGATATTCAACTGTCAATATAGAGGATATGATATTCGTTAGATAGGAGTTCTGACATAGCTGAACTGGTCCAGGTTAAACGTCATCAATCTTGCTAGATAATGGTACAACGAAAATGGAGTAGACTTTATGAACAAACCCTGTTGAAAAATGTTTCTTAGCAAAGATACATGGTGGAAAAGTTTCGAGCAAAAATGATTTTCTCATCATAACTTGCAAGCTATTCGAACGATTTCTATTTAATTTCGCACACAGACTAACGTAGTACATATCTGAGTGATTATTAAAATCATTCGAAAAGATTCTGCAGTGACGTATAGATATCAGGGGTCAGCATCCCCCTTTTCAAATCTCTGGCACCACTGGATATTTCACAAAGGAGATTCAATTTTTGAATTCCCTGTTTAGATTAAAAAATATATATCTTCATAATTGTTCCCTCTCTTTACAAATTTTTGAACAGAGGCTTTGTTTCTGTAATACTCATTTGAATTTGGGAATGCAAGCAGACCAAAACTTATGAGGATTTGTACAGGCTCTACATACTATTGCTTTTTTATGATCTCAAAGAAGCAACGCAGTCTGTCGAGTTTCAATCGAGGTTTCAAAACTCTGACATCATGAATCTTCGTTAGGAAATATTTTCCATCAGAGCTCTGTCACGAACAACCATTTTCTTTTCATTTCATCAGCTATCGAAATTGGGCAGATACGAGTACAGTCCCGTTCACCTGTTTCAATCCCCTTCTAAAAAATGGTATTATAAGATTCAAAATGGAGGCATCGTAGATAGACACAATTTCAACACTCAAACACATTTTATTCACTCAGGACGGCTAGTACAAAGATGACCGTTTATAAAAATACAACATCGACAAGTGATTCGTTCTGATGCTACGATGCTAATGACTAAACCTGCTTCAATTTTCGATCACACGATGATCGATGAGTCGTCGAGGCCGCTCTTGTGATAAGGCATTCTTTAGGCGTTCTTCTCATTTACGGGGTGATTTGAACATCGTAGCTATCAGTATACTACGAGTAGAGTCCCGAGACGTAGAGATTGTAGAATGTATATGACAATTGAGCGCGAGTGACCTTCGGTATTATGACAGTTTAGGGACTATTACATGGTATTATGCACAGTGGTGGTCAATTGCCCTCGGATTAAACTTGTTGATACGAAACGCTCTTAAGAAAATCGTGAGGAATGATCATAACTTAGAAGAAATCCTACCTCACTTGACCTAAATGAACCTTCTTCATCGAAAGTATATTTTTCGGAAGAAGAGAATACTATATCTTTCATGGGACCCTATTGGAACCCATGCCGGGACGCTACTCGTACTTACCCAGTATTTCAGGACAGGTAATAAACATGACTCTACTCGTCTTCGTCAGAATTAATGACGTTCAACCGGAGCCAACCCTGATTTATATCTGTTTCACAGGTCATCGCTGATTGGGCTGTGGTAGAATTGTCCTTCGGGCATTTCAAGGCAAGAGGCGAGCTTTTGTTGAAAGGACAGGAAACAGGGGAGATCATTACCACTTTGGAAGATAGTTTAATGATAATGAACTCATTGCTCAGCAACAGGTGAGTTATGATAGAGTCAGCGCGACATTTTCTAGGTTGAAGTAGAATATATGGTTTAGTCACTTGAGCTCAATAGAGTGCTCTAACTGATATCAATCTCTCCTCAACTGACTTGATGTCTCTCAACCCAGTAGACATTGATCTAGTAATTTTCATTATGAGTGGCCTTCTCCTTCGATGAGCACGGTAAGAGGATCTGGAGAAATAAAAAAAACGGAAGACTTAAAAAAGAAAACGGGGCCTTCTGGCACAGTCTTGAGGGTAATCAACTTTGGCCTCAATCTGTAACATACAGTTACATCGAATTTCCACTTATCTTTGGACGTTTCGGGAACTAATCTGCTCCGGTTTTCAACATAGAAATGGGAATTATTTATTCACAAATTGTCGTCAGGTATTAGTTTTGACAATGACAAATGGTGACGTTGGCAAACAAATGAGTTACAGAATGTTTTCACAACTTGATCTGGAATTCACCATTTTAATTTTCAGATTTCAGTATAGTGAATACCGTTTTCTATCTATATCGACTGGAACAGGAAGCAATGCTATTGTCTCCGTTCATAAGAATGCAAGCGGATTGCTTGTTTGTTATGGTCTTTTCCAATGATTTTAATATTGTTCCACTCTTTCACATGTTGTCCATCTTCAGTAAGAATATGTTCAGCTGGTCTCAATTTGTCGATATTTCTTTTCTTTATATTGTGCTTATGTTCTCTCGTCCTTATTTATATACATTGAATATAATTTTTTGATGATTGTTCTTCATTCTTCGACTTTGTTCGAGTTAGAATTGATCACCAAAACGTTTTATTTCTTCAGATATGCTGGGAATGAATTATTGTATAATATTTTTCAAAACAAAGTGTCACTGGCGAGCGAATGCATTCTTCTTTTAGGCTCTCTGATAGGAAAAATTTTAAACGCAGTGACATTTTGGGGCATACCATCTGGTTTCTTCTCACTACACCTATATCGAAATAATACTCATAATTTCATTTCATAATCTGAAATGTGCAATAATATTTTTTTTAATATTCTGGTTCCCACGAAAAGGGATGTCCTGTAATGATTAACCTACGGACAGTATTTAGTAATTCATCTATGAAAGGACACAGTCATTGACTATCATGCATTCATTCTTATTCCAGATATAATGCTCCGTTCAAAAAAGATATCCAACTATGGGTGCACAAATTGGTGGATACTTCGGAAATTTTGGAAAAATGGCTCATCGTTCAAAATCTCTGGGTCTATTTGGAAGCGGTGTTTGTTGGTGGTGATATCGCAAAACAATTGCCTGCCGAGGCAAAAAGATTCAGTGTATGTTACGACAGTCTATAAATGACTATACAGGAATCAAAAATCATGAATTTTTCTTCAGAATATCGATAAATCTTGGATCAAAATCATGACGAGAGCTCACGAGATTCCGAATGCCGTTGAATGCTGTACGGGAGATGAAACCATGGGTCAACTATTACCACATCTTCTGGAACAACTGGAAACCTGTCAAAAGAGTTTGACAGGCTACCTAGGTAACCTATCGACAACGCAAATGTTACACCAATGCCCCTATGGGTTGCGTGCAAGAACTGTCAGATGACCGACGCTGGAGGCAAAACATTGAAACACAATGTCACTTTTCTCGTTTGTTTACAAGTGATCGAAATAGTTTTCCACAATTATTTTGGCATATGAATCGTATTTTTCCGCAATTCATCAATTCGCTCATGCCATCACATTGTGCTGTTGTAAAATGCACAAAAACTGCAGCGGAAGATGAAGGAATCCGGATGGTACATTATGATTTAAAAGTAAGTACCTACTATAGTCACTCACATATTGTTTTCATTTTTGAAATTTGGTTATTTCTATGGTTTCTCATCGGAATTCCTTCTGCAATAGGAGCTAATAGAAATATACCTGAAATTCCTAGAATAATGCAAGAAGATTGGATTCATGCAATCAATCGGGAGGACTGGTCTGACATGCTGACGATCCTGTGTGTTGTAGACATTTTCAATCTATTAGCAGTATTAGCTTGTATTGCAGAAGTGGCAGAAGGCAGAAGGAATTTTAATAAGGAATGACAACATTTCATAATGATAACTGTGTGAGATTATACTATTCACCTGAAAAATCATATTCCCTAGTCTCTTGCTGCATTTTTTGTGCATTGTACAACAGCACAATGCGAAGGCATGCTTGAATTAATGAATAACGCAAGACACACGATTCGTATGCCAAAATATTGTGAAAAACTATTTCAACCTTCCGATTCCTCTGTAAACAAATAAAAAAGTGAGGTTGTGTTTCAATAGTTCACAGAAGAGTGAGGTTGTGTTTCAATATTTTGCCTCCAGGGTCGGTCATCGTGCACGCGACCTATTGGCATAATATGAAATCTGTCTGGGAACCAATAAACCAGCAACATTACTTAGACCTGTAATGTCATGGGACAAAAGCTCATCAAGATATGAGATTCTCGGAATATTGGGATAATACATACAGGGTGTTCTTTATTAATATGTTAATATTCAAGGATCCGATTCTTCGACCCATTTCAAGAATAAAACTTCATGTAAACGTATGTCGTAAACGTCCTATTTTTAACAGGTTGTCAATCTTGAGAATATGCAAAGATTATTTTTTTGTCCACCCTGTATAGCTTTTCGTGATGGCAAAATTCAGTAATGGATGTTCAGAATGGAGTACTCAGACATCAAAATTTGGAGTCTGGTCTCGTTTTTTCGTTTTTTCTCGAAAACGAAGCGTTCTATTGAGTATCAACCAGCGAATCTTTTTGGTTGGTACATAATTAAATATCCTTTTATAGCATAGTATGCAATTCGAAATGTTCTTGTCGCTGCTCACTGTCAAGTAAAAAATAAACAATAATGTTCCCGTAACGGTGCCACTGGTAGAGAAAATGAAAATGTTTGTACATCAACGAATGCAACTTGATGCATAAAAGACGTGTCACAAATTTCATCAAGATGTCCTACAATATTGTCTCAGGTTTTATCAGAAAACTAAATATTTTTCAAAACTTCATCACCCTGTATCTCAAAAGTTAGGACTTTTAGAACATACGTTCATATGAAGTTTTCTTCTTAAAATGAGCCAAAAAATCACCCCATCAAATATTAGCATGTCTTTAAGGAACACCCTGTATAATGGCGGTCTAGATAGTAGGTTCGTATCGTGAACTCAATCTATACATGGTGTTTCAAATTTCAATCCAGGAAATTTCAGAGAAAGAACTCGCAAAAAAAGAAAATTTCATTTAATTTTGTTTGTTATTGGCGAGCTTCGTTTTGTAGTAGTGACAGGAACATTTTGGGGCAAATCATCTGATTTTCAATACCTTGTGTAATGAAACTGTCGATAGTTTTGTCACGAGAAAAACAAATTTTTAGTCGGCAGTTTGCAAGTATATAGTTCTCAGACAGCTTCAAATTCACAAGTTTGTTGCTTGTCTATTTTCGGCCATACTGTACGTCAATTTTTTTTCCAGAATCGAAACGATTATGTTTTCCAAGATTTTTCTTCATATCGGATCCTGTTCTATTGGAAATTTTGGGTCAGAGCTCTGATCCAACGTCAATTCAACCGCATTTGCCGAGTTTATTCGATGCTGTATTCAAGGTACCTATATCATAACATGTCATATCATATTTCACTTGGAATGGGTAAGATATTTCGTGCTATTTTTCGGCAGCAATTACTGTCAAAGTGAATATCGAAAGCATTGTTTTTTTTCTCAGTCATTTATAGTTTGATTCACAAATAAAAAGTACAAGTAGGTGTTCTCATTATTATTTTCAATAATCAATGATACAACAGTTTTTGATTATATATGTTACCTAGTGATTCACACGAGACCAACGAGACAAGACTTTCAGAAAGTCTCGTCTTGTCTCGCTGATGAAATAATATATGAAGTCTTGTCTCGAGTCTCGTCTCGCAATTACGTCATGCATAATCTTGTTCCAGTCTAGTACGGGATATTTACCTTTACCTCCTTTTTAGGTATGATGTAGAAGTAGGAAGACAAAATTACAACAAATAGAACATTATTTATTGGGAAGTAAGTACCTTTATAGGTACATACTTACCTCATACATCTCAACAAGAAAACTGAAGTAGCCGGTATTCTTAAGATATCTCGTGCTATCAAACTCAGAATTTGAAATCCAGAAGCATGAATTTTACACCATTGCAACATATCTGTGTTTTATTACACCGAGGCACAGAATAATATTTTTGAAGCTACTGCATCCATACTCCCGTCAAAACAGAGTTATTCTTTATCTTAGACTATTTAGCACAAAATGACTTAATTAAAGATTTTCAGGTAGTCATTCAATTTGCGATCAGTCGTTATTGCAGAATTGCCTTTATTTTCCGCCGCCATGAGAGATCATGGATTGTGTTTTTAAAGTATTTATGAATGAAATGTTTTATTTATATGTGCTAAATAGTCTAGTATGTTGTATTATGAATGAAATTCCCAAATCCGCTGTCGGCACGCAGAAATATTTACCTGCGAGACTCTCGCACGAGACACGAGAAGTCTTGCACGAGACTCGAGACGAGACCAATAAAAGTCTCGTCTCGTCTTGTCCGAGTCTTGTCTCGAAAACGAGACGAGACCATGCGAGACTCTCGAAAACGAGACTTGCGGGCACCACTAATGTTACCAGAAAAACCCGATTTTAGAATGAACTAGTTTTTCCTAGGCTAAATCAGTATATCCGAAGAGCGATAGGATGAACTAGTATGTCCTAGTCTGAACTAGAGTCAGTGGATAGTATTAAAACTAATACTACATCCAGTGACTCTAGTCTAAACTACTCCGTACTACTTTGTAATTTTGAAAATCAGTGGTCTTCCCCATTATGGAACACCCTGTGGAATCATCTTATTTTCAGGTCGACTTTGATGAGAAGAAAACAGATGTCATAGTAGCCATGAATTCGGACCTAGGTGAAAAAGTACCTTTCGAAAAGGGCGTGCAGTGTACTGGTGGTGTCGAATTTTGGTTGAACAATCTTCTTCAAATGGTCAGAGACACTGTCAAGAATGTCATAGCTGCCCAGTCGCAATGTTTGGCGGATCCAGATTATGATTTTATTGCCGGGTTCGTCCAATTCTGCGGACAGGTATGCTAAAGTAGTCGAAGATATTGTTACGATAAAGCTAGGGTTCGATTTTTCACTAATTTAATTTATTTAATTCAATTTAATTAATGTTACACTGTTATACAGGTTGAACGCAACTACAGAACAGGGGAATAAGTACAACTAATAATACAGTTTTGGATATTTTGAAAAGTATATAAATATACTCAAGACCTTAGCTGAAATAATAGTATATTATTTTACTTGGTTCTTTGGGATTTTCTCTCCTCGTTTCTATAAAATAAAAGTATTCGTATTATTTCAATATATTTGTAGAGGGACAAATCAGATGATTTGCCCCAAAATGTCACTGCGTTTAACAAATTTTTCTATCAGGGAGTCTAAAAGAAAAATCCAGTAGCTTGTCAGTGACAATTTGTTTGAAAAAAATGTTTGAAGGAAAGAAATATAGATATATTGAAAAAATATCGAATTTGTACTTATCTTTGGACGTTTCGGGACCGATTCTGCTCCCGTTCTCAACATGTAAATGCAAATTATTTTTCTTTGAAATTTTTGCCTCCTCGATTAACCTACAGACAGTATAGTATATTATGTAACAAGTGTTATAAACGTCCTTTTAGTAACGAGCATTTTAAGCACGAGCGGAGCGAGTGTTTAATAAACGAGTGTCTAGAAGAGTTTATAAACGCGTTACATACTATGCTTTTTCTTCGAACTCCGAAAATTATATTAAAATATCTGCTATTCCTGCTAACCCACAAAATAATTCGAATGGAATGGGAATTGACAACATAATACATATGCAACTGCATGCAACCAGCGAGACACGTATAAGTGATATTGGTTGTAGATGTGTCCAGTCCATTGCTCACTAACCTTTGTTTCACGTTTATTGTCATGCTTAGCGCAGAATAATTGAATTGTTCTCAAAGATGGATGCTTCATTTTTACACTTCTTGGAGATATGCGAGTACCAGAACATTCTCGTCGATTTCACTTTCGTCTACATTTCGCATATATTTTTAATGAAGAATTTTGATACAAACGAATATTGTTTGAATAATTCTGATACAAAATATGAAAATTACAGTTGACAGTTAATACGATTGACAGGCCAGACATGTCTCAAATTACTGAAGCTGTGTTTAATGAACTGCGTTGCCATGGTAATGTGTAAGAAATCGTGTTGCCATGGTAACGTGTTTAATATTTGGAATAAATCACAGATCGACAATCCGTGATTAATCGATCATTTAGCGTGGTACATATCCGTATGATAAATGCCATTTTAGTTATGTGAGTAGAAAAAAAGATTTAATCGCTGAGATAGAGCAATGAAAGATATCTGGCTGATTATTTGATAAATTATTGTATAAAGAACACATTTTATGGAGAGGAGAATATTTCAAAATATTTGTTCGTGGTGTCGGAAGATTGAATGTATTGAAAACTCTAGAAGTTTGTCTAGGCACAGTGAAACTCAGCTTCTGCAAAATGTATGAATCAGTGATAATGTTATTCATCACTTTGAAAAGGAACACTGTGGATTGACAATCACGACGGCAACTGAGGCTTTTCATAACATGTCTAGCTAATAATGTATCATGAGGAAACCCGATTGGTGGATATACATTATCAGATCTATAGGAAAGAAGTTTTAGGAAACGACGTTCAACTCTCTTTATATACAGCTGATGAAACGGATTCCAAATTAAAGATGCATATTCCAGTTTTGATCTGACGAAGGCATAATATAATGTTTTTGATGTGGCTGAATCAGAAAAATCTCTAGAGATCCGCGGTATGAATCGATACATCCTGTTTGCAGCATCAGACAAAGTAGCTTCATTATACGGTGTGAATGAAAGTTTTACTCAGTAGATAACTCAAAACCATATATGCGAACACAAACACCACAATACACGATGTAGTATCACAATAGCTACTTTCCAATATAACTTGAGAAACACCTTCAACAGATTTATCAATTCACTATGGCTTTATTCTTACTAATGCCAATTTTTCATCGGTCCAGCTGCCGCAATTGGCATTTTCACAACATCCGAACTCAATGGGGCCTTAGAGAGGAACAGCGATGCGAGGAGATTTTCTTATCTCTTGGATAATGTTCGAAGTAGTAGTAGTACTAGATAATAATAAAAATAATTATAATGATCATAACTCGTCTTTATCTATTTATGAAATAAGAGAAGAAATAACAGTGAAATATCGAAGTGTCACCCAAGGGTGTTTTTAAACTTATAGCCATGATGTGTTAATAGTTGATTATGAATAGGAATAATATACAGTGTCATCATCATCATGTCAAAATCGATTATATTTTCAGGCTGGTCTTGTTGGGGTTCAGATACTGTGGACCAAAGAAGCAGAAGTAGCAATCAAAAGAGCCAAAGTGGACAGAATGCAGATGAAAATAACGAATCAAAGATTCTTAGATTTATTAAATTCGCTTATCGATTTGACATCGAAAGATCTGACGAAAATGCAGAGGATAAGATTCGAGACCATGGTCACAATACATGTTCACCAGAGGTAAATTGTTAACGTCGATCAAATAAAAACTTTCTCATAATAATTGGACACTAGCTAATTAGGCTCCTGAGCTGGTACGACTGGGTTTCACTTAGAGATTGATCAGTATTTCCACAACTTTTGTCTCATCTGATACCTTACATATATTATTATCATTATTATTATTGATTTTTCACAATTTTTTGTTCTCCAAGGTGTATTGAAAGTCACAAATATCACAACTTTGTTATTGTCATTCAAAACCTTGGGATTAGGATATACGTATATTTTCATTTGTAATGATTATCTCATCAGGTATCACTACCTGTTTCTTTTTGATAAAAAATAAATGAATTAATAAATGAATTAATAAATGAATAAATAAATGAATATAATATATTATGTAATGGTCCGCGACTATCCATCGAAAAGCAAAATAAAACATTATTGATTGATTGATTGTCTTTATTACCTACCACATGAGAGATATCTAAGTTTCGAAATTATTGTCCTTGATAAAAAAAATCTTCAGCATTCATAGTACCAATAACTAACCATCGAAAAATTATCTTCCACATGTTAATTCAGTTTCAGCAATCTCTCCTTATGATAGCAATTTTGATGAGAACGGTCGAGATTTGATTTTGAGGATTAAACGTTTGTGAACTGTAGCATTTGTCAGATTCAAATATTTCGTGCAAGAAAAGGCAAGAGAAATATTATCTGTACCTACCGATTTCATACACAGAAAGGCCCTTGGTATCATAAATTTTCACTTGGTTGTGCAAAATAAGCTTGCCAACGACTGTTCGAGATCACAATACTTAATCAGAAATTGAAAGACCTATTTATAAGTCAACAACGTCGATGATATAGGTGATATAATATGTTGTTTTTCTGTAGGGATATTTTTGATAATATTTGTAAGCTGCGAGTGAAATCCTTGTTGGATTTTGAATGGCAGGCCCAGTCGAGGTTCTATTACAATGACGAAAACGATGAGGTGTTAGTCAAGATAACTGACGTCATTTTTCTGTACCAGAATGAATATTTGGGCATAACGGAACGTTTGGCAATCACACCTTTGACAGACAGGTGTTATATCACGCTAGCTCAAGCAATTTGTGAGTATCTGATGATTAATGTTTCTCCTAACTAGAAAAAATGTGAATGGGGGACTTCGCTCCAAGTTGCCAACCTAAAAACCTCATCCAATATAGAAGCAACATAATGGAAGTTTTATCGCTCAAATACCTTCATTCAGCTCATGTATAGAATTTCTTCAGGAGAAATATTAATTTTTGTGAGCTCCAGTTCTGATCACTTGAAAATAATGTTGATGCACCTGCTCTCATTCTGAAATATGTCATATCATCGTCAATTTCATCACATTTTTTAGGGAATAGAAATCGTTCAATAAATATTCTTCAAGCAAACACTGGTCAAAGTTTCCAATAATGGAGATACATATATATTATCACAAATGTCGGAATACAACAATATCAAAATAAGATACCTTTATTCAAATAATCAGACAGAGATAGTTCATTGGTAACAGAAATCGGAAGACTATTCGAATTTTAGAATATCCATCATAGCAACAATAAATATAAATACCTAATAACAATGTTATGTTGATTACCATTACGACGAGTCGAGAGTAGCACCAGACCAGATAACTTGGAACCCTCACATCCAGTTTATCATAGCTTTGTACGTTTCTCATGAGATTTTCTTTGATCATTATTCAAAAGTTCGAACGTGATTCCAACATTACATGACATACCATTTTTAACTCGTTACACCACTGACACTATTGAAAGTATTGACATTTAAAGGTTAAAGTGTAAGAATAGCTCTTTGTAGCTAAACTTTCGCCTAATAAAGTCCTATTATTATTATTATTATTATTCCAGAATTGATGTATCACAGATGCACCAACATGATTTTCAACCAGTCAGATGTGAAGTTCACAAATTCTAATTTTTCTTCTGAATAGCTTTCATTAAAAAGCTGAGTAGACGCTTGAGTAATCAAACTTTCATAATATTGCTTCTACAATACGACCACAACGGGGAGTTACTTGGCTTGATGGCTTGAGAGGGGGGAATATTTGAATTGGCTCTAATAAATATATTTCACTTCCTGAATTAATATTCACGAACACTATCAAATACAGTATTGCATATTATGCAATACTGTATGTACATGTTTCACTAGAGTAATGCCACAATCAGCTGAAAATTTTAGGGATAAATATGGGTGGAGCTCCAGCTGGACCAGCTGGTACTGGTAAAACAGAAACCACCAAAGATATGGGTAGAACTTTGGGAAAGTTTGTGGTTGTCTTCAATTGCTCTGATCAGATGGACTTCAGAGGTTTAGGGCGTATATTCAAAGTGAGTAAGATTTCGATGCTCACATTCTGCTCTTCTACAACTACTAATAAATTTAGAGGAATTGATTTAGCTGTACCCAGCAGCGAAGTCTATTCTAATGTTTCGATGCTTATAATTACTGATATCTCTAAGAACCTCTCGCTCATAAAACGAAGCTAATAGGTTGTCAGGACTGATGATCATTCGCATACAGATTGCCTCTCGATCAGAAAACGCGAACCTATCATCGCTAAAGACTGAATTACTTGTTTTTTTTTTTCAGAAATACTACCCACTTCAGAAAAGTTCAAAAATTCGATTCCGATTTTTCAATTTCTCATACAATTTTGTTTAGGACTTTGACCCTATATAGTGATTTGGCACTTGTATTACCCTATATAAATTAACATTTCATTTATTGTTAACATGACGACGTGTTATTGAACTATAAGAATTAATCAATAAAGTTCAGGAGAAATTGCAATCGATTGCAATTCCTCTTATTTCAATCATTTCATCAGCTTTTATCAAAAAATCAAACATATACAGTCCACTCATCACCAAAGCATCGATCAAATTCGTCCTTCGAACCGGATCAATGCAAGTAAATTGTTCGTCTGAATTACATCTTGATGCGAAGGTGTATTGTGTTGTTCCTTGCATATTTTACATCTACCAGCGCTTCTACATAATGCTTAGTACTTTGACCCTATACAGGGTGTCCCTAGACCAGTGGGACAGTTGAATATCTCCTGAACCAATAGGAATTTTCAAAATATTATGATTTCACATCATATCGAATTATGAGTGCTAACTTCAGGAATGACTATATTTTATACGAGGGGCGCAAGAAAGACTCACAAAATCGAACATAAATTTTTTCAAATGGAACACCCTGTATTTCATTGCATTTTTATATTCTCCTTGATGAGCTGAATTCAACGACCTAGCACACTTGGGGTCTAGCGGAAATGATTTATTTATTTATTTATTTATTTAGGATTTTAGGTTGCATACAGTATATTGGCAGAACAATCATACATCCTGTATCAACTCCGTAGATTCAGTAATCATTATTTTAGTGGTACATGATGTCATTGTCAATTGTTTAATAAATAAAATAACTTTTCAATCACTGTCTTCAGAAATATAAAATATCATTTTTATCCATTGAAGACGTAACAGTTTTGGCGACGAGGTAATGGAAGAATTCAAAACAGCAATACTCGAAGTCATGAAGACTCAGCAACATATTTTTCTTGACCAGCAGCAAAGACTTCTGGATCAGCTAGCCCAATCATTTTCAAAAGTTAATGATAATAATGAGGTACGCATGGAGTCACTGGCGAGTGCAATCACAGAATTCGTTTATGATCCTGATAGTGGTTCAACATTTGAAGCATGGTATGTTCGATATGAAGGCCTTTTCATGGTTGATGCCAAAGAACTCGATGAAGCAGCGAAGGTTAGGCTCCTTCTACGTAAATTGAACACCAGTTCTCATAAACAGTACGTTGATTATATTCTACCGAAGGAACCGAAAGATTTCAACTTTTCTGCAACAGTGGAAAAGCTGAAGAAAATGTTCGGACGTAAGATTTCACTTTTCAACACTCGCTATAATTGTATGAATATGACAAAATCAGCTTCTCAAGATTTTGTTGCATATACAGCCAACATCAACAAGCAATGTGAAGAGTTCAAGATCAACACTATCACAGCAGATACATTCAAGTGTCTCATATTCGTTTGTGGTCTGAGATCTCCAAAAGATGCAGATATAAGAACGAAAATGTTAGCTATGATTGATGCAAAAGCAGATGGCAACATTACTATTGATGACCTAGCAGTTGAATGCCAACGGATGATCAATCTCAAACAAGATACTGCCATGGTGGAAAATCAAAATTTCACAGCTGTCAATGCAGTAAGTCATCACAATAAGTCACAGCCGCTGTCAACACATAAGAAAAACTCAAGTGTCCCAAAAACACCTTGCTGGTTTTGTGGTCAGCTACATTATGCACAGTTTTGTTCTTTCAAGAAACACAAATGCAAGCAGTGTGATAAAGTAGGTCACAAAGAAGGTTACTGCGATGTTCGCAATAAATCATCATATAGATCCAAGCAGAGGGGTCATCATCAGGTGAATACTCTTTCAAGTGTTAATCAAGTCAATGCTACGTGCAAGAGAAAATTCGTTGATACCAGAATCAATGGAAAATACGTCAAACTACAGTTGGACACAGGTAGTGATATAACGATCATTTCAGAAGAGTCATGGATCCATATAGGAAAACCAAAATACATCGAATCTGATCATTTAGCAAAAGATGCATCAGGTGATATCATCAACCTAACCAAGGAATTTTCTTGTTCAGTCAACATCGGAGGTGAAAAAGTCAACAACCTCAAATGTTTTGTAGTCCAGTCCAATCTCAATATCATAGGTATCGATTGGATAGACGCTTTCAATCTTTGGAGTAAGCCAATCACTACTTTCTGTAGCCATATTTCTTCATCTGCAATGGAAATCAAGAAAGACGATCTGAAACGTGAGTTTCCAGAAGTTTTCGATGGCAAAATGGGATGTTGTGTGAAGACCACAGTATCCTTGGTCCTGAAACCCAACGCTCAACCAGTTTTCCGCAATAGAAGACCTGTAGCATATGCAGTTTTACCACAAGTTGAAGAAGAATTGGCAAGACTTGAAGCAGAAGGCATAATTTCTCATACAGATTACTCCGAATGGGCGGCTCCAATAGTGGTTGTAAGGAAGAAAAATAATTCAATCAGAATTTGTGCAGATTATTCAACTGGACTGAATGATATCCTGGAACTAAACCGTCACCCACTTCCTCTGCCAGAAGAAATTTTCTCAAAAATGGCCAACTGTGCACTCTTCAGCCAGATTGACTTATCGGATGCATATTTCCAAGTTCCTGTCGATGAACAATCTAGCAAAATCTTGACCATCAACACTCACAAAGGCTTATTTAATTTTCATCGTCTAGCAATGGGTGTAAAATCCGCAGTGGGTGCTTTTCAACAAATCATGGACACCATGATTGCTGACTTGCCAAAAGTATATGCCTACTTAGACGACATTGTTGGACATGCAGATGTTTTGTCTAGACTCATCAATTCACATGACAAACCTGAGGAAGATTTTGTTATCGCTTGTATAAAACTAGAAGATGAAATTGAAAAAATTTTCAATATTTCTATGGAATCAATCCCCATTACGTACAAAATGATCCGAGAAGAAACAAGAAAAGATGCAGACCTACAATCGGTCATCCAATTCATGAATATTGGTTGGCCAGAAAACTCAAGAGATGTTCCCGAGAATGTGAAACCCTTTCATGCCAGGAAAGATTCTCTTTCTATAATACAAGACTGTCTGATGTTTATGGAAAGAGTGATTGTTCCAGAACGTTTCCATGAAAAGGTACTGAAGCAACTTCATAAAGGTCACCCGGGAATGGAAAGAATGAAATCTATAGCTAGATGCTTCGTATACTGGCCAGGGATAGATAAGCAGATTGAAGACTATGTCAGAAAATGCAGAAATTGCTCACTCACTGCGAAATCTCCAATTAAAGTACCTTTATCATCATGGTCAATACCAGAGAAACCGTGGGAAAGATTGCACATCGATTTCGCAGGTCCAATGAATGGTGAGGTATTCTTCATTCTCATCGACGCATTTTCAAAATGGCCTGAAATTTCACGAATGAGTTCAGCAACTTCCCGTAACACAATCAATGCTCTGAGAGAATCCTTTGCCCGTTTCGGAATACCAGAATTCTTGGTATCGGACAATGGGACTCAGTTCACCTCAGAACAATTTCAAAAATTCTGCGTTTCAAATGGAATTCAGCATTTACGGACGGCCCCGTATCATCCTATGTCTAATGGGCAAGTGGAACGCTTCGTAGATACATTCAAGAGAGGAATCAAGAAAATTCAGGGGGAAGATATAGGAGAGCAGCTGACACTGTTCCTGTCAACGTATCGTTCCACCCCGAATAGAAGTGCACCATATGGAAGATCGCCAGCTGAGCTTCTACTAGGACATCCAGTGCGCACCACTTTAGATCTGATCAAACCACCTCGGTGCAAGCAAGATATTTGTGATGGTACTAGGAAGAAACAGGATCTCCAATTTAATCAAAAACATGGTGTGAGATTCAGGGAATATTCAGCAAAAGATTTAGTCTACGCCAAAGTTTACAGAAACAACACATACCACTGGTCTCCTGGAGAAATTATTGAGAAGATTGGCAACGTGATGTATAATGTCCTTCTTGAAACAAGTAGAGGAGGTAACCTCATAAGATCACATGCAAATCAACTCCGTTCACGAAGTGAGCAACTTGAAACATTACCATCCTGTGAACCAACTAGAATTCCGTTGAATATTCTCATCGAATCATTCGGTTTACAAAATCGTGATGATAACCAGGAATGTAACGACGAAAATACCGACGGAACTTTCAATAAACCATCAGCCAGTGCTGCAAAGACTTTTCCAAGTGAATTGGTCGATATATTGGAAGAACCTGTTCAGCATGATGATCGAGGAGCTCAAGATGTTGAACAAGATCAACCAAGTAAACAGGGACCATCTAGCGAGCAAGTTAACACCCAGCCACTTCATAGGCGGTCAATGAGAGTACGTCGATCTCCTAGGATGTTAGAAGACTACAGTCTTCATTAAAAGAAGGGAGATATTGGCAGAACAATCATACATCCTGTATCAACTCCGTAGATTCAGTAATCATTATTTTAGTGGTACATGATGTCATTGTCAATTGTTTAATAAATAAAATAACTTTTCAATCACTGTCTTCAGAAATATAAAATATCATTTTTATCCATTGAAGACGTAACACAGTACAAAGTACCAAAATAGCATCCACATTGTAGCTACGAGATATAGGGTGTGGAAAATCGAGATTTTTCATTTTTGGGGAATTTTTTGTGTCAAAACTATTCATTATTGGTCAAAACGGATTACATGTCCAGATCTTAACTTTTGATTAACTATTTACTCGTATTTAATTGAAACAAATACAGGGTGGTGTAGAATTCTGACTGAAACTGACGATTCTACACCACCCTGTATTTGTTTCAATTAAATACTAGTAAATAGTAAATGAAAAGTTAAGATCTGGACATGTAGCCGTTTTGACCAATAATGAATAGTTTTGACACAAAAAATTCCCAGAAATGAAAAATCTCGATTTTCCACACCCTATATCTCGGAAATCATTCCCGCTAGACCCCAAGTGTGCTAGGTCGTTGAACTCAGCTCATCAAGGAGAATATGAAAATGCAATGAAATACAGGGTGTTCCATTTGAAAAAATTGATGTTCGATTTTGTGAGCCTTTCTTGCGCCCCTCGTATAAAATATAGTCATTCCTGAAGTTAGCACTCATAATGCGATATGATGTGGAATCATAATATTTTGAAAATTCCTGTTGGTTCAGGAGATATTCAACTGTCCCACTGGTCTAGGGACACCCTGTATAGTTATTTGGTACTTTTATTATCCTTCATAAAATAACATTTGATTTATTGTTAACATGACGGCGTTTTGTCAACACATAAGAATGAGCCAATGAAGTCCAGAAGATATTGCAATCGATTGCAATTTCTCTTTTATTATAATCATTTCATCAGTTTTTATCAAACAATCATAAATATACAGTCCTCTCATGACCAAAGCATGATCAAATTTTATTCTAATATTATAATCAGATATTTTTTTCAGGGATTAGCTCAGTCTGGGACTTGGGGATGTTTCGACGAATTCAACCGTATAGAATTGCCAGTACTATCTGTGGCTGCTCAACAGATTTATATAGTACTACAAGCGAGAAAAGAAAGAAAATCGGTGTTTGTCTTCATGTAAGATACACAAAATCGTTATCCAAATCGACGAATTGCTTTTGTCTTTCTAATTTTCAATATTCAATATTCAAGTTTTCAATTCCGAAAAATACTTATGTATGTGTAAAATAATTTCCAAATGGCGATGTCATACAGAATAGAGCCTTCTAGAAACACGATTTTTCAATATGTGCAGTGATCATGTCGAAGTTGTGTGATTGTTGAAACTCATTATTTTTTTAACCGAATAGGAAGTGCTTTGCTGCTGATTCTCAAAAATGCGAACAATACTCAAGAAATAGTCGATTTCGAACTCTGTGAAGTGTTAAAAACTGCTGAGAGGTGGCCATGTTGGCAACATTGTCATGCCAAGAAAAACTGTTAGATACAATGAAAAAAATCTTCCACATAATTATATAAACTGATGGGTATATTATTTGATGGTGATTCTTCAAACTGTTTAGGCAATAGCTTTCTCGTTGTGAAATCTATTGAACAAACGATTTAATTCACTCACTCATTTCGTGAATTCTATACTAAAAATGCGAGAGTATAATCAAACATTTGTATCATGATAATTATGTTCCAGTTCTTCATATAAAATCAATATTTGAGAAAATTAAATAATGTGGAATTCAAAATATTCTCCAAATATTTTAGTTTGTTTCTAATTCTTCACAGGGATGGAGACAACGTTTCCATGAATATTGAATTCGGAATCTTCTTGACGATGAATCCTGGTTATGCGGGTCGACAAGAATTGCCAGAAAATTTGAAAATCATGTTCAGAACAGTGGCTATGATGGTCCCCGACAGACAAATCATCATTCGAGTCAAGTTGGCCTCGTGCGGTTTCAAAGATAATGTATTTTTATCCAAGAAGTTCTTCACGTTGTATCAGTTATGCGAGGAACAGTTATCCAAACAAGTAATGATTTTTCTGAATCACATATACGGGGTGGGGTGCAGCAAGGATTAAATCTATATCTGTCATTTTTTGTTACCAGAAATTTGATTTTTCGATATCTTCCTTGACAAAGAAGTTGACTTTAATTCGCCTTGTTACTATCATATATCTATAGACAATGCGCAAGCTAACGCTTATCCACTATCGAGAGAATTATTGAATATCAAATAAATTGCCCATATAAGATGCGACTGTGAACCTCAGTTTTATATTTCAAGACAATCATGAAGATTATCCGATAGTCGTAGAGAAAGAGTGATATTGCAGAGCACTAAATATACTTTGATGTTCCAGGTGCACTACGATTTTGGTCTGCGAAATATTTTATCTGTTTTGAGAACTTTGGGAGCTCAAAAAAGAGCGAATCCAAATGAGACGGAAGAAGTTGTAGTGATGAGAGTCTTGAGGTAAATTATTTTATAAAGAAATCTGTTTATTGTGAGAAGTAAACATTTCGTTCAATTCAATGTAGGTTTACTTATATTTATGTATTATTCTTGTTAATTCAAACAATCCTAAGAAGGTACTCGTAAATTCGAATAATTTCACGCGGTTGATGATCTCTCGCAAGAAAAGTCAAATCTGAAAATTACCAAGAGCTAACGGAGGTTATTATGGTTGAGAATTCATGAATGTATTCCACCCTTGCACGAATTGATGCCAATTTTCAAAATCGACTGAAAAATAAAAAATTAACGCTCTTAATTCAGGAAGAGAGAAATAGGAAATATCGCGAATTCTTTGGACAAATGACTGATTTTTCTTCGAACATCTTAGGGATTCCCGTTCGTGTGCTCCATAAGATTGAAACATTATTTCTTCCTCAGTTTCTTACACTTTTTATAGGGACATGAATCTGAGCAAACTTATCGATGAAGATGAACCTTTGTTCCTCTCGCTGATCGAAGACATGTTTCCTGGTATAAAACTAACTACGAAATCTTGGAAAGATCTTGGCAAAGCCATAGCCAATCAGTGCGCCGAAATGGGAATTGTCAATCACCCATCGTGGAGTCTGAAGGTCATACAGTTATACGAATCATCGCTGGTGAGACATGGTCTCATGGTAATGGGTGAGTGGACTGATGGTATAGTTCATCTCGAATGTGAGTAAGGGGAACCAAGCAAAATATGGATTCTGACGCTCTTGTTTGGTGGTATATATAAGGTCCTCACGTATATTTTGAGCTCCCTATGATTATTTGGTTTCAACTTCCATAACGTCCATAAATCCAGTGTGTGAGAGGGTGTGTATGCGTTAATGGTAACATAGAAACGGACGACGAATTCATGATTGGTTCGCAAATGTATTGACAAATAAACAAAATTAATGATACTTGTCGCACACTATAATGGATATGACATGTGGTGTACCACAAGGATCAGTTTTGGGACCAATTATATTCTCGATGTATAATAATTTAAAAAACCAACTCTAAGATTGAGAAAAAAGCTTGAATTATTTGCAAATGATACAACAATGGTCCATGTATCGAAAGATTTGAATGGTATTGAATATGGTATTGAAAGTGATTTGGAAAACATTGAATTGGATGCGAATTCATAAGCTTTCCTTCACTTGTCACAAATCTTCATGAATGCATATGTAAGAGATTATATAATATTAAAAATAATGTGCATAATGGAATAATTGAGAGATATGAATGATGTAAAAATATTTTAAATCAACCTTGGAAACACAAATCGATATGTCGCATGATTGATTACTCAGAAATATAATGAAGCAACAACTTATTCCATCTGAAGAAGTGAGAATTTGTTTTCACTAAGGAGAATGTTTTGAGTAATCTCACATATTTTTTTAAAGATTTTTTATTGATATTTCTTCATGTATCATGAAAAGTTATGTTTCTCAGGTTGATCGAGATTTTCATTTGATCGGTCGAAAGTACTGGAAGGTAGAAATAAGTGAATATTTTATATTTTAAATTTTCAAATAGGTCCAACGGGAGCTGGTAAGACCAAATGTATGCACTGCCTCATGAGGTCAATGACAGAAACGGGGCTACCTCACAAGGAACTGAGGATGAATCCGAAGGTATTGCTAAATTTGTGTCTCATTGGAAACTGGGCTGGTTTGATGAAACTAGCTCAATATAATATGTTCGCCATGTATCAGACTTCATTCCCTTCTACATGATATTCGATCCTATCCGATAGATATGAACTTTGTCTGACAATAGAGGAAATCTTTATCATTATTATATGTGAAAAATCAAACCCCCTGATATCTCTCAAGTCGAGGTCAATTTTGGGCTATAATTGTTTAGTATGGGGCTAAATTGAATCAGATATTTGGAAAAAAATCAGGATCAAACTAGGGAAAACTGTCTATTGTCTCACCTGATTGCTAGCCTCGGCTGAGGCCTCGGCTATCAATTTGCAGATTCGACTATAATAGACAGTATTTCGTCCTTGGTACATGAATAAATATGTCTCCAAAACCTGGTAAGGCCAAAGTCTCTTCAGCTTCATTTGATATATTATTCATCCATTACCTAGTGAGTTGAAAAATAAAAAGGAAATAGGAAGATTCGATTTTGATTTGAGAAGATATCTGCTTAGTACCATTTAATCGTACGATGATATATCTTAATCACGATTTGAATACTTGAAACGGATGTTGTTCTTGATTATTTCATTCGATGTTCAATGATGTAAATTTTTTCTTCTCACTATTAACAACATTTTTTTTGGCGTAACATTCTCCTCGATTGATTTCGTACTACCGGTCTTGAACCATTTCGCTTTCCAGATGGAGTCACTTCGCCAATTTCTATATTATTGATTTCAGCTCATGATATATGTATTATGTGTTCGAAATTTTCTAGGCTATAACGGCTCCTCAAATGTTTGGTAGACTAGATGTTGCAACTAACGATTGGACAGATGGAATATTCTCTACTTTGTGGAGGAGAACTTTGAAATTCAAAAAAACAGATTATTGCTGGTAAGAAAATAAGAGAATAAAGACTTAACGTTCAGGCAACGGTAAGTGAATGACTTCATTGTATCTGACAACCATAATATTCGCGGTAGTCAAGGTCATCATTTGATATTGCGATGACATGAAAACAACGAGAAAACATATGTCTAATTTTCAATCTAAACCAGTAGTTGGAAATGTTTCCCGTAGTATTCATGTCATCGCAACGTTAGACTATCGCGAATAGTCACACGTATGACAGGTTGAAATAAACGCAACGCAGGACATTAAAGAGAATCAATTCGAAAACGATCGAGGAAGAAATGTTGACATCATGAATATGGACTCACCAACAATTCTCGAATGGGGATCCAATAACTTGGTAGATTTCAATGCAAACAAAACATAAGCATGCCTTTTCTCTAGAAAAGCCGATTTCACTGTGCCCAACATAAGCTTCTCAGGAGTAACCATACCTTTGAAGACATCCATTTCGATGTTTGGTATTACTATCAGCAATAACCTTTCTTGGGAAAATCACGTGAGATCAATAGCTAAAAGTGCATTCCAAAAACTTGGTTTTCTGTTTCGAGCAAGGAGCTATTTCACTTCCAGTCAGCTGCTTATGATCTATAAGGTACAGATCCGACCTGTCCTAGCATACTGTTCCCATATTTGGAGTCCAGCACCCAAACATACCCTGAAACTGTTGGGCAATTCGTCTCGTGGGTGATGCCTCGTTCACAAACTCGCTCACTTCTCTGGAACACCGTAGAAATGTTGGCGATCTGGCTCTATTTCATAGATATTTTCATGGACGATGCTCTTCTGAAATATCAACAATTGTTTCTCTCTTGGCTGTCTCCGCGAGATTAACCCGTCGAGTTGAGGCTTCACACCCCTTCGAGGCCACGTTGGAGACCTAAAGAACATCTCTTTCCAAAGACTTGTTCATCCAACAAACAGCGAGGCTCTGGAACACATTGCCAAGAGAGGTGTTCCCCGAGGCATATAACCTCTACAAATTTAAGAAGAACGCCAATTCCTACCTTATTACCCTTGGTTCTCACGATGTCATCTGACCATTACAGGATATCCCTTTTCGTGGGAACCAGAACATAAAAAAAAATTGAAATAAAACCAATGAAAGAAATGTAGTTCGATCAGCTCGTTCTTTACTTCGAACTCTTTCAGCTTGTTCTTTCATTTTTATTCACTATTCGTGATTTGGGACTGAAAGGGGGGCTCCATATGTATTCGGCGTTGATGCTAAAAAAATCTAGTTATGCCACTGTGCTCAATGTTTTAGGTTGATTCTCGACGGCCCTGTCGACGCCGTCTGGATCGAGAACCTCAACTCCGTGCTGGACGACAACAAGACACTGACGCTGGCCAACGGCGACCGCATCGTGATGGCGGCTAATTGCAAGCTGGTATTCGAACCGGACAACGTGGACAACGCCAGTCCTGCCACAGTGTCCAGAATGGGCATGGTGTTTATGAGTTCGTCGGTGCTACCCTGGTCGCCCATCCTGGAGGCTTGGCTGAAGACGCGGAGCAACCAGGAGGCCGATACGCTCAGGGCACTATTCAACAAGGTTGGTATACTTTCATGAGGAACAAAAACTTGAAAGTAACCTGCAGCCCGGATAAGTTTTGATCCTGCCTTTGAAGTGGTTCTAAATAGTCACCCTAGGTACGGTTCCGCTGAGCCTCAGCTGGACAGAGGGTCCCTTGTTTGGTACACCGATGGTTCGAAAATGAAAGAAGGGGTAGGCGCGGGTGTATATGGACCTGGATAGAGGCTGTTCGAAGCCTTAGGTCACTCCCCTACTATCGTCCAAGCTGAAATACATGCCTTCAACCTATGTGCCCAAAGGTGCCTGAGCACAGGGGAAGCTGAGGGGTGCATACCAGAGCTACAGCTTATCACAGGCTTTCTCACAGTACATTGCACTCTGAGGTACTACCTCAAAAAGATGGGCCTGGAACACATACTTTGCTCATGTAAAGTATTAGTCCGCCAAAGGCCGAATCACCTAGAACAGGTCTATTTAAGACCTGCTGAGGTGGAAAATTCAACCGACAGGAGAATTTTAGGCTTCATCAGAAGTCTAGGACCAAAACTAGATAAGGGTAATCACGATAGATCTCCTAGGTCGCAGTGGTCGAGAGGTCTCTCAGCCTATACGAGCCATCTACAATCTACAACCTCCACAAATATTCGAAAAATGAACAACATCATCTACCAGACAGCAAACAAACAACTGCCTTCCTGGCTTATTCCACGTGGAAAATTGAATTACATCCTCCGGAAATCTATACGCATCCATTCGTATAAATGGATACTGATGCTTGGGAGTCGAAAGCCTCACAGTTCTTTAATATTCAGAGACAGGCTTGTCTGGGTCACTAGGGCCATCAGCACTACACCTTCAGCAGCTATTGAAAGTTTTCTAGACCTAACTACATCTTCCTGGACAGAATTTTTTCATTCAATTTGTCCTATATAAATTGAAAATTTCGAATTCAAATTTCAATGAAATCAATTCATTACATAATCATGGAACAAGACAATCAAATTTACTAATAGCAAAAACGTTCAAGTCAAATATCGGCAAACAATCCATTTTTCACACAGGAATCGTTCTATACAACTCATTACCAAGTCAATTGAGGAATATACAGGAAGCAACTATATTCAAAATTAACTTGAAAAAATATCTGCTTCAGAGACTTTGATAATTCCATTTCCTATTTGAATACCTACTTATAAAAGACAAGGTTGATATTGCATGATTATTTGCATTTTTTTTTCACTTGTTATATCTTATTATAATTTCATAATAATTGTATGTATAAATTCTCCATGCATGTTTTCTCAATTTCACTGGCTCAGTTGCCTCTACTGAAGAGCTACTACTATGTGCGACTCGTCTACTAAATGCCTTGATGCTTTCCAACTAGAGAACCTGAGTTAAAACACTTCGCCCATTCATTACAAAACATCATATCATCTTACTGAAACAATTACACAACCACCTGATGGAATACTGAATGTCTCCATTGTGAATTCACTTTTTTGCAGATTTATGGGGATCTTCACACATTCACACAGACCAAACTCAAGGCGAAAATGTTTATAAGGGAAGCGCTATATATACGGCAGTGTTATGACGTATTGCAAGGGATTCTGGATATAGGCGATGAACCAAGTAAGGCATTCATAATATTAAGTTGATGTCTGTGTTATGGTAGTGATGGAAAGTTTGAAATGGATATAATACGTAAGAAATTTCGCATATAAGCTTATGAAACATTGTATATACTTATTTGAACTAACAGGAGAGTTCGTTTTCGCCGTAAAGAAGTATACCACAAATGAATTCACCACCTTTAACACGTTCGCTGTCCATGTCCGACACATTGTATCGGCATAGGCATGCCAACAGTAGTGCCCGCGCAAAGTACTTTTAACTCAACTTGTCCTAGATGAACCTTTTTCCTGGAAAGTATATTTTTGAAAAATCAATTGAGTGAAAAAAATAGAGAAAAAAATTGCAGCCTCGCAGGGATTGAACCCCCGTCCCTACCGTCGAAGTCAGATACACAGACCACCGAGTTATAGCTTCAATCGTAGTTTCTCAATATAAAGAAGAAAGAAATATCATGTGTTGTGGGTGACGTCACTTGATCTTGATGTTTCAATGATTCGCTGGTCTAGCTAGCATGAAAAAACTGATATTGTGAAAAAACTGATATTCTCGGCGTCACTGAGACGTGGCTTACACCTGCTATAGATCGACACTTATCAGCTACTACGAGCAGACCGAGATGGTCGGGGTGGGGGAGTGGCGTTTTTCATAAAAAATATCTTCAAATTCAAAACTATTTTTTCGCAAATATCCCCTTATCTCGAACAGCTATGGATCTCAAATACATATTACGGAAAAAAATTCACATTCGGTGTTCTATTCCGCCCTCCCTCAGGCGATATAACTCAATGTATTAACGAATTGGAGGACACTGTTGCCAACCTGTTCCCTTTGAGTGACTTTCATCTAGCAGCTGGCGATCTCAATATAAATTTCATGATAAATGGCCGAATAAACAATGAATATCCATTATTCAGTCAGCAGGCACTCCAGTTGAGTTGATGATGCCTTAGGGGCACGTTTGGAAGACTTTAAGCTTATAGTTTCTTTCACGTGGCCACGGCGGCCACGTAATGAGTTGTGTAGTAGTTCGTGCATAATAATGGAAGATGATGCAATTCCAGATATATTGGCTTTGGCTTCCAGTCCGTTTTTTTTTGAAAAAAAGCAATATACAAGAAATGAAATGAATAAAACAATTAATTTCATATTTGGGCAGCGAACGTGTTGAGAACTGAAAATTTTCAAAGTCGATTTTCTTTAAACTAAGAATTTTGAGTTATCACAACATTCAACTACGAAATGGCCACAATGCTCAAAGTGGAATGAAATATTGATTATTTCTTTTTCAGAGGTCTGGACGGACAAACAGCTGGAACGCCTGTTCATCTTCTCGATGATGTGGTCGTTGGGCGCCATCCTCGAATTGGACGACAGGGCCAAGCTGGAGCAGTTCGCTCTCGCCCACCCGTCCAGACTCGATTGGCCCAAGTGCAACGAGAACGAGACCATCTTCGAGTTCGTGGTGAACCCGGAGAACGGCAGATGGGAGCACTGGTCTACAAGAGTGGAGGAGTTTGTGTATCCGCCCGACAGCTTGTTGGAGTTCACGGGGATCTTGGTGCCAAACGTAGATAACGTTAGAACGGGGTTCTTGATAAATAACATCGCGAAGCAGAACAAAGCAGTGCTTTTGATAGGTACGTATCCATTTGGTTAGTTGATGTAATAATTAAGGGTTTCATAAGTGCGTACTCGTCAGGTTGACAAGGAAATTATCCATAATAATCCTTCATACTATTATAGTCTGTGTTTTGCGGGATAACATGTTTCCTAACTGGTTAAGTGTGGATTATGTGTGGATCCAAAAGGAATCAATGAGTACCTTATAAAAAAGTGTATTTTCTGAGCAGGTCCCAATAGGATTTTACCTTCTTGAAGACGTATTCATAAAGGAATATGTTGTGTATTACAAATATGACATGATGTGATCACATTCAATTTTTATCCATATCGATACTCTTTTCTATGTATATGTTTAGCAGTAGAATCGCTCCTGGAATATACAAATGTTATTCTAAGGCGCGGTTCTTGAAGACGTTTTGGTTCTTAATATTTTGTGATCTATTTAGGTGAACAAGGTACTGCAAAAACTGTAATGATCAAGGGATATACCTCATCGTTCGACCCAGAATACAAGTTGAATAAATGTTTCAATTTTTCTTCGGCAACAACTCCAAACATGGTACAGGTATGTAAAGAACAATACTATCACAGCTCCATTACAGTCACATTCATCTCTCGCCGAGTGTAAACGAACAAAAAGTTTGGGAAATACTTCTTCGTGTACTCGCCAATTTGTGTACAGTAGTTGGAGTTGGGAAAAATGTTCATATCGACTGTAAAATCTATCTACTCCTATGATTTTTATCAAAAACTCAGCTCTTTAGGATTACATTCATCTTTGATTTTTCCTTCTGTCTATGATACACTTCTGATACTATAAGTTACTTGATATTCATGATACTACTTTTCCTAATGACGTCTCTATTTTTCAGCGGATTATTGAATCTTATGTTGATAAAAGAGTAGGAACTACTTATGGACCACCTGCTGGCAAGACCCTCACAATATTTATTGATGACATCAACATGCCAGTTATCAACGACTGGGGTGACCAAATAACCAATGAAATTGTCAGACAATGCATGGAGAATGGAGGTACTACAAAATTATAATTAGTGAAAAAACATAGCATAATAACGCATTCCTCATTTTCTTGAATTAACTCATTTGCTAGAAGTGACCATAAGTTATAGCTTATTCTAATTTGAACTGTGAAATATCGAAAGTGACTACATTCTGTGCACCACCTCCTAATTTAGCAGAATAACGAATATCTTGTTATGGAAATGCAATGAACCTCTTATCCAATCTAGCACGCTTGCAGTTTTCTTGTTACCCCAATTGAACTCATGAGTTTCAATTTTTCATTACATTTCAGCCGTTGGGCGCCAATTCCTGCCTCTCTCCTGATATCAATATCAAAAGGATTCACGAGTTGTACCACTCTACACAAAGTCGGTGAACTATGAACCATATGTACTTAGTTTGAACTCCGTCTTTCCAAATGTCTACCATCAGAACTATATAATACAATAGGAATATCGGGGATTTAGTCATTGGAGCTTCAAAAAGTTAGACTACTTCATCGCTAAGCCTAGCTTTCGAATTTGTATTTATTCATGACTACAACATATTTGTACAGGGTATTTCCATCGGAGACAGTAGCTCACCTAGTTTCATCGTATAATATATCCTGGTTGAAACTTGATAATAAAAAATTCAGTTCGGTTCAATCAGTTACACCGACACTAATCCATAGATACTGAATTGAAGCCATCTCCTCAATCAATGATTCGGTTAGTATCTGTTCTTCACTCTGATGAAATATTCTCAATTTTCTCTTGCTGAAAACTAGATAGCTGTCATTTCCGTATATGTGAAACTGGAATCAGACAGGATACGTCAATGACAAATGACATGAGCATCATTACGTTGTTTCGATTACTCAGCACTTCAATTATAGGTACATAAAAAACACTCATAATTCAATTTCAGGTTTCTACAGTTTGGACAAACCTGGTGATTTTTCAGTTATCGTAGATGTTATGTTCCTTGCTGCCATGATACATCCTGGCGGTGGAAGAAATGATATTCCACATAGGCTCAAACGACAATTTTCCATTTTCAACTGTACGCTACCCAGTATCACGTCCATGGATCTCATTTTCAGTAAGAGGTGTTCATTATTACTATAACATTCAATAATTAACGAGATTTTGAAATTAATGCTTACACCGTTCGCTGTCTCTTGCTATGTGTTATTCGAATCGATTCTTGCTTTGCCAAACTTAACCATACCATCTGGGTCGTCCATGTTGGGACAATATAATTGATGATAATATAACTAATAACGACATTATTCGATACAGGTCAAATTGGTTGTGGTTATTTCTGCAAAGAAAGATTTAGCGCAGAAGTAGTCGAGTTCCTGCCGAAATTCATTCCACTAACCAGACACTTGTGGCAGAACACCAAGAAGAAGATGCTGCCGACTCCTGCGAAGTTTCACTACGTCTTCAATCTTCGAGATTTGTCCAGGATCTGGCAAGGCATTTTGACGGTGCAAGGTCTCGAGTGTACGAATAAAACGTCGCTATTGAAACTTTGGCGACATGAGTGTACCAGAGTTATAGCAGATCGGTAAGAAATTAATGTATCCTAGGGCAGGTTGACGAATTTATCATTCGAATTTCCCATATTCATAGGGATAATTTCAATGATTTGGGTGACCCACGTTTGAGTGACATTTTCTTCAAATGAAACATACATGACACATGGGGGGTTTATACAGTGCGTCTGTATTATTTATTATCATAAAGCACTATGTTGATAGTTAACAATATACGGGGAGAGGAAAAGAAACATTTCTCAGATTCAACCCCCTTCATTTTCTGAACTAGTCATATAATTGATTGAGTTGCTACTGGGAGAAATGGTATCAGTAGATTGACTACTATAATATACAAAAAATTTCAAAGAACCCAAAAGTGCGGTCCTTTATTGACCGACTCCGGATGATTGAGTTACTTTCTTCCAGATGTACTGAAGAAAGTGACCGAGTATGGTTCACGAACGCCTTGAAGAAACAAGCAGAAGAAGAACTTGGTGATGATTTTCAATATTACGAAGAAGAAGAATCATTCTGGGTGGACTTTTTGCGAGAACAGCCTGAAGCTACTGGTGACGAACCCGAAGATTTTTGCTTCGATGCCCCTAAAGTATACGAAGAAATACCTAGTTGGCAATTTCTCAAAGATAAACTTTTCTGTGAGTATCTTCTCAATCAAATATTTTCTAATAAGAACCTTTCAAATAAGCAGTTAGATGAGAATGACAAATGTAATACCTACTCGTTATCAATAACTGCATTTTTTCTAGCATTTATGGAGCAATACAATGAAGCAGTTAGAGGTGCAGCCATGGATATGGTGTTCTTCCGTGACGCGATGGTACATCTGATGATTATCTCGAGAATCATACGGACTGCCAGAGGAAATGCCCTCCTTGTTGGTGTGGGTGGTTCTGGAAAACAGAGTTTGACGAGACTCGCTTCTTTTATAGCTAACTATCAGAGCTTCCAGATACAACTCACTAGGTACATTTCTGGAATCAATCAACTTGTTATATAAATTGCCTGCTTCTTCTGAAGTTAGTAGTAGGTATTTCTCATAAAAAAATCATTCTTGAAATTGCTTCACCTAATTTTGTTATTCTCGGGTCATTACTATGAAGTCTAGAGTATATATATTTTTTTATATATTGTTACGATATTCGGGTGCAGAAGCGAACACTATTAATTTTCGAACTGATTTATGTCAACTAAAAGAACACTAATTTATATCGAACTTATAGCTACTATTTATGTAAAAAGATTTATATCGTGCGGTATATAACTTTCTCTTTGACACTTGCTGCTTGTCTGACCGACGACTGCTGTCCGGCCGTCCTTATATATCTGATCCCTTGGCAGGCTTTGCTTGTCGAACGTTGTGCTATTCATTCTAGAAGCTTCTAGAACAATATATCTCTATCTAATAGTAGGTAATCCGCCTATTCAGTTCAGCCCCTCTCCTCCACCTTCCTCCAAACTACGTGACCCGACTTGGAAATGTCACGGAACACTACGTAAATGTCACGGAAACGGCATGGAGTCGTCGGAAACGTCACGGAACATTTCAGCGGTGTTCCGTGACGTTCTGGTGACATTACGGTGACAAATACCCTGATACATGTTATAATCATTGGAATGTTCGGGAGTGATCCAAGACGCGTGTTACTGGGTGATTCTGGTACTCCTGCCCTCCTGATGATGTTCTAGAGCCCCTTCAAGGGAAATATCATAACAATATAATATCTGACCGGTATCAGTTGAAAATCAACCGGATATCATTTGCGCCTTGCAACTATAATAATCGAGATATCAGCATATCGGAATCATCGATTTGAGATCGATGATTGGCCTGAAACAGTTTCATATCTCTACAGGTCATATAATGTCAACAACCTAATGGATGACATGAAATTCCTGTATCGTCAAGCTGGCCTAGTGGGCACCGGAGTTTCCTTCATCTTCACCGATAACGAAATAAAAGAAGAAACATTCTTGGAGAGTTTGAATAACATTCTGAGCTCTGGAGAGATCGCAAATCTCTTTGCCAAGGACGAATTAGATGAGATACAGTCAGAGTTGATTCCTATAATGAAAAAAGTACTGCCTAGGAGACCTCCGACTGTCGACAACCTTTACGATTTCTTCTTGACCAGAGCAAGATCGAATTTGCACGTCGTACTGTGTTTTTCTCCTGTAAGTATTCGTCAACCATCCCAATTTCCTCAAATCTCAGTTGAATAAATTCGGAAAAAATATAATGGATGTCAGAAATTTTCTTGGATATACACTTTCTCCCAGATTGGTGCTGCATATATTTCTTTCGTCGTGTTATGTTCAGAGTTACAAAATTGCTATCACATTTTGTCAATTGTAATAATAACAGAGATAGCAAACGATAAGTAGAGAGAATTCGGCGTTTCTGCAGCCTCTGAGAAGAAGTCGTTGTAACCATTTTCTGAGCCATTGTCCTTTTTGAGCTATTGAAATGACTTTTTGAACTGTCGGAACTACTTTCTGGGCTGTTGAAACCCTTCACTGAGTAATTTGAACCGCATTTAGAGTCATTGGAACCGCTTTTTTAGTCATTGGAACCGCTTTTCGAGCTAGTGGAACCGCTTTCTGAGGCATTGAAAACAAAGAATTTCTCGGAGGCTGCAAAAACGCCTAGATATTCCTTTAGGAAGCAGCAGCAATTACGGACACAGTGTATACTCCACTATATCTGAACATTTTTTATGGTATTTCTAGGTTGGAGAAAAATTCAGAAGCAGAGCCCTAAAGTTCCCTGGATTGATTTCTGGCTGTACTGTGGATTGGTTCGCGAAATGGCCGGAAGACGCCCTAATAGAAGTATCTTCTCATTTCCTACAAAACTTCCAAGTGGTGGCTACAGCTGACGTAAAACAAGAACTTATATTCATCATGGCCGATATCCATGATGGAGTTTCAGATTTTTGTAATCAATATTACAACAAGTAAGTCAACCGATATCAAAAGGTGGTTAGACTGATCATTACACAGGGTTTCTATAAATGATCGTAGTGGCCGTTGAAATAGTGCTGCTCTCTACTTATGTTGTTTACAGACATTGAATAAACCAATTGTATTATAGTTTTATCCCCATGAATGGAAAACGGCAAATCAATAATATATTTCAACGGTCACTACGATGCTATGATCATGTCGCCCTATTGATTTTAGAATAAATGTCTCCTGTTCCACCATTTAATGAACAAATACCTACTCGTGATATATCACAGGGAAGATAATTTGTTGGTCTATCGAATGATATATGTACAGGGTTTTATTAAAAATTCTCGACTAGTGTCTACTTCCGATAAAACCGGAAGTGATATTCAAACGTTTTTTCATTAGGACGGAAATATTATGGGTCTTAAGGAACTTTATCTTCGATGTAAATGTCAAATGTCTAACATGAAAAACAAGTGAATGACGCCTTGGCCAATGATCTTGTTGTCACCCAGTATACGCTACTCTTTTGAGCAACATTTTTACTGGCAAACTATTCGAATGGCCAAGAATGGATTATCCATCGAAAAAAATCTTGTTGTCGGGGCGATTTGTCGATAGTATAACACCTATTAAGATTCCGACGAAGAACTTTACGTCACTTCGAAAAACTTCATATCTTTCCTGGCCGCCTACAAATACTCTACAAGAAGAAGTTCCACGAAATCGGCGTGTTAGCTCAAAGAATAAAAACAGGCCATAAAATGCTGGTCGAGGTGAAAGTTAGCGTGAAGACGAGCTAAAAAAAGAGTGGGATGTGAAAGAGAAGGAGATGACTGTAGACACCGAAGAGGCCTTTAACTGTTTCTTTAGGACCAGAATATTTTGATTAAGAGGCATGCAAGAATCCCTGATCTCCTGTTGAATGTAATCAATATATTGCGGTATATCAACTTCGAGGCCATTTACGTTTGGCACTATTCCACAATAATCTTACGTTAACAGTTCAGAGTCTTCCGAAAGGTTTACTAAATGCTACTCTCGAAGGTTTAAGATGAGGATATCCATTAGATAATCCTCTTGTCGAGACCAATTATCAATAGTACATATCTCATTCAGATTCCGGCGAAGAACATACGTCACTCCGAAAACCTTCATAGCCTTCCTGGCCGCTTACAAAGTACTCTACAAGAAGAAGCTCGACGAAATCGGCGTGTTAGCTCAAAGAATGAAAACGGGCCTGAAGAAGCTGGTGGAGGCGCAAGTGAGCGTCGATGAGCTAAGAAAAGAGTTGGCTGTGAAAGAGAAGGAGATGACGGTGGCTACCGAAAAGGCTGAGGTGGTACTCAACGAGGTGATGGCTGCATCCGAGGTGGCCAACAAAATCAAAGAGGAGGCCCTGGTGGTGAAGGAGCGCGCTGAGAACCTGGTGGCCTTGATCAGCGTGGATCAGAAGGAGGCGGAGGGGAAGCTGTTGGCTGCCAAGCCCGCTTTGGATGCTGCCGAACAGGCATTGCTGGTAAGTAGAGTATATTGTTTTTGCTTCGCGTTTAGGATCCATTTTGTGTGAGATATTTTCCCTGTTTCTACAGGGAGCTGCAGTATTTCATACATGCTAAGGAGGTGTAAGGAACATTGTCGGAATGGCATTCATCCGTTCGTTCGTTGGAATTAAATTTAGTACAGAAAAGTTCTTCATCAGCTTCTACAAAAAATTTTATGTCACGTACTAATGTACGAAATTTTTGCTGTTGTCAAATTGATCATTCATGAAATCCGATAGATTTCACAAAAGAAATGGGTAAAACTGACATATCTGATCTCTGTATCCCTTTTCACAGACAATTAAAGCATCTGATATTGCAACGGTGAGGAAATTGGGAAAACCGCCATATCTGATCACGCTCATCATGGATGCAGTACTGATATATTTCAAGAGGAAAATTGAACCCGTCAAGCCTGATCCTGAGAAAAATTTCTTGATTCCAGCTTGGGCCGAATCTCTGAAGGTATAATCACAGTATAATGATGCCTATCGTCCTTTCATCTCATGCTAGTAAAACACGATCATTATATTTATAATTTATTCAGGGATCAAATCAGTTTCATCCAGTTCTACTTTCTTCGCTGAGAATCTCGAACTTCCTAATTGAAAGAGAAAATGTTTCAATCCCGTGCATCAATCTATAATTGCAAATGAAGATCTATACACATAATACAAACAGTTTATCCCTTTCATTATATTTTTTCACACGTGTATTGAACTTCACCAAATTTATAATAGGTGAAGGAGAGGCGACATCGGTTTATATTCGGAGCTGAAGTGGATACCATTTTGACGTTTTTTGAGTTTGAGGTGCCACTGAAATTTTTTTGTCGAATAGTTGCTGTTTTATCTTCAAATCTGTTTCGCGACTTCAAAAGATACTATACAGGAGGTGCAAAAGAGTTGATTTTGATTCAACAAGTTTTCATAAATATAGTCAATATATTATATCAATTTATAAGTGGGATTCGAGGCGTTGGAAATCACATTTCTCCTTATTTTGTTCTTCCTGTAATTCTTCCTGAAATTAAGAATCTGGAAGCTGCTTCTCCTTTCGAGCTTCAAGTATACCACTTTCGATGCAAATATCAAAAATCGTGATTTCGGTGTTATATGAAATTTGAGAAAACTATATATTAATTCTGAAGAGGAAGGATCTCCCTTCCATAGGAATCCAAATAGGTAGAGGCCGTGTTTATAGAAATTTTCCGACCCAAAATCGACTCTACATTATCTATACGCAAGAAAAGTTTGTCATCTCAGAACTGGGATACGATGTACAGGAGATATTCTCACGAACTGCAACACAAAATGTGATAAAATTTGAAAAAAAAATCGATTATTTGCAGGTTATGGCTGATACAGCCTTCCTCAGAAAACTCCAAGAATACCCCAAAGATTCCATAAATGGCGAAACTGTGGATCTGCTAATACCTTATTTCAACTATCCCATGTATACTTTCGAGGCCGCTAAGACAGCTTGCGGTAACGTTGCTGGTTTGATATCGTGGACCAAAGCCATGGCAGCATTCTTCGATGTCAATAGAGAAGTATTGCCTCTAAAGGTTAGTTTGCCTGGTTTGCCTGTATATTTTCCAATGGAATATTCAAGGAAGTCAAGTGAAATCATGTTTATATTCTTTATCGGTTCTAGTATATGGTAGAGTACGATTCATTACAAATAAGATATTCTTTTGTCATCTTAGTGTGGCAGATTTTGATCACAATTGTGCTATTGATGATAAGAGCATGAAATTTGCAGCAAGTATTCATCATATTGTTCCCAGTGATTAGATGTAGGGAAGTTCGGGATAAATTGACATTCAAACCAAATGGTAGTCATGCCTTTATATGTATAATAATAATGTAACACAGGTGAACTATTATCAGAATTGCTCCTTCCATTATGAAATCATGAATCCCTCACTAATTGTTCAGTCGAAAGTTTTGAAAAAGTTCGAAAGAAAACAAAATGGCGGCCTTGTCAATTTGAATTTAAAATTTGACCGACAACGCTTCACAGCTGATAGCTCTCGCAATTTGATAAAGAATTAGGTAATAAGAATATCTGAATGATACACCCGACACTCATCTCACTATTGTTTGATTTGTCAAAAAATGATTTTGTAGATGGTCGATATTCATCATAGTCAATGACCATGTGCATTATTTGAGCTAATTTTTAATTTCTGGTGTATAGGCGAATTTGGTCATTCAGCAAGTCAAATTGAACAGAGCACAGGAAGAATTAGGCGCTGCTATGGAATTACTGAGAAGTAAAGAGGAAGAAGTAAGGCAGTGCCAGGAGCAATACGAAGAGGCGATGACTTTCAAACAAGTAAGTGTCACACTATCATTTCGATCACTTGAAACTGTAATTTGAAAATTTTCAAAAACCTCAGCTCAGGATCTAAAAACTGAGACATTTCAAGGTACTAACCTTACACATTATACAGTGAGCACGTGAAGGTTGGAACGAATTCGTTAAAAGCTTGATATACGCATTAGGAAAAAAGCTCAGATAAGTCATTTTAGTTTTTCAATTGCGCATTTTTTGAAAAAGAAAGTATTCTTGATGTTTATATATGTAATATTTTTTCTTATATTGCATAACATTATTTTGGGAAGATGAAAGATATTTCATTCAGAACAAATGATAATCAAATTTATAAAATCACAACAGGAGTGAATAAACCTACAAACTATTGTGCAACCTAAAAAAAACATCTTGTCAGAGCTTTTTTTCTCAATGGCCATATCAAGCTTTCAACCATATCAAACTTTCAACAAATTTGTTTCATACGTGCTGATACGTCCAATGTTCCATAAATTATGTTATTTTTATGTTAACGATATACATTTGTGTTTTGTGTTTATTTAGTAAGATAAAACCTGCAAAAATGCCTGACAACAATTTGTTTTTCCGCCGTATGTGGGTTAGGACGGAGAATACGAAATTAGCACTAAAATATTCGAAAATTACGTCAATTGAATAATATGGCTAACTAATAATAATAATAATAATAATAATAATAATAATAATACTTTATTTTCTTTGTGACATGCAGTTACATGTATAGAATTGGTCAAGGACGATTACTAAAGCTAAAACTAACTAACTTAAATATAACTAAAACTAAGTCTTCAAAATTCATCTAAGGAGTAAAATCCACCATTTATTAGGTATTTCCTAAGACATTGCTTGAATGCTTTCAATGTAACACATGATTTAATTTCGGCCGGAAGTTTATTGAACAGCCTTTGCCCAGTCACAGTAGGTGATCTGTATAAAAGATTTGTTCTTGAAAATGGCACATGTAGGTCATTTTGCTGTCTTGTGTTGATAGAATGAATTTGTTTGTTAGTTTTAAAAGAGGTTATGTTAGAAAATATAAAAACACATACTTCAAAAATATACAAACACGGTAAAGTTAAAATTTGATAAGATTTAAAAAAACTTCGACAACTAGTGGTACGAGAAACACCAGCGATACAACGAATTAATTTCTTCTGCGAGATGAAGACATCATTGAAACAAGTGGATGATCCCCAAAAACATATTCCGTATCTTAGTCGGGATTCGGCCTGTGCATAATATAACATTATCGTTTGTCTATATGTAGAACACCAAAGATTTGAAATTATTTCTCGAAGGAAGTTCAACAAATATACATTACCTACTTTCTCTTCCTATCCTCCAAGAGATTAAAAAAACAGTAGTAGTCGGTGAGGAAGTATAATACCTTGAAATGTACATAAACCAAAATAATCCTGATCCATAGGGCAAAATCCGTGTTCAATCAATCATCTCAAATATGAATGATTCTCTAGAAAATTTTCGACGAAGCGATGAAAGTGAAAAACAAGATGGACGCCGCCACAGCTCTGATAAACGGTCTGTCCGGAGAAAGAGTGCGTTGGACCGATCAACTAGCGCAGTTCAAGGCTGAAACGGAACGTCTGGTCGGAGACGTCGTGATGTTGACCGGCTTCCTGGGATACACGGGACCCTTCAATCAGGAATTCCGATCGATGATGCAGGCCTCCTGGCTCGAGGGTCTCAGCAAGAGGAAGATGCCGGTCACGTTGAGTTTGAACATCATCGAGAGTTTGGCGGATTCTGCCACGGTGAATATTGATCTTCTCTATCACAGCCGGCTTTGTAAGAGCCATGGTGGGGAAGATGCAACAACGCATTGCCGTGATCCGAAAGTCCTACTCTCGACTGGCGGCCACGGCGACCGCGCTGACGTAAAGTCAATTCATTGCTTTGAAATCATCAAACTTTAATGAAAAAAATAGCAAGGAATGATGGGTTAGGTCCTTAGATAAAATAAATAACTGAAAAGTCTCATTCTACATCGACCATCCAAGTTCACGAATTGCGAGGCAAGATCTTACCTATAAAAGGAATTTAAGAATATTATCACCTGGTAAAGCTAAAGCGTCCTGTATCTCGCATTCAATACCATAACGTTCATTCTACGTTTTATGAACTTTCCAACTCCAACTATCAATTTTCAATTTTCCTACATTTCCCCCAACTAAAGCTCCTGGTAATGTTATAGGTTTGGAAATAAATCTTGATGAGTTTAGAAAAATTGAGGATACTGCTGTTTTATTCCATCTGAAAGGGGAAATGTTACATATCTGATCATATCTGTTTTAACGAAATTAATTGGACACACTGCAGAATGATGAGATTGGATCCATTTTTTACGAGGTACTACAGATATCCATCTTTTCGCAGCTCTTCATCTTTAGAAAATTTAAAAATCGAAACCCACTTCTTTTCCGAAGGTAATTTGACTTACACCCTATCACACAACAATGATTTGGCATGTTGTTTTAAGAAACTTTGAAATTGCTTTCAACAATAATTCACATCACATCAATTTACACTTGAAAACTAAATGAATTGGGAGCACGACTAAATATCCCGTACAAAAATATCCTGTCAAAGAAATCCTGCCGAAAATAACCCTGCACATTAATATATTTAGACAATGATAGCCTAACCATTAACAAATGAATTAACTCCGCTGCATTAACAGGCATATATCGTGTATGTGCAAATGGCCAGTAGAGAGACCTTTCGGACAGTGTTGCCTATACTGCTATCAACACGGCTTTCTTTGAAGACGGTTATGTATCTGTTAATGTAAAAATCGCGCATGAAGTTACCCAACAAGGGCCGGTTGCATAAAGCTATCTGTTAATTCAATGAGGCATGTCAGTTTTTGAGCACCACTCTTTGCAGATAGGAGAATGGAATCTTCAAGGACTACCCACCGACGACTTATCTAGTGAAAACGGTATCATAGTCACGACAGCTACTAGGTATCCCCTTATGATCGATCCCCAAAGTCAAGGAAAAGCCTGGATAAAAGAGAAGGAAAGAGAAAACCAGTTGATCGTCACATCGTTGAATCATAAATATTTCAGGTATTAAAAAAAATCACTACCACGAATGTAATCCGGCATGATTATCTTTTCAAGTATTTCGTAAAAAGCCTAGCAAAAACGAACATTTTATAGACACACACTTCGGTATTGCGTCATGTTGCTATACATTGTTACATCGTTGAAAACACCAACGCTGATAGACCAATCAGAAATGAAAGACATCTAGTGTTTTCACTTGTAATACCACTTCTTCCATTCTATACTAACTCCTTTCATTCTATACTAACTTCGGGATACTCACAAGTGATGAGAAATTATAATTTTGTCAAGTAATTTTTCATGGGTATGAATATCTGGAAATCCTTGATTCACTAGTATTTATAAGATGAGATTGATGTTTATTTTATGTATGGAAATAATAAAGACGATATATTTTAATTATTATAACATACTAGTATAGTAGTAGAGAAAGGGGAGGCGGTCGTCTAGCAAGTAGGCCCCAGTGAGCCTTTTTTGCCGACCCCTGCTGCACACGTCATGCACATAATATCTACTATTCCTTCTCCTAATTCTCCTTTTCGAACCTCCGTGGATTTTTCATGAAGGTCAGTATGTCCGTCCACCTTAGTAATTTGAACTTCCTGTTGAAGCTTATCAGTACCAGAGATTTCGAATTTTAGCCTTCCATAACGCCTTACTCTGGCCCAGGTAGTGGTATGACATTCTATAAGATTATGCAGTTAGGACATCAATGGATTCTTAATCTAATAATTGTTGATTTCTACCCAATTGAAGAGACACAAAATCACTATTTCAGGACGTCAAAATATTATTCTGTCATTAAAACGTCATAAAAAAATTTCCGATTTCATACGCTGGTGGGTATACCCACGAGAAAAAAATTTCCACTAAAATACATACGTTGCTATGGTAATTTGTCAGGAAAAAAACAATTTAACTGTATAAAAATCACTGGTGTGGAATTTTCACGATAACACAAGTAGTCTCTGGCTTGTCAGATCATGTGATGAGTGAAAAAGTCGCTTTAATTTGCTACTGACGAATTATCAGTATGATACCGAATGATCTGCTAGAATTACGCATTGATATTCGTTGAAACAACGAAACCGTCACATTTTGACATGCGAAAAAAATAATAATTTCAATTTATTCTTCAATGATTCTATATGTTTCAGAAATCACATAGAAGATGCTGTTTCTCTAGGATACCCCATGATCATAGAAGACATAGCCGAAGAGCTGGATCCAGTTTTGGATAACGTGATGGAAAAGAACCTAATAAAAATCGGTTCCACCTACAAAGTCAAGGTCGGAGACAAAGAAGTCGATTTTAACAAAAATTTCAGGATGTACGTCACCACTCGTCTGGCCAATCCCATGTACACTCCTGAAATCTTCGCAAGGGCTTCCATCATAGATTTCACAGTAACGATGAAAGGTTTAGAGGATCAGCTACTCGGTCGAGTAATATTAACTGAAAAGAAAGAACTGGAAACAGAAAGAACGAACTTGATAAAAGATGCAACTGCAAACCGTAGGAAAATGTCAGAGCTAGAAGCGAATCTACTTTACAAACTCACCACAACTCAAGGGTCCCTACTAGACGATGACACTGTTATTGAAGTTTTGAACACAACCAAAGCCACAGCAAACGAAGTCAAGGAGAAACTGTCCATTGCAAAAGAAACCGAAATCAAAATCAACATAGCCAGAGAAGAGTTTAGGCCTGTGGCAGCTAGAGGAAGCGTTCTATATTTTCTGGTTGTGAGCATGGCTATGGTGAACGTCATGTACCAGACGTCTTTGGTGCAGTTTCTGGAACGATTTGATTTGTCTATGCTGCGTTCAGAAAAAACACCGCTCGTCTCAAAGTAAGTATTCAGTCTGGATTTTTATCGTCAATTGAAATGTGTTGCTTCACCCTTCTACAAGGAAGATGTCAAGAAGTTATATATCGCGCCTGGTATTATTACTTTGTACAGGGTTGATCGAAATGATATAGAGCTTTGTGAAGATGTCCTAAACTTGATAAAACAGTTATGAGCATAGAAGTTCATTCTCATATACTCAGTCGTATTACCTATATGATAAATGTTTGGGGATCTTGTTCAAAAAATCATTTCAGTAAAATATCTGCACATTATAAGAAATCACTGAAAGTATTGTATCGCCTCTCATTTGAAATCCCAACAAATGATCTGTATGCGATAACAGAAAAATTTACATTGTATGAATTGTATGAAATAGATTCTCTCAGAAATTCATGGTCATCATACGAGACAATTTAACTTTTTCCATCTTGATTCTGCTACTCCTATAATTGGCCAAGAAGAATTGACTCACGCTGCTCTTGCTGGATTCAATAAATTACCACATATTCCAAAATTTAAAATTGAATTGAAAAAACAGATGATTTCATTACGAAATGGATAAAATTGATACATTGCCATCTACTGATTAGTCCCTGTTGCTATTTTCATGACTTGATCGATTAGGCATTTTTAGATTTGTTTTTGTTGTTGTTATCACATTATGTAATTTTATTATTGTTGTTTGTAATCAACTTCCTCATACCAGATTTGTATTTCTGACTGAAAGCTATTTTCTCAATGAATAAACAATAGGTTGTGAGTCCGGGCCGCGATTTTCCTAAATATACTGCACGCTAGCACAAACCACGCCCACCATAATACGTCATATCTCATACTGTGCTCCAACGCAAGAACTGAAGCTTTCTCGTTGTCAATCTCTTGTACGCAGTAAATTCATACACCCAAATGGTCTACTGGTTAGCGCTGTCGACTCTCAGTCTGAAGGTTCATGGTTCGAATCGCTGTGAACTCGAACTTTTTTTTGCAAATTTTTTTTTTCACCAATGTTTTTTTACTTCATTCTGGTTTTCCTTTTTCATAAAATATTTGAAGTCAAATAGGTTAGTGCGTTTAGGATAAACAGTCTCATTTTATTCAATTTTGTTGAAGAACTCAACTTTTGAAATATATTATTAATCAATGTGTTTCTACACTCCATTCGGTTTTCCTTCCTCAAAAATATTGCAATCAGGGATAGGTTAGTTCGTTGAGGATAAATAGTCTCTGAGTTTTGCCTAAGTAAAGTACTTTGAAGATGAGATATAACGTGGTATGTGCTACTTTTTCAATCGATTTATTTATATGAATCAGCTACGTTGTGCTGTCAAAGATTAGATTTTGCAGGATTGTGCTGGGCTCGATTATATTTTGCAATGCCGTAGTAGGGGGCGTGTCTTATGCTGCAATATTTTATATTTAGTAAAATCGCGTCCGGGCCATATGACAGGCATAATGAAATTCAGGGAAAAAATGAAAGGTCGTTGGTGAAATTTCACACATCGTGAACTCTACTTTCAGACGAATCGTCAACATAATAGATTACCTAACTTACGAGATCTTCAAGTACAAGTCCAGAGGTCTCTACGAGGAACACAAATATATGTTTGTGTTGCTTATGACCTTGAGGATCGACCTCGAGCGGGAGAATATCACTCACGAGGAGTTTCAGAATTTCATCAAGGGAGGCGCTGCATTGGACTTGAACGCTTGCCCGGCGAAACCTGCCAAGTGGATCATGGATATGACCTGGTTGAATTTGGTTGAATTGTCCAACTTGAGGCATTTTCAGTACATCGTTCAGCAGGTATGTAATGCGAGATTTCAATATAAACAATAATGATAATATAATATAGTTAGATCACATGTGAACTATTATATTGTTGGATGCTTGGTATTTCTATCAGCAATAACCTTTATTGGGAAAATCACGTGAGATCAATTGCTAAAAGTGCATCCCGAAAACTTGGTTTTCTGTTTCGGGCCAGGAGCTATTAAACTTCCAGTCAGCTGCATATGCAACACTCAAACATACCCTGAAACTGTTGTATTCTGTCCAAAAAAGTGCAGTTCGTCTCGTGGGTGATGCCTCGCTCACAAACTCACTCACTTCTCTGGAACACCGTAAAAAAGTTGGTGATCTGGCTCTATTTCATAGATATTTCCATGGACGATGCTCTTCTGGAATATCAACAATTGTTCCTCTCTTGGCAGTCCCCGCGAGATTAACCCGTCGAATTCAGGCTTCGCACCCCTTCGTGGTCACTTTGGAGACCTGCAGAACATCTCTTTCCAAAGACTCGTTCATCCAACGAACAGCGAGGCTCTGGAACACATTGCCATGGAAAGTGTTCCCCGAGGCATATAACCTCAAGAAATTTAGGAAGAACACCTTATTTCCCTTGTTTCTCACGTTGTTCTCTGAACATTACAGGATATCCCTTTTCGTGGGAACCAGAACATAAAAATTACTCAGTACTCAATTCTTCGGGAATGATTTATTGAATTGAAATAGATCTTCCATCCGCGCTTACCCAAAGCGATCATCAAATCACCCTGTACAAATTGTATAATTATCGTTTATATTTCAGGTATCAGCAAATGACAAGCAATGGAAAGTATGGTTCGACAAGGACGCCCCTGAAGAAGCCATCATACCAGACGGATACAATTCTCTGGACACTTTCAGAAAGCTATTGATGATAAGGTTATTTAATTGTAACATTCATATAGGGTGTTCGTGAGTCCGTGTATAGCAATATATTGTGGACACAGTGCCATAGATTCCTCAGCTTTTCAAAATAAGTAGCTTTAACGAAATGTTTTTTTAGAGACGGAAGATCAAAATTATCTTCAACCACAACAGTGATGAAAGTTGATTTGTCGTTAGATGTCTGATAGATCCAAGATACAATAGATCATTAGATCATTTCTAAAATCTAGAAAATGCATTCTGCGTGTCCCCTTTTCTCTTCAACTTTTTTTCTGCATCCTGTGAACATGTCAAATTCACCATCATATGATTTTTTTTCTACATCGATCTGTTCTCAAGAAACGTCAAAGCATCTTTTATAGTTACCGCAAATGAATGTAGGTACTGGAAATGTACAAAGTCAAAATTCTACCTCTTTTTATCAATCATGAAGTGGATGAGTCAGGAAATTACAGAAAAAATTAACGTCGGAGCTACGGAGCTTGACTTCAGAATATGAATCATCGAAATCCTCATTATTTGTTTATCAGTGTGAATAAATTCAGGAAATCTCAATAATACCTAAGCAAACGATAACTGAAATATCTATAGTGACTTATTTCATGACTTGGTGTATCCTACGCCTCGTTAAAAGAATCAGATCTCGATCACTGAAGTAGCATTTCGCGCTCTAGATACAAAAATAACTATTTTTTCAATTCGTGAAAAACATAATCTCCAAATACAATTCGTGATTTAAGTTTCATCGGATACTTTTTTATGTTCACCACGCAGACTTCTTCATATGAGACAAATGCATTCACCAGACTATTGATTTCGAATTTGTTCGATGCTTTGGTGATGAGTGGACTGTATATTTAAGATTGTTTGATAAAAACTGATGAAATGATTAATAAAAGAGAAATTGCAATCGATTGCAATATCTCCTGAACTTCATTGACTAATTCTTATGTGTTGACAAAACGCCGTCATGTTAACAATAAATTAAATGTTATTTTATGAAGGATAATACAAGTACCAAATAACTATATAGGATCAAAGTACTAAGCATTATGTAGAAGCGCTGGTAGATGTAAAATATTCAAGGAACAACACAATACACCTTCGCATCGAGATGTAATTCAGACGAACAATTTACTTGCACCGAACATATTGATCCGGCTCGAAGGACCAATTTGATCGATGCTTTGGTGATGAGTGGACTGTATATGTTTGATTGTTTGATAAAAACTGATGGAATGATTAATAGAAGAGAAATTGCAATCGGTTGCAATTTCTCCTGAACTTTATTGATTAATTCTTGTGTTTCAACAACACGTCGTCATGTTAACAATAAATCAAATGTTATTTTATATGGGGTAATACAAGTACTAAATAACTATAAAGGGTCAAAGTACTAAACAGAATCAAAGGACTCGTGAGTTTATATCGGTTTGTTCTCACATCATTGCCAAATAAAGTAGTTTCAGTGGACAATAACAAATCACCGATGAAATTTGAAGTACTCATTATATTACTTCTGATGGTTTCCTTAAAATAGTCATAAAGGAGAATTAAACTTTCAATACATCGACTGATTTCATGTAGAGCCTGGTGTCCGGATAGAACCATCACCCAGAGCAGAAAGTACATAGCCAGCTCTCTGGGCCAGAAGTTTGCTGAGCCCGTCATATTGAACATGGAGACTCTACACAGCGAGTCGCGGCCTCTCACCCCGATAACTTGTTTCTTGAGCATAGGATCGGACCCGACTCCTTACATTGAGCAATTGGCCAAACGGCTGGAGCTCAAGAGCAAGTCGATATCTATGGGCCAAGGACAGGAGATACATGCCAGGAAAATGTTGACCCAGGCGATGTCCGAGGTGAGAAACTAATTTGAGGCTGATATCGATAAATCTACAAGGATGACTGGAGAAGCGACAACTATAGGTCGCGTGCACGATGACCGACCCTGGAGGCAAAATATTGAAACACAACCTCATTCTTCTGTGAATTATTGAAACACAACCTCACTTTTTTATTTGCTTACAGAGGAATCAAAGGATTGAAATAGTTTTTCACAATATTTTGGCATACGAATCGTGTTTCTTGCGTTATTCATTAATTCAAGCATGCCTTCGCATTGTGCTGTTGTGCAATGCACAAAAAATGCAGCAAGAGACTAGGGAATATGATTTTTCAGGTAAATATTAATCTCACATAATTATCATTATGAAATGTTGTCATTCCTTTTAAAAATTCCTTCTGCCACTTCTGTAATACAAGCTAATACTGCTAATAGATTGAAAATGTCTACAACACACACGATCGTCAGCATGTCAGACCAGTCCTCCCGATTGATTGCATGAATCCAATCTTCTTGCATTATTCTAGAAATTCCAGGTATATTTCTATTAGCTCTTATTGCAGAAGGAATTCCGACGAGAAATCAGAGAAATAACCAAATTTCAAAAATGAAAACTATATGTGAGTGACTATAGGAGGTACTTACTTTTAAATCATAATATACCATCCGGATTCCTTCATCTTCCGCTGCAGCTTTTGTGCATTTTACAACAGCACAATGTGATGGCATGAGCGAATTGATGAATAGCGGAAAAATACGATTCATATGCCAAAATAATTATGGAAAACTATTTCGATCACTTGTAAACAAATAAGAAAAGTGACGTTGTGTTTCAATGTTTTGCCTCCAGCGTCGGTCATCTGACGCAACCCATAGCCCACTCAATAACCTTATTGTAGTCATACAGATAGATCATAATTATTATTTTTGAATATATTCATTTTGTAGGAATTCGAAATATTTCGACTGTTTCGAGATGCAGGATTATAGGAAGCATGTGTTTGGCGGGACTTGCTTCGCTCGTCCCGTAATAACGTCCAATCGTTACACAAAATGACGCATCTCCCAACTGGTTACGTAAATTAAATATCTATTATCATTTCGGAAAAACAAAAATAGGCATTACAGATAATATTCATGGAATTGTAAACTTTTTCTTTCCTATTACCGTTATACCTGTGATAATTATCCTGGTGTTTGTAATGGGAACAATGAACATAATGAAGGAGGTTCAATTCATTGTGGAATCAATATAAAATGTCAATTTCAACACATAATCCTCCAATAATGGAAATAAATGATAAATAGAGAGCATAAAAACCTCAATCAATCATTTGATTTGACAATTTCATAATAATCATATTAAAAATAATTTCATTCATTGAAAACGAAACCTTTTCAATGGGGGACTTCGCTCCAATAGTTGCCAACCTAAGGACCTCTACCAATGTAGAAACAACATTATGGAAGTTTTTTTTATTTGAATTGTTTCATTTCGGTGGAATCTGATTGTAGGAGTCTACTCAGCTCACGAATAGAAGTTATTCAGAAGAAAAATTGATTTCTGTGAACTCCAGTTCTGATTAGTTGAAAATTATGTTGATGCACCTGCTTTCATTCTGAAATATGTCATATCGTCGTCAATTTTATTACTTTTCCTATTTTTGTAACGTATTTAAGATTATTTTATTTATGGACAATATTATTATTTATCATTATTAGGTAAAGAAGTTTGATCGTTGCAGTAGGAAGTAGGAATATATATTTGAGTGCTTATAAATCGATCCGGACATGACTTATAGTTAGAATAAAATGATGAAGTTTCAACCTTCTGAAATGAAGAATAACCCAAGGAAGTAAAGACACTTCCTTGGGTTATTCTTCAGTGGATGAAACCATAACTGTTTAGCAACGAAGAAATCACAGTCGATATCATAAATAAAAATACTAACATGCCTATGTAATAAGAAGCGTTCTTTTAGTAAGACCACCGACTTAGTAAGCAATAGGGAAAAGGAATCGTTCAATAAATACTTTAAAAGCTTACATCACACGTTGGATAAAAACTGGTCGAAGTTTCTAATAATAGAGATAGAGATAGAACAATATCAAAATGAGATACTTTTATTCAAATACTTAGACAGATTGTTTATTGGTAGCAGAAATCAAAAGACTATTCGAATATCACAATATTTATTATAGCATGATATACCTATTATGGGTAGTGAGGAAATATAAATAAACAGAAATGATTATAAAGACCTAATACCAATGTGGCTTCTTGTCCTTGGACCTATGTAAGGCATTTGACACAGTAGATCATACAATTTTACTAAATAAATTATATTCAATCGGCGTCAGAGGAAGAATTCATGATTGGTTCACACATTATTTGACAAATAGAAAGCAGTATGTTGAAGTGAATGATCTTTCTGGCTCACTAAAGAATATTACATGTGGAGTACCGCAAGGATCAGTTCTGGGACCAATTTTATTTTTAATTTATATCAATTCAATATCAACTCTGAAATTGAAAGGAAAGCTAAAATTATTTGCGGATGATACAACATTGATTTATATATCCAAAGAATTAAATGATATTGAACGGGATATTACAAGTGATTTGGAAAACATATCATCTTGGATGCAAATTCATAAGTTGACTCTTAATTATAACAAATCTTCATATATGTATATTTCTAAAAGATCAGTTAATATTTCGAATAATGCTATAACTTTCAACAATAGATTAATTAAATATACAGACGTGACAAAATTTTTAGGTCTCTATATCGACGAAAAATTATTATGGACTAAACATATAGACTATTTGAGAAATAAAATAAATCCGATCATAGGCATTTTATTCAAAATCCGAAATATTATTCCCATAAAATACTTGAAATGTATTTACTTTTGCCTCATTTATTCAAATTTGCAATATTTAATTTCTATTTGGGGGAGTACAAATATATCACGTTTGAAACCACTAATGAAATTACAAAACAAATCAATTAAGTGCATTTTTCATCTACATTTTCTAGAACCAACGATAAATTTATACAAACCAAGACATTTTCTGAACCTGATTTCGTTATATAAACTTAAAATATGTTGCTTTATTCATTTTGCCAGGAATAAGTTGAAAATATCAAATTTAGCTTTCAATGAAGTCAATACAGTCCATAATTATGGGACTAGACAATTGAATTACTTGATTGCAAATACATTCAAGTCAAACATTGGCAAACAATCTGTTTTTCACAATGGAATAATTTTATACAATTCATTACCGAATGAGTTAAAAAATATGCATGATGCAAGAAGGTTCAAAATCAATCTTAAAAAATACTTGCTCAGGACAATTTGAAAGAAAAATATGTGACATGATTTGATTACTTAGGAATGAAATATAACTTTAATCTTATAAGACACAATATTAATTCGTTTCCACTGAGTGGAATTCATTATAGTTAACCCTTTATTATTATTTTTTTATATGTATTTATGTATCCCTATCATAAACAGAAATGTTTCTTGGGGTAATAAAGACAATCAATCAATCAATCAATCAATCAATCAATCAATGTTATGTTGATTACCATTACGACGAGTCGAGAGTAGCACCAGACCAGATAACTTGGAACCCTCAGATCCAGTTTATTATAGCTTTGCACGTTTCTCATGAGATTTTCTTGATCATTATTCTATAAGGAAAACATGTAATGGTTTGATCAAAAAAGTTTATTCAAAATGCATAACTATGTACAAAACTATTTATTATAAATGGTAAAAGAACAATTACTACAATTTGTAATATTAATATAATGGCACAGCACAGCTCACTCACCTACTAATATTTGAAACTACATAATACTTACTCCTTTAAAAATAGTTGTCATTGTGACATGTCGAAAATGCAGTTTTTAATTTTTCGAAAATATATTGATATAAATGCCATCAGATAAAAAATTTTGTATGTAATACGAATCATAAACAATCATTATGGCACACGCCGTGTTATCGGACACAACATTCACGACTTGTACCATAATGATCGTCTTTGTGATCCTTATTACATAAATAACTATTATGTATCCCTATCATAAACAGAAATGTTTCTTGGGGTAATAAAGACAATCAATCAATCAACATTACATATGATAAATCATTTTTAACTCGTGGCACTACTGACACTATTGAAAGTATTGACATGTATTGACATTTCAGTATTGATTGAACATGATTTTCGACCAGTCAGATTTGTTCACAAAAACTATTTTTTCTTCTGAATAACTTTCATTAGAAAGCTGAGTAGACGCCTACAATCAAATTGCACCAATATAAAGCAATTTGAGTAATCATAATATTGCATCCACAGTGGTGGAGGTTGTTTGGTTGGCAACTTGGAGCGAAGTCCCCCATTGGAAGTGTACGTTGCACGAGACGACTACAATGACAAATTGACAAATGCACTTTCTCTGACCGTACTGACACTTCCCAACCTTCAATAACGTTAGTAATGACAACATTATATGAATGGTTGTAAATAAACGGTTATCTGTTTGTGAGGGTCTTGTCCAATAATCTTTCTTTCCCTAGATTATATAAACTTCCTATCAGAAAATTTCGAAATAACTTTATTCGGACTCTATCAGAATATTCATGAAATATTAGGTGCCATCTTGAACTCAATTCTAGAATAAACGATCCCGTATAATTCCAGGGTTATTGGGCTCTACTTCAAAACTGTCACTTATCCCTGGACTACATGAACGAAGTCCTCGCCCAATTCCTCGAATTGGAAAAGGGCATCGGCTCCACCCACCCGGACTTCCGGCTGTGGATAACCACCGAAGTGAACCCGAACTTCCCTATCAACTTGCTCCAGATGTGCATCAAGTTCACGAACGAAGCTCCGTCAGGAATTCGAGCTGGTTAGTACGGTAACAATAGGCGAGTAGACAATTTTTTTTCTCAGATAGAATCATCACTCAAATACCTTTCGATTTCATATTTTTTTAGAATTTTTTGGTCGATTGTTAGGTGCTAAAATCATCAATTATACCATGGCAACTTTCAAACGGATAGAAGTTTACCGCGAGCGAGTAAAAACTGACCTCACAACTAAATATTATTTATTCAAACTATGATAAATTCTCAATTATGAATTGGTGATACTCCAATTTAGCAATACAAAATCAATTGTCTCAAAATGTTTCCTTATGATTTGTGGCATATCGCTTTTGACACAATTTTGTAAATAGTAATTATATTAATTCACACTAGAGAATTTGAAGGGGTGAACGTGACAACACGGCGCGCACGACTCGTGGGCGTGGTCTTGTCCCTTCTCAGCATTCAGCACAATGTTGCCAAGTCTCCAACATTCACATGAAATTTTGTTATGGAGTATTAGAAATATTTGGACATGCTGATGGTTACTCGAAAGAGTCAATAATGAACTAAAATATCATGGGTTCCTCCTATTATGTTTTATTGAACGACAGGACTCTTACGTCTTTTTGATAACTTGATTATAATTGGTGACTCGACAACCTTGCCTCGTGAAAAAATTGTTCATTATACAGGGCATGTCACGACGAGCTGACACTATCTTCATATCAAAAATCAGTTACAATAAACTCATGAAAATGTGGATGCTTATACATATTTGAGATTACGCTCTGAAATATCTTTGACAATGCACTGTTGCCGCTTCTACTAGGAAGAAGGAATTAGGAATTACTGTCTGATCATTCATGTCATTCCTACTAAAAAATGAATCATACTTTATATTTAATTTGTATAATATGTATCAATGTAGAAAAAATGTAACGCAATAAGTGAAAATAAATTAAAACAAGAATAAATAAATAAATATTTCATTGCATTTGTAGATTCTCCCTATATCACACTTGAGATCTAGCGGGATTTTTTTGTCGAAACTATTCATTATTGGTCATAATGGCTTATGTCCCTATATTAACTTTTGATTTACCATATCTACTGACATTCAATTGAAACAAATACAGGGTTGTTCCAGATTCAGAATTCACCCTGTGAAATTTTTCATCACATTTAGAACTCATTACGTGTTCAATATCGATAAAATATGTTTTTTTAAGAAAAACATATACAATCAGATAAAATGTTTGACAAAACGATGATATCTAGAAATTTGTAACACTCCGTATGATAGTATATATATATGGTCAAATATGTTCGAAAATTCTTATCTATCGCCCCCTTGAAAATCAAAGTTGCTACTACTTGCTGATAGAAGTGGCAACACTGCATTGTCAAAAATATTTTCGCTGGGTAGAGAATATCCGAATATGCTCTTCATCAAATTCTCAAAGTGATCAGATGTCTGGTTCACTAGAAAGTCTGATACGCCATCCATTGTGAATCAGCCTGTTTACTAAACATATCCTGCAAGTATCATACTTTTCTCACCCAAATTTTCCACATTAGGTCTGCTGCGAACCTACTCGTCGATGAACCAAGACCTCCTGGACTATTCGGACGCTTGGCAATACATCCCGTTGGTGTACGCGATTTCGTTTTTGCACACGGTGGTCCAGGAAAGGAGGAAGTTTGGACCGTTGGGATGGAATATTCCGTATGAATTCAACTCGGCCGATTGGTTGTCCAGCGTTTTGTTCCTGCAAAATCATTTGGACGACATCGATCCTAAGCGAGGAATCAGTTGGCAAACTCTCAGGTATACTGCTGTTTACGTGAATCAATATGCTCGAGTAGGTAAGTTTAATCATTCGCCATCGCTCAACCAGACTCCTGCAAACGTCTTCTTGCTCCAACTAAAACACTGTGGAAGACTGCATACATATTCGAGCTCCTGTGCAGACCTCTGTTGTAACGCAGCAATGATTAGACTGATTTTTTTGTCGAGGTGGTTGAAATCCTTTATGGACAACATATGGGTCTAATCCACCATCTGTTTGGTATTGGTATTGGTAAGTGTGGATAGTGACAGATACGCTGCGACCTGATTAGATCTATTGTGCCCCATCTTCTTCTGCTATCTCAAAGTTTTCTTGTTTATAGCAGCCTCTCAAGCTTCAATTCTTTTAGGAATTTGAGGATTTTGAGGGGATCTGTTTGTGGTATTTCGTCCACGATCAGCTGGTATGCTCCCAATATATTCGAGTACAGCAAAACACTCCAGCAAGATGTGTGTTTCTGGATGTTCTCCGCAGAATCTGCAGGTGTTTCTTTAAGCCAAGCATCCTTAGGTTTTCTTTGAGTCTACAATGCCCCGTTAAAAATCCCGTTATTGTTTTGAGACTTATTTTGCTGAGATTGATCAGTTCCTTCGATCTTGCTCGGTAGAAATTTCCGAGGAGATCTTTGGCCTGCCGCAGTCCTGGAAGTCTTCGCCAGTGTGTTGCTCTCATTGCTTCGTCAGCTTTATCAAGTTCTTCTTGGAAATGGGAATTTCCAATGCCGCAGAATGGTTCTGGTCCAATCAGTGGCATTGATGATTCCCATATTCACAAGTTGTGAGCCCCTGAGGGCTGATTAGACTGATGATTGTAGGTTAATGAAAGTTATTGTTATGAGCATGGTAATTCTTGCATAATGGGGTGTTATATTGGGTGTTGAATTGATTTGAAATGCTCGAAATGTAATCACTTGTTTAGGATCGTCTATTCACGGGCATTTTTTCCATTTGATGAAGGAAACGTACACTACAGTGATTTTTAAATTTCATACCAACTCAGGAATGCCTGGAATTCATCGTTCTTTCAATATTTAACGTATGATAGTGAATACTCACTATAGAACTATCATGCATAATCCCTGATTATTTTCATAGGTACATGCTAGGAGAAGTCCACTATGGAGGAAGAGTAACAGACGACTTCGACAAAATATTGTTGAACACTTTCTGCCGTGTATGGTTCAATGATAACGTTTTCAATGATGATTTCATGTTCTACAAGGGCTACAAAATAGTGAGATTCAAGAACATATCGGATTATGTAGCACACATTGACACTTTTGCCGCTACTGACCCACCCCAAGCATACGGACTCCATTCGAATGCAGATATAACGTAAGATAATTATTTCATTTCTACGATATGAATCAGTGAAACTGCCAACGGTAATACCATGATTCCTCGCGATACTATCGGTACGTAGTAATTCTGTCAGAAATCAACGAGATCCAATTGCTTGCTTACAACACGAGTACGAAATAATTTGATCGAGTTCGAGATTTCTGACAAAATTTTGGATAGTATCATGAGCTCGAATTGTATTTATTATGGAAATTCCACGACCTATGTCAGGGTAGGAGACCACTTCTCTTAGAAGTATGAGAAAAACAATATATATAGTTCCCCCTAATATAAGACAAAAATCCCAAAAACAACTGATAAAAATGACACATTCAAGGTATCAGACCAATAGTACAATAGCAATGTTTGATCAAATGCTTGCCATCCAACCCAAAGAATCTGGTGGAGGTGGAGGAGAATCGAGAGAGACCGTAGTTGGGAGGCTTGCCAGTGAAATGCTATCCAAGTTACCGAACAACTATGACCCTTTCGAAGTGAGAGATAGGTAAACCTCCTAATATTCCGAAAAATTTTATGAATGAAATATTGTAGCAATGTTATATCAATTCAACCGCCCCTCTGTAAATATTTACGAGATAACTGGAATTTGGTCTATACGGCACGACGTTTGTTGAAATCATCTTATATTCTATCATGTTCTTTCAGATTGAGAGCGATGAATCACTTGAATCCACTGAATATATTCCTGAAACAGGAAATTGACAGAATGCAGAAGGTCATCACCCTTGTTAGAGCTACCCTCAGAGATTTATTGTTAGCTATCGAAGGAACCATCATCATGAGTGAGGTTAGCGATGTCATTATCTACATGTCGTGTTTTGGAAATGGCATCCGTTTAAGTAAATTACAAAAAATGAGACAACAGTCGACACCTAAAATGATTTTCGACTCGGTTCAACATCATCGTAATAAGTGAACCACAACGGATAAGATTTTGTTTTATCAGTTGCATTTGTTGTCTAAATCACAAGTTCATTAATCAGTTCCTGAGTGCTTTCTCAAAGTTTGGCAACAGCTTCTGGTCAAGCAATTACAAATTTTGAATAAATTGACAGGGACTCGAATGCAGTAGTACTACATCCGACTGCATCCTTTTTGAAATCTGAAAATATGAATAATTTCAAGAGTTGCGATGATTTTTTTAGGCTTTGGGTGACGCTCTAGATAGTATATATGATGCCAAAGTGCCCCATATGTGGCTGAGAGGCTCATGGGCTGCCAGCACCTTGGGATTCTGGTTTACCGAGTTGATGGAAAGAGACGCCCAATTTAGAACTTGGTGTTTTTCTGGCAGACCAGCCTGTTTTTGGTTGGCTGGCTTCTTCAATCCACAAGGTTAGTGTTATCAAAACATTTCAAACGCAATGGTAAATTATTTTTCAAAGAATCACTTATATGGAAAAATCACCGATCGATTAGCAAGATGACCTTGACAAATTTCAACCCAACAAATTTCTTTATTTTCTAGGATTCTTGACTGCTATGAAACAGGAGGTTGCAAGAGCTCATAAGGGTTGGGCATTGGACCAAGTAACCTTATTTAATGAGGTTACTAAGAATGCTAGGGAAGAGGTAGCTCAAGGACCACCAGTATGCAACCTCTCCTTGTGTTTGCCAATTTTGTTTCCTCACATGTAGTTTTTTTTTCAGGAGGGAGTTTTTGTCTATGGACTCTTCTTAGATGGTGCTGGATGGGAGAAGAAACATGCACGACTTGCTGAGTCTACGAATAAAGTACTCTACACCCTTATACCAGTCGTACACATTTTCGCTGTCTACTCGACTGATTCTAAGTCACCAAGTCTTTATGTGGTAAATATCCAACCAGTATTCCATAGATAAAGGGGTTCAGGGTTCGTGATAGGTATTCGATTCAAGAATCATCAGAGGTTTCAGTCTCGTTATTTCAAGCTATATCTCGCATTCCTACCTATAGTTACTAACTATGATCATTCATTTTAATACTCAGTAGAAGCCTTGTAGAAGATTAATTACTCTGAAAAATGGATCGATGGGACTGCTATCATGTATCGATAATCAAATATACTTTTACCTCTAAGTTGAGTATATGGCAACTTCGTTTTGCTCGTATCAGTTCAGGTTGGAGGTCACCTGCAACTAAAAATGTTTCTACATCGTATAGGGAAGCCTTTTATGAAAAAGAAATTGTAGTTGTCTCTGGCTAATTCTTTCCATCATGCTATCCGATATCAATTGAATGGTAGATTCCAAAAACATACCTGTGTCATCCCTCAGAGTCTACGCCAAATCCACGGCACATCGATTTATTTGATGCTATTATTCCCGAAATACTTTTGTCATGTGATAACGAGTTGAATTCAGTTGAAACAAGAAGCAATAAATAAAAGGATATGATGTCGCCTTTGCGAATATCCAAACGTGCTGCGATTCAAACTGATCGAAGTCAGTGGCAGAGCGGATATTATACTGATGTAAAGTAGGTATAATACGGTATAATACCCGAATTCCATGCCCCCCTTGACAGAAAATTGTGCTATCTGGATAGTAACCGAATAATGGAAGTGGAATATCTTTTCACCGATCTATAACCAGTATTTGCACAATATATCTTGCAATTCTCATGTTTCTCCCTATTCAATAATTCCTTATCTGTGTGGTGGTCGGATTAGAATAACCCCACGGTAAGTCCTGCCTGTCGTAGAAGGCGACTAAAAGGACGCCAATAGGTGGAAGATGGTTAACGCCATCGCCCGGTGCGATACCACCACATCAACCATAGGCACTGTGAAATGGGTATATTTACCCGTGTTTCAGTAGCTGGTTGATGTTCCGGCCAACCCAACCCAACCCAATTTTCTTTTCCTTTCACGCCAACCTCCCTGCTTTATACAGAATACGCGATGATGAGTTCTCCTCAAGTGAAATTATCCGGAAGTAAAATACCTCTCCATTCGGATTTCCGGGCGAGAGGTGCTAGAGGGGGTTCACCATCGGCTCAAAAAGTCCTCAAGATAGACCTATGCAACATCCGAGGTCTAAGTAAGAACATCAACGATGTCCATCGACACCTTCAAATTGAAAAGCCAGACATATTAGCTCTTACTGAGACACAGGTCAATTCATCCACCAATACGACCTATCTGCTCTGTCCTGGGTACGAACTCCACACACGTTTCAGATTCAAGGGAGGTCTCTGCCTCTACTCTAAAACGAATCTCTCATGTCAACGAGAAAAAACTTTGGAACCAAATAAGTTTGATGTCATGTGGTTCAAACTCGATAGCCAGAAACAGACCAAATACCTTTGTTGTCTCTACTTATCACCAAATGATCCATCCTATGAAGAGCTCTTCGAATTCTTGTCTCTGAAGCTTGACCAAATTCAACAGAACCATCCAGCAGCAGAAATCATCATCATGGGCGATTTCAATGTACACAACACTGCTTGGCTCGTACACTCTAACAGAACGGATGAAGCTGGGCGACAAGCCGAAGCTTTCGCCATCACTCACGGCTTAGAGCAGCTTATCAAAGAACCCACACGAATTCCCGATGCCAATAACCATTCAGCTAACATACTTGACTTATTCCTCACTAATAATTCAGCACCCTACACCATAGATGTACGAGCTCCACTTGGCAATTCTGACCACACACTCATCTCCACAACCTGCCCATTTTTCATTCCATCAACTGCTCCGGCACCCGCACGTCTTATATGGCATTACAATTCAGCAGATTGGGACGGTCTCCGCATGTTTTTCTCCGAGTTTCCTTGGCATAGAGTATGCTTCGACTTTGAGGACCCTTCACAGTGTGCTGCGGAAATATCCGAGATCATCATGCTCGGAATGGACACATACATACCTCATTTTTCGAAAAGACCATCACCTTCGAAACCCTGGTTCAACAAAAACTGTTCTAGAACTGTTGCCTTGAAACAAACAGCCTACCATCGCTGGCGCAAAAACCTTAACCTCTCGACTAGAGCAGAATACGTTGATGCCAGGAATAACTGCAGGCAAACAATAGATGCTTCGAAATAAGGAACATACAATGCCAAGATAAGATCGAAACTCATAGATTGCCCCAATGGCTCCCGTTCGTTTTGGTCCCTTGCTAAAGCGGTCGGAAGAAATTTCACTAATAGTTCATTTCCACCACTGTCCAAATCCGACGGTACATTAGCAACAACATCGCTGGAGAAAGCGAATATTTTTGCAAAGATGTTCGCAGCAAACTCTACTTTAGATTCCCAAGGAAAACTGCCGCCAGACATTCCACCCGTCGAGAGTCGAATGCCCGAAATCGTCTTCCGTCAACGCACTATCAGACGAATTTTGCTTGGTCTCAAAACGAATAAGGCTAACGGTCCTGATGGAATTCCACCCATTATCCTCAAAAAATGTGCACCAGAATTAACACCGATTCTCTGCAAGTTGTTTACCATCTCGTACAGGTCGGGTATTTTTCCATCATGCTGGAAGACAGCTAGAGTCCAACCAATCCCCAAAAAGGGGAACAAGAACCTGCCCAACAACTACAGGCCCATTGCCCTGTTATCAGTAATCTCCAAAGTGATGGAGAAAGCCATCAATATTGAGCTTATCAAATATCTGGAGAGCTCAGGAATCATCAATGATAGACAATACGGCTTTCGCCACCGAAGATCTACTGGAGATCTACTTGCCTACGTCACCCATTTATGGCAATCTTCAATAGAAAAACACGGGGAATCTCTAGCTGTCGCGTTGGACATATCGAAGGCATTCGACCGTGTTTGGCACGAAGGACTCCTCCACAAACTACCATCATACGGCTTACCACCTCAGCTATGCCATCTCTTATCGAGTTTTCTTTCAGGCAGATCGCTTCACGTGGTGGTGGACGGTGTATCGTCTGATACCATTGGCATCAATTCCGGCGTTCCACAAGGATCAATTTTGGCACCAACATTATTCCTGCTTCATATCAATGATCTGTTGGGAGTAACAACTTGTCCCATCCACAGCTTTGCAGATGATAGTACCCTCCATACTGCGTTCTCTTCCAGAATTCCCATTTCTTCCCAGGAAACTAAGAACTCACGGCGCAGGCAGGTCAATGCTGTCAATGAAGATCTTGCTGAAATCACAGCCTGGGGAACGAACAACCTAGTTGAATTCAACGCCACCAAAACTCAAGCCTGCATTTTCTCTAGAAAGGCGGAACTCAGTATGCCCGATATTGTGATGTCTGGCTCCACCATCCCCACCAAGCCCACCATATCTATGCTCGGTATTTCCATCAGCAACACCCTTTCATGGGATAATCATGTCAGATCCATCGCAAAAGCTGCTTCACAAAAACTCGGATTCTTGTTCCGTGCGAAAAGCTACTTTACACCTCAACAGCTTCTCATGATCTACAAAGCGCAGATACGACCTGTTCTAGAATACTGTTCCCACATATGGGGTTCAGCACCAAAACATACGCTGATGCTCTTAGATTCCATCCAGAGAAGAGCCATTCGCCTGGTGGGTGACGCCACACTCACTCACTCCTTGACATCATTGGAACACCGTAGAAAGGTCGGCGACCTTTCACTTTTCTATCGATACTTCCACGGGAAATGTTCTTCGGAAATCTCTGCAATCATCCCTTCACTAGCAATACCAATCAGACGAACTAGACAAGCCCAGTCAGCACATCCTTTCGTCGTCAACCTCGAAAGATGTCGAACAGCACTTTATCAAGACTCCTTCATCCATAGAACGGCTAGGCTCTGGAATTCATTGCCTGTGGAAGTATTCCCAACAACATATAATCTCCAAAAATTCAAAAAAAATTCCAATACCTACCTCCTCTCCCTATCCTCCCTAGGAACGCACGATGTTCCTTGAACATTATAGGGATTCCCTTTCGTGCGCTCCAATCGATAAAAAAAAAAAAAAAAAAAAATCCACACATCGAATTTTCCAGTTTCTGTGCGCAAAAATCCACAATAACTATCACTGACTCATGAATCATGATATATTGTGTAACAATATTGACAATAACTCTTGGAATAATTCCTCCTTAGTTTTATTACTACTTCTCAATAGTTCAGTTTTTTAAATTCTTGTTAGCCCTTCTACGATTTCGCTTTTTTTTATATTGAAGATCCCATTTCTATCCGCACTTTTATTTGCAGTGCCCTGTTTATAAAAAATCTCGAAGGACTGGTCTGAACTACATTGTTTGTTTGTATCTGAACACTGTGAAGCCCCCAGAACATTGGTGCCTCAGAGGAACAGCTCTGCTTTGTGATATTCAATGAACGTTCATGTTATTTTATAATATATTTAGGTACCTTTTTATTAATATACGGTTATTTCTTCTGTTGTTATTCTTTTCAATGAATACAAATAACGTCATATAATCTGAGAGGCGAGCGACATAAAATAATAATAATAACTCTTGAACTAGGGCCTTGATTATATACACCGATCAAGGGCTAACTCCATAACAGACTGGTTCTGGATGGCGCCTACAAAATCATCAGGAGCTCGAATCTCCTCCTGCAAATGGTTAAATCACATAAAGGAGCTGGAGTAGGAGCTTTATTTCTTTTCTTTCTTTCTCACTTTCGCTCTCCTAAAGTTAGGTGAGCTCGATTCGGAAACAGGAGGCGCCCGAAACACTCATGCACCTGCTGTCCACTTGCATGGTGTATTCAATATCGCCTACATCCATAGAGACAATGCGACATTGCGAGTGCTTTTTACTATAATTTGAGGTACTCATACGGAATCCAGTGTTGTGTTGTCATCTTGCAATATGATCCGGGGGATATTGAGTCTGTTGTGGAGAATGAGAGGTGTCGAATTTATTTACTGAAACTTCTCATTCCTCAACCTCATCAGGCGAATACAATTGAGTCAACAATAGCTTGATGTAGTCCTCCTCGACCATCAAATCAAACCAAAGTGATGTTTGTGATTGAATTTTCGGCGCCAGCCGAACCGAACATCTCTTTGAAGGAGGAGGAGAAGAGAACTAAATAGTCTTCAAACTCCGCAGGCTCTATCCAGATCATTCTTTGGAACTGGTCCTCTCCTGATAATCGGCTCTCTAGAGGTGGCTCACGACATACGCTGCTCTCGAAAATCCAGAGAATTCCATCTTGCCGTAATGATGAGGCACCCAGTTCAGCTGGTGAGATGCAGAAGGCCGTCATATTCGGCTTATTAGGCTTACTCAGGGCATATATGAAACACGGATCACTTACAACCCCATAGGCTGTGGAGAGTGGTCACTGAAATAGATTAAGCTCGACTCTGCGTGACGTCGGAGAGACCACAGAGTCGTGACTGAAATGATTATGAATTCAATATAATGCAGAAATTGCACCCTTATGTATATCACGGGAACGAGTGTTCGTCCTGGAAAAGAATTCCTGTATAAGAACCTATATTTCTTTTGAAGGAATATGCGCTCGTGATTTTTTGGCGTGTACTTTCTGAACATCTCGCTTACACATATCAGATAAAAAAAGGTCCTAAATCAAAGGAAATATGGCTGAATTCAGAGAAAAAAGTCTTAAGGGCGCCGTACATTATGCTATTTACCAGCAAGTTCGATGCAATGCAATTTTGAATCGAACAATGCGCATGCGTCTATGATATTTCACGGCAAGTTTCATGCAAGTTTCGTAATAGAAACAGTCCCATTTTTCCTGCAATTTCAAGGCAAGTTTAGTGAAATTTTTAGTAATATTCATCGAAGCATCTTGAAAAATACAAATTTTCTCCATAACGTGTCCTGAAACACCAAATAACCTCAAAAGTACATTGAAGGCTCAAAAAACCTGAAAATAGTGAATATGAACAAGAAAATATGACAGAAATATCTCAATGTACGGCGACTTGCAATAAATTGAGAAAATTGCGAGAAAATTGCATTGCCTCAAACTTGCCGAGAAATAGCATAATGTACGGCGCCCTTTATTCCAGAGATGGAATAAAATACAGAGATGCTTTGTTTCTATGCTTTCGTATAGAATTCGTACTTCTTGTGTATGTGTATATAGGTGTATACATCAGGGTGTTCCAAAAATACACGGCAAACCCATAACACTAGAACACTCTGCTTAACAGATATCGAAGAAAAGTCTGAATTCAGAGATGGAATAAAATATACACAACAGTGGCCTTTGTACGCTTTCGTGAAAATATTAACCTTGAAGTCAGCGCCAGCGACAGCCACTAAACATTCCTGCCGCGATTCCTGCTTAGATTCAGCTGTGGTGTGATTGACAGAACTCTTGGTTGACAGCATGACAGCAGTCACCGAGTCCAATTCAACCACAACTGACAGTGACAGTTTTGTGTTTTGGTTTTGATTATTGGAGAATCGCCGGAGTCGCCGGTCCAGTTCCTGAATTTTTTATTGATCAGATTTTATAACATTGTAAATTTTCAATAATAATTCTTGTTGTATACGCCCAAACACTACAAAAATGTCCCTATTTCCATTGGAATCAAACCCAGAGGTAAGTTTTACATCTTTGATATGATTGATATCATTATTTTGATCATTTGTTTTTTGTAGGTGCTGAACAAGGCGAGTATAAACGAAAATTGAATGCCTAATATAATATTTTCATTTTCGAATAAATTTTAGTTCATCCACTTGTTAGGAGTTCCTGAAAAAATTAAAATCGAGGATGTATATGGCCTTGATAATGATGCACTGGCTTGGGTACCTCAACCTGTCATAGCAATGATCTTACTATTTCCTTGCAGTGATAAGGTAGTACACTAAATTCAATTAGTTCATTTAATAATGTGCCTTCAACCTTATAGTACTATGAATATGTAGAAAAGGAAAAAGAATTGCTGAAGGAGAAAGGCCAAGTAAATTCCCCCAATTTATGGTTCATGAAACAACAGGTCTCAAATGCTTGTGGTACCATTGCATTGATCCACAGTATTGCAAATAATATTGACAAGTAATACTCAAAACAAACTCATGAATATTATGGATATTTCCGCAAATTTGATATTTGCAGGATCCAATTAGAAGATGGCATTTTCAAAAAATTATTGGAAGAATCTGAAGGAAAAACTCCAGATGAGAGAGGAGAAATGTTAGCAAAGGCTGGCAGTGGATCTGAAGCTTTTAAACTGATTGCTGCTCATCAGGAGCTTGCTAGAGAAGGGCAAACTGAGGTGAGTTTGTATAAATGTTTTTATTTATTCCTCACATCATTAGAGGAATATACTGTTGGTCTCCAACTATATGAATATACAGTTGAGAATATCAATAAAACAGCTACAAATATTCATGAATAATCATTTAATTCTGATCATTCTGATTGTGAACATTGTGGTGAATCAGATTATAAACCTTAATTTGATCAAACTACTAATTTTTAAAACTGCATGATCAATCATCACCATATGATATTTTGAGAAAATGAGTTATATTCTAAGAACTGAATAAAATTGACAAGGACTCAAATGCTCTTTCATTTTGATACTTGAAAATAAATGCACTAACAAAAGTACTGACAACTTTTAAAATTCCTGATTTTACCTAGTCAGTGGTAACATCAGGTTGCAGAGCAATTTGTTGATACAGGATGTACAAATTCACTAAAGAAAACAATTCATAACACAATGACAGAACAAAATATTTAGGGGAACTTATAATATTTTAGGATTTTGCTTTTTTGGTTATTTTCTCTTCCAGTGTCATTCCACTCTGCTATATGTTGTTCATTTTCAGTAAAGATATTTAAGACTGAAAATACTATTATATTAATTCTTACTCAAACAAAGCCAAAAAATGAAGAACTATCATGAAAATTACAATAATGGACAAATAAACTTAGATGAATAAGAAATACATGGTTAATTTCCAGGTTAATCCCAATGAACAGGTAAATCACCATTTTATCAGTTTAATTGAAAAAGATGGTGAATTATATGAGTTGGATGGGCGAAAAGAGTGTCCTATAAATCATGGCCCAACTTCAAAAGAAACATTTTTACAGGTAAATCATTTCATTATCTCAAAACTTTTCTAAGGATCCATGACAAGAGCTACTTGGTATTTGACTTATCATCCTAGCTTCATGGACTGTATGTACTTTTAAATTGACTTCCAAATAACCTATAGAATGACTTATAGTTTGACACCCTGTATATTGAACATGGGTAGAACATTATTTTATTAGGATCAACAGTGACATGCTTGTCAAACAAAGTCACTTTTGATCTGAATGAAACATGCTATTTTTTCTGCAACCCAAAGAATTAACTAATATATTTACATATATAAGTAAAGTAAACACCAATGTGACTCACTTGACAGAATATAATAATAATATGAGTAAGTAGATAGAAGCAAGACCTCAGACTACTTTACTTTCTTACAATTTTTTGTTGACATTCCTACCTATACCCTAAACGTGGATGCCGTGCCATATTTATGCAATGCAACAAAATAATCCGTGTGGTGAGAATATTCTATCTGCATTTAAAGATCAGGTTCATTCAATTTTCAAGGATGTTCAAATTATAGTTTCAATATAAATACAACCACAGGGCGTATTCTATTGAATCAATGAATTCATTTGGACCAGGTGCCACCCCTTATAGCAAATACCGCGCAAGTGTGGTGTATACAAAAAGAAGTTGAAAATGTTAGGTTAGTGAGCATAACAACAAAAATAATAGCGATAATTTATTTCTCTTCATTTTCCACTGTGTTTGGCTCGGTAATCAAATGAAGGTAAACAATATCGTTGTGTGAGACAAAAAGGTATTGCTGACCATGATTATTCAAAAACAAGTTATCCAATCAATCAGATCCCAAGAATTACGAATGAAATACAGATCAAGCAAGTATGTGGATCTTGAAGGCTTTCCTGAACAAAACAAAAATACTTACCTATATGTTGTATTTACATCTCCAGCTTGGGTATGAAATGCCAAATCTATCTAGATACAGGGTGGTCAAAAATCTTAATTCTGAACCACCCTGTATTTATTTCAATTAAATATCAATTGATAGTACATGAAAAGTTAAGATAGGGACATGGAAACCGTTTTACCAATCATGAATAGTTTCGACACAAAAAAATTTTCAAATTTGAAAATTTTCGATTTTTCACACCCTATATCTTTGTTATCATTTCCGCTAGACCGCAAGTGTGATAGATCGATGAAATCAGCTCTTCAGGGAGAATCATCTGAAAATGGAATGATATTTAGGGTGCTCCATTGAAATAACCAAAGTTGTTGCTACTTTTTAATATAAGCGGCAACGTCGCAACACTGAGAATATTTCAGGTCGATAAAACACAACTAATTATCCAAGGCACCAACTCTTCCGAATAATTCTGAGTTGCGTTCTCCAGAAACGTCTATTAATAGGTCGCGTGCACGATGACCGACCCTGGAGGCAAAATATTGAAACACAACCTCATTACACAACCTCACTTTTTTATTTGGTTACAGAGAAATCAAAGGATTGAAATAGTTTTTCACAATATTTTGGCGTACGTATCCTGTTTTTTGCGCTATTCATTAATTCCAGCATGCCTTCGCATTGTGCTGTTGTACAATGCACAAAAAATGCAGCAAGATACTAAAGAATATGATTTCTCAGGTAAATAGTAATCTCACATAGTTATCATTATGAAATGTTGTCATTCCTTATTAAAATTCCTTCTGGCTTCTGCCACTTCTGCAATACAAGCTAATACTGCTAATAGATTGAAAATGTCTACAACACACACGATCGTCAGCATGTCAGACCAGTCCTCCCGATTGATTGCATGGAACCAATCTTCTTGCATTATTTTAGAAATCTCAGGTGTATTTCTATTAGCTCCTATCGCAGAAGGAATTCCGATGAGAAATCAGAGAAATTACCAAATTTCAAAAATGAAAACTATATGTGAGTGACTATAGTAGGTAGTTACTTTTAAATCATAATGTACCAACCGGATTACTTCGTCTTCCGCTGCAGTTTTTGTGCATTTCACAACAGCACAATGTGATTGCATGAGCGAATTGATGAATAGCGGAAAAATGCGATTCGTATGCCAAAATAATGGTGAAAAACTATTTCGATCACTTGTAAACAAATAAGAAAAGTGAGGTTGTGTTTCAATGTTGTGCCTCCAGCGTCGGTCATCTGATAGTTCTTGCACGCAACCCATGTGGCATGACTGCCATTCACCGTGAATTAGCCTGTATAGACTGTTATTTCCTTCATCATCATTTTACTTATTCTCAATGTCTCATTCATAAAACTGTTTTTTAGGATGCCGCAAAAGTTTGCAAATCATTCATGGAGAGGGATTCTGAAGACATTAACTTTACTGTTATGGCACTTATCGAGTCTGACTGAATTATTTCAAACACACTGAAAGAAATGCTTTAGCTGTGTTTTGTTCAAAAAATCATTTGGTATGTTTTTTATTTCTTTATTGTTTTCGATGAGGTTGGCTTTGAATGTGCCTTGCTTTGTTTACGTTTGATTTGGTATTTTCAACAATGATTAATAAAATGTGATATGCATCAGAACCAAATAAATAAATCATCACTAGAGTTCGTTTTTTCTTGTACTAATGATAAATTAGTAGGAACAAAGGAAGGATACATTGTCAATGTTGAATCGTGAGCTCTTAGTAATTCTAAAATTAGAACACCAGTATAAGTTGTGCACAAAGAGTATGCATAACTTTTTTCACAGCCGGCTCTATTGAAAGCCGCGTTGGGAGAAATGCAACACCGCATCGCCGTGATCCGGATCTATATCTAGGAAATTTAAAAATCGGAACATATTTCTCTTCCGAAGCGTATTTTGACTTACACTCTGTCACACAGCAATTATTTAGCATCTTCTTATGAGGAAGGATGAAATTACTCTGCTTCCAGAAATGAGACAACATGAAACATAACCTCAAAAACAATTTTTGATGAGACTTTCACACACAAACACCCTTTTACTTATAACTGGATCATCAGAAGATTCTTCCCTCTTTCCACTGGCTTTCAACAATATTTCACATTGATAACACTTCAATATACTCTTGAAAACTAAAAACAATCACTCTGTTGCATCCATAACCGATATATCGTATTTGTGCCAATGGCTGGAGGTAGACCTTTTGAACAGTGTTGCCAGACTGGGCTCACCGCGGCTAGATGGCTATAGTTTTTGTGACAAATAACTGTTGTGTCTGCAAATTAGTTGAGTTGAAAAATATCGCGAGTATTCAACGTTCACAATTGCAACTGATGAATCTAAAGCAGTGCAGATAATTTATCAATTGCTCTGAAAGAAAAACTAAGGAAGATGCTGCATAACCTAAAGACAGTACAAATAAGGCGGGCTCCAACTGAGCAAAATTATAACTGGGTTCTATTTTACGTTCTTCTATTATATTTCGGGTACCATAAATGAACCTCCATTTTGATATTAGGGCTTCCAGAATCCCAGTCTCAACCATCCTATCTGTTATGTAGTCAATATATTCAAACAAAACATGGTTGAAAGGCATATAAAAGGTGGTTATGTATCTCAAATGAATGAAATGTTGCATATTTTCTTTGAAACTTGGCTGCAAAATGAACACCCCTTCATCAATGATAGTAGCAAATTTGTCTTTGTATGCATCAAAAGCAATGTCGAGGAAATACTGAGTTGTGTTCACAGTTTCTATTTTATTCATGAGTGCGTCATGAACTTTATCTATGAACAGGAAACTTAGTTTCACTGAGTCCGTGGTTTTCACACGTATATCAGAATTAAGAAGGTCTAGAACATTGGTTATTGGCTTCTGATACATGGGTTTGCTTATAAAACTGTACAGTTTTCCTTGAGTTACTGCAGATGTTATTATACCAAAAATGAGGTAGGATCCTAAAAATTAATGTATATTGAATGTTTTGTGAATTTGATAATTGCTTTGAAGTACTTACCTGCCAACATTCGTAGTCTGCTAATTTTTGGGGTTCTGTGATACCCCATTGCTATAGCCATTGTAAGGACATATAATAGGTTGTCTGAAGGAGTAGATCTTGCCGTATCTGCTTTGTGACTCAAAAAACTGAACATACATGAAACGGTGACATAACTGATCATGAGGGCTATCCATGATTGCGGAGAATAAATTAGGTAAACAGCTCTCCAATATGCTAATTGTTGGGGCTTGGGAACGATGATATACAAGGTATTATGCATTACGTTTATAAACGAAACTCTCAAATTTTCCAATAATGGTGTGATACCCAAATATAAATCGGCTTCTCCTGTATCGAAATTTTCAAGCAGCGTGTCGAATCTGAAATCTTCAAAAATTTCTTTGATGTAAACGTCGGTTCTAGGCGCAAATACTACATCGAATCCACTTGCTTTCTTAATTACATCCAAAAATTCTACGAAAATCCCTGGTTCGCTTCTGGAGTCCACGTCGATTACCCATGGTTCAGATTTACTCCAAATTATTCTTAGTGGACATTTTTTATAATACCTTTTCATATCAGGAGAGAAAAGCTGGAACGTTTTATCCAATGTTTTTCCTGTGCATTGTTCAGTCCTCGTGTGCCTAATGTTAGATCCGCAATTGATATTTTCAAAGTCTAGATTGTAAATTTCTGTTGTATCAGGAGAGACCAGCAATATGATACTTTTGTAACATCGACGTTTCCAAAGAATATCGACTAACTGCGGTAGGTCATTCTCGTCATTTGCAATTATTATATATTTACTTCTGGATGTTTGCCAGTAGAAATTTAATGATGATATTTCACTCATAGATTGTTCAAATTCAACGATATCGCCGTACGTAATAATAAAACTCCTCGGCATATTTTGAGATTTTTTCAAAAATATTACATTATTAGAACTAACCAAGTAGCTTGGCAGTTCTAACGGATAATCAAATGTTTTTGTTGAGCTTTGTATTACAGCATTATAGCTCGAAGTGTGTTTTATTATATTACCAAGGCAAGTTTCAAAAATTGCCTTACCTCCAGTTTCCTTGTAATTGAGTTTTGCTCGTGATGTATTGATAATAATTATACATGTAATGAATACAATTTTTCTCAACATTGTGTTCTTGTTCAATTGTGTGATAAATATATTCGAATAAATATCACGTAGGAGAATTTATATAGTACACGATTTGTACAAATTTCTTGTATCATTCAAATAATGATCGTATTTTCCCTCCAACATTATCCTCATTGTTTCTATTACCATTACCTCTATCCCAAAAATATTGTGCGGCCATCAAAATAATATACAATATAAGTGATTGTAATCCATACACTGCTCTCAAAATATTGATGATAGAAGGAAACATATCAGAAAGCTTTCAGCTGAAAATTGAGACTATCAACTGAAGCAACATTTCTCAGAGTATTATTTCTCGGAATGGTATCAAAATAGAAAATATGGTTAAATGAACATAACGACCTGAAACACTTCGTTCTCGAAGTACGGGTTGCGTAAAATCATATACACCATGTCCCAACAAAATAAATGTTAGTCCCCCCTGTTAAAAATCAACCGCGCGATCGAATGACTTGAAATTTGGTCACTCAGTATATTTGATGAGGCCTACTCGTAATATACTATTGAATAAATTGTATATACATACAGGGTCACACCAAAGTGCACCTACACTTTCTCATTTGAATAGGGACACCCAGTATATTTTTCCATATTCAAGTAGAGCTCAGCATTTCAAATTCGTAGTCACTGTTCAAATTATTGTCATTGTTTCATATTATTCCAATAGTTCTTTGACCATATCTTCGTAGTAGTACTTTTGGATATGCGGAATAATATACTGGGTATGCCTATTCAAATAGCAAAGTTTAGTTACACTTCGAAGTGACCCTGTATATATACGATTTATTCAATAGCATATATTTCGAATAAGCATCATCAAATATACTGGGTGATCAAATTTCAAGTCATTCGATCGCGCGATTGGTTTTTTACAGCTGAGGATACTGTGTATATTTTTTATAAATCTCTGGAGTGAAGGTTAATTTTGCTCCCATGATATAGGGTTGCTTTATTGTTTTAATGATCTTATTACAGCACGACAGTTTCTTTTATAGGTATTATTTCAAATAAAGTTATATAACTAATGATGAAACTGCGATTTTTTTTTAACGCTTGGAGCGCACGAGGAAATCCCTATAATGTTCAAAGAACATCGTGCGTTCCATTTTCAAAATTGCAAAAAATAGAATTTTCAAAAATCCTGTATGAACCAATGAACCAGCCAAATAATAATTGAAGGTTCATTATCATTAAGAGGGTCAGAATTTATGCATTCAATAGAATTTAAAAATGCACTGACATCTGCTGGTCATGAAGGTTGGTGGCTGACTAAAAGAAAATTCTATCGATTTTGTCATCAAAACAGTAGTTAGGTAGGTCAAAATATATGTACCACCCTGTACGTAAATCTATGTTTCGACATGCTATCAATTTCATACTCAATCACGTTTATGCACGAACAGGCGTAAATTAGCACTCTAGCCAGTTTTTGTTGGTTCTATTGATTCCTGGATTATTAGTCATTAAAACGTATCACCCTGTAGATGTAAATGACGGAACTATGGTCGATTCGAATGTGGAGTCTATCTCCATAATGGTGCACTCAAACCACAGAACTCAATACTTACAGACACTCAAACATGTGAGCCAATAAAAATGCGATAAAATAAGAAGAATATCGAGAAAGAAGAAAGTTGTTCTAAGAAATGAGAAGAAAACAAAGAAGGGTAGTAAGATTTGTTAATAACGAGGCTCATGGTTTTCACCTCACAGATTCATATCAAAATATAAACCAAAGAATAGTAATTGTATAAACAGTTTGACTATAATGTCAAAGAGTAATGTGATTCGAGCTGTGTTAATAGATCTGAGTGGTACTTTGCACATAGAAAATCAGGCAATACCAAATTGTGTGGAAGCTTTGAAAAGGTAGGTGTCCGAATCAGAGAGAAACATTGCTATAAAACTTGTTTTTTCCACCTCGAAATATGTCGAACAACTCTTTATCAAAACTCGTTTGTCCACTGAACGGCAAAGCTTTGGCATCATTTGCCAAAGAAAGAATTCCCTATCCTCCCTAGGTACGGGGTGATTCTATGTTGTGTCAATTCACCCCCCCGGACTACGGAAAAGAGGGGGTTTCAACCCTAGATATTTTCCCCTTGTCGCATGATTTTTTGTACGCCGTTGCGGAATAATGGATTGTAAGAGGTACTGCAACTATATGGAACTATAATGCCGTACACGATCAAATGACCCAAATTACCCTAAAACTTAGCCGGAAAATGAAAAAAATCCGACTTACTGGCGCACTATTTTTGTACGGCACTACGAGTATTCTCATTATTTTTTATGCTTCTATAGATGGCCAGAGTGCCGTACAAAATCATTTGACCAAAATGTGCTTTTCAATTCTCACCTGCACTCAGATGGACAGTTTACAAGTGACGGCATAGTGCTTAATCTCATTATTTAAAGCCCTTCTATCTTACTACATAGGTCCTCTGGTGGTTCAGATGACCCATCGATTTTTGACACGGGCCTGTAGATAAGTCTATGAGATATCAAAATGTCGTTGCCCATGAGCATATTGGGGCGGCTGGATCTTCGAACTGCATTCATATACGTATTAATAAACAATACGGATCATAAGCCAAAAATATGAAACAAATGAATATCCATAAGGATTTGGTGGCATGATACGCATGCGCCATGCACTATTATAGTAGTCATCAAAGACATGCGTTTCGGTGGACAATGACGTTTACTAGCCTTTCAATCAAAGCAGTATATGTGTCTGATCGTTTCAAAACTTTTCCTTATGGATTATGGATAGTCATTTGTCTTCAAAAATCGGCTTCATGTTTCGCTATGGAAACAGATAGAGATTATATAATTTTTTTCTATGACTGTTGAAAACTAGACCCTTTTAATGTAACATTTTTGTTGGGTAACTGGATGCATTACACAAAACAAGCCACGCCCCGTGTGTAAGAGCCTTTACACAACAGGCTATGGCCAATCAGCAACAAAGCAGATTCATTACCTACAAAACAGTTGACACCAGTTGTAATGATAATATGGGGCATGCAGTGAAACGTTTGAATCAGACTCGTCATGAAATGTCATAATTTGACAATAGCTATCTGGCGTGATTTAGAACTGACTTTTTGTGCAAATATGGATTCAGAAAGCGAAAATGAATTCAACTGCTCTCCACCATCAGAAGTTTTGAAAGCTGCCAATTCAAGTACAATCAGCTTTTTGCCCGAGGAATCTAAAATAAGGTATGAAGTGGTTTGGCGAAAAGCAAAACTTGCAAATTCGTTTTCGGATAATGTACTTACTGCTAGCCTATTTTGGCGAATTAGCAGCTAAAAAAAAAAAAAGTGTTTTTAACCGCCAGCTTAGTTGCAAAGCAACCCTCGAAAGTCAGAGACTTGTGTGAGTTAAGAAGACGGGGACCTTAGCTTTTTAAGTGTCATCCGAAGCACTACTCGGCTGGTAACCGTGGACAGTCCAAAGGATTGATATCTAGGTACCAAGAATGTTGGGTTGGCCACCTATCTCCTCCCGCCCAACGAAACTACCGAAAATTAATTCAGTGCTCGCGCCGGGGATCGAACCCGGACCGCCTGGGCAACAGCCAGCGACTCTACGCTCACGGCCACCAGCCCAGCTAAACACAAAGCATCCTCCTTGTGGTCACAGTATTCCATGCATATACTAAGAAGCTCAATTTCAATAAAAAATTATGTGAATATTGACAAATATTTGAAATTACGAGCATTTCTAACAAGGAAATCTGATGGATATATGTCAAAGAAAGCGAAGATATTCACTGCTGATGAACTCAACCAGTTCATCACTCAGTCATAGAAAAAGTATAGTATTCTACTTGCGTGTAATGGCTATTACTCATTCGAATGATTACGACGTTCGCCTGCGGCTCACGTCGCAAACTTCATTCTCATGAGTAATGGCCATCATTACACGCTCGTCGAATAATATACTATTCTCAAATTGTGTGCGCTTTTTCTGAGTATCTCATCTGTAAGGTATATTAATCTGTGGTACAACCGAGATTTGATTTGTTCAATTATATTTCCTCAGGTTATTACAAAAGAACCTCTATGTGAAGTTCGTGACAAACACAACAAAAGAAAGCAAACGAGTTCTACATGAGAGGCTAACGAACTTAGGATTTGAAGTAGATAAAGATGACATAATAAGTTCTCTAGGTGCAGCAAGATCTTTGATAGTAAAACGAAACTTGAATCCAATGTTAATGCTATCTCCTGAAGCACTAGAAGACTTTGAAGGACTATCTTGTGCAGAAAACGAATCGCCAAATGCCGTCGTTATCGGACTGTGTCCAACAGAGTTTCATTATGAAAGACTAAATGAAGCTTTTCGACATTTGCAAGCTGGTGCACAACTCATAGCCATACATGCTGGGAAATATTATAAAAGAAATGATGGCTTAGCATTGGGACCAGGATGTTTTGTGAAAGGTTTAGAATATTCTGCACAGTGTAATGCAGAAATTATTGGCAAACCTAACAAAACATTCTTCCTCACTGCTTTAGGAAATATTCCTCCTGAAGAAGCAGTAATGATTGGAGATGTAAGTGGTTTTGATACATTTTTAGTCGTTCAGTATTTGGATGCTCAAAGTAAATGTTAACTTCTACTGATTTCCTGCTCCATGATTACGGCCATGATTAAAATTTTTGTCTGCAATAATAAAAGTACCCGGGAATAACGTAATTGAAGTTTTTGTATTATCAATAATGATAAACTATATAGATATCCAGGGGATTATTTTTTTTTTAATTTTGATGTACCTACTTGTATAGTCAACCTAATGCAAATTTCGAATAAACACTGACATTCCGATTCTCCGTACCATGTACTGAAGAAACTGAATATACTATGTAACCACCCTCGTATTTTGGAGTAGAGAATGAATGATTCTAATTTTTTGAGTCTATCGACAATGGGCGAGTGGACTGAATAATTGGCATTCATTCACACTTTTTTTATTTTAAATAATGAGTCTATGCCTTGTTCCAAATTGTTGAATTTCAGAGCTCATTTCAAACGAACCTTCATGGCCGCCATTTGGCGATACGTCGAATAAATTTTGACGTCAGTTTTTATGCTGTTGCGTAATTGGTCAGATAATCTTCCATTTCTACTAATGAAGTTAGGTTGTCAAGTCCAGGGGCGTCCGGAGGGGGAGGCAAGGGGGAGCGCTCGCCCCCCTTCCCTAGCGCCTGGTCTTTACTCAGATACTTTCTAAACAGGATACATTTGCATTATCCAATTCCTACTCTGATAAGCGCTTATTATAGTGACTTTCTGAGACATTGTTTAATTAGTATTCATCGACATCTTATAGATAGATATAGAGTTGATTTTATCAACGAAGTTATTGATAAATCTGCTCAAGACTCTATAAGATTGCCATTTTTGTTTGAACAAGATTATTATTATTAACACGTGCAATTTTTTATTGTAATCTTGGCTGTGAACAGAATATCTATGTGGTGTCAATTCAATTAATTTTCTTTTTTTCTATTCCATGTTTCATGTAGAATAATAGTAGATTATATATCGAGAGAGTAAGGTGCATATTATTTTTCCAGAGGTGGTTTTGTAGCCAGAGGGTGCTTCAATGCACTGAGGGAAAAAATAACTCACTTCCGAGGTTTATATACCATTTTTCGCACAACTCGACAATTTTAATTGAAAGAATCTTATAATAAAGTCAATTATTGTCAATATGAAAATTGAAATCTGAACACAATATGACAAAATCAAGTTATTTGATTATCATGACTACCGATAAAGAAGAGTAGCCAAATTGCTTTTTGTGAACATCGAAAATGTGTGGCAGCATATTTTCTCAATTGCTTTCCAAATTTTTTTCAATAAATATTGCACGAATGTGTGGAAAAACTATTGGAGAAGCTGCTGCAAACATAGTGGTAGATCTATTGCCAGAAAAATCCCGGAAAATTTCATAGCCTAGAGAGGCCTACTCTGTATATCCTGTATTCCCGCTTTTGTTGGTGTGAAATCGCGTATAGGTCGTGCAAAAACTGTTTTTTTGATATGTAGTGAATATTGTACATCATTAATTATTGTGACTTGCCCCTCCTTGAGAATATTTCTGCGGACGCCCCTGGTCAAGTCACCAATTATAATCAAGTTATCAAAAAGATGAGACTCCTGTCGTTGAATAAAACATAATAGGAGGAACCCATGATGTTATAGTCTATCATTGACCTTTTCGAGCAAACAGCATGTCCAAATATTTCTTAATCTCCATAGCAATATATCATGTGAATGTTGTAGACTTGGCGACATTGTGCTGAATGTTGAGAACTGACAAGACCACGCCCACAAGTCGTGAGAATTTATGAATTATCGACTGGCTGTCGAATGACTTACGAAATCGTGGCGTTAGTTTTTACTGGCGGTAAATTTCTGGCAGTTTGAAAATTTACAGTGGCATTTTTGATGATTTCAGCACCTACAAATCGACCAAAAAATTCTTGAAGAATATGACATTGAAACGTATTTGAGAGATGATTCTATTTAAGAAATGAAAAAAATCAGTTCACTCGCCTATTACATAGCTCGCACATTATATCCTTCGGCAATTCGCGTCTCTGAATTTAGCAGCTCACTTCTCTCACCCTAGGTAAATAATATTCTATTTCCGTCGACCTCCTATTAATGACTAAGTTTAATGTATATGAAATCGTTCATTAATGACCCCTATTAATAAACGATTTGTCTATTAATGCACGATTGTTTTATAGGCAACCAAACGTACACCGCGTGCATTCATTGTTTATGCTATAACTTGGGGAATCTGCATTTAAATCGAAAATATGGATTTCATCAACGATTTTCCGTTAACGGGTTAGCCTTTTCGAGTTTTTGACACGATTTTAATCCCTATTTTCTAACACAAGGAACTTATTTCCTATGTTGATCATTTCGACAAATGTCAAATGTCACTAATGTCAGTAACAAGGCTACTGGGTGATTCTTAGCAGTTTCAGGATGGATGATGAATTCGCGAACCAAGTTTTCTTCATTGCAGGAGAAATGAGAAATATAGTCGACGGAAAAATTTTGTAACCAACTTATATATTAAAAGGCAATTAATGATCTCGATCATTAATCGCCCTCATTAATACACTAGTTGGTTAAATAACTATTCCAACTCCTGAAATCAGCAAGTCTTCTACTTGTAAGAAGTGCCAATATATAATTACTATTTTAGGATGTTACTGATGATATACAAGGTGCAATGAATGCAGGTTTGAAGGGATATCTTGTACAAACTGGTAAATACAAACCTGGAGATGAAGACAAAATATCACCCCTTCCAACAGCAGTTTTGCCGTCATTTGCTGAAGCTGTAGAAAAAATTCTATCGATTACTTGAATCAGTTAAGGATGCTGCTTGTATAGAAAAGTTTATTTAGTAAACAACAACAAATTGTAAATATATCGTCAAAAATAACGTCTACCTACTAAATATATAAAATTAATAGACATTTAATAAATATGGTAGATACATAATATACTTGAGTAGTTTCGTTATTTCACTCCGCTACCAGGTCTGAAAAAAATATTCAAATATATTTTCACTGTATCCAATACTTTTAACAATATATAAATACTCTTTTAACGACCATTATTCATAACCAGATCATTTTGGGTGAAATTCCTCAATAAAAGATTAGTTATTTATTGTATTAAAGTGTTTTAGATAACATTTTATTTTCGTAAGAAAGGAGAGTGAACAGCTTTTTGGACCACCCTGTACAACATGTTATTGTCATGTCATAATCTGAACATAAATATGAAGATGTTATAAAGCAGAAGTATGCCTAGAAGCAATAGAAAAGGAAACCAACTCACCTCACTAATACTGGTAAACTAGATACTTTGGCTGAATTAGTCTCTTCATTAAGTTTAATTGGCACATTACTCTTAATACTGCTATTTGGCATTGGGATATTTTCCTTGACCTCCCTTTTAGCGATTTGGCATAATTTATTACTCATCACTCCACCACTCTTAAAAGGACCCAATTTGGTTCCACTTTTACTCGTTCCATTATTATCGGCCTTCAAAGGTACTTTCAACCTTGATGGACTAGATTTATCTCCAATCTTACTGCAAACACTCTGTATGCTACCGGATTTGCTCCTCTTCATATTCGTTTCATCTTCTGCCTTTCTTATCGACCTGGAGCAAACAGGAATTTTGCTAATCTCGCTGGGACCAATATTCAAGCTTCTGCGCTTCAATAGAGTTTTGTTTGTCCGCGCATTGTCACCAGTGAAAACACAGGAATTCCTTTTGTTCCGTTTTTTCACCGCCTCTACAGGCTGTTTACTTCTCAAAGTACTCACAGAAGTACCTAATTTCTGGATATTTGCTTTAACGTCGTCCGTTATATTCGTTGACGTTTCTAGTTGAATCAAGACTTCGTCTGTCAAATTTTCCACAGAAACTGTGGATACAATGTCCTCCTCGGCAGTGATTGTCAAACGTGACATTTTACCCTCAATGCTATTTATATTTTTCGGTAAAGCTACCCCGGCATCTATGTAAAAGTGTTGGCCTAAGAAGCTCATTTTGCTAAAAAAAAATTGAAGCATTAAGCAAGGCTACAGCAGAGAGAACGAGATCTGAACTTACCTTGAACCTGCTGAGGAAACCGGTTTTTTCGCCGATGAGATTGTCCTCGAGGTTATGGCGTTGTTGCGTCTTGAACTTTCTCTTACAAGGAACGGCGTTATTGCTAAAATGAAAAATAGAAGTCATAAGAATCACTATAACATCGACTGATTATATAGTGCCCGTCTAAAGACCGTTCCCCCCCTACTAATTTTTGAGCCACCTGGTATATCGCAACGAAATTCAAAGGGCTTTAATGGGACATAAAAACCTAAAAATTAAAGCCAACAGTTTCAAAATGGCGGCTGAGCGACATCTTCAATATTTTTTTAAATAGAACACCCCACCCCGTATATTATTCCATTTTTGAAATTTGCTCATAATTCTCAACAGTTTTCTTCAGTACTCCTGAATTTAATTGTTTTCGAAATATTAACGTTTGGAAGGTGACATTTTATACATTTCAAACCCAACCAAAAACACTAATGTTGCTTTCAATCAAGTGTACATTGGAGAAAATCTTCGCGGTAACGTCTTTTGTAATGTCAAATCATCTGTAACTGTCAAATAGTCCGTTGACCGCCTCAATCATTTTATCCATACTTCATTTCATACCGAAATGTCACCTTTCAAACGTTAATATTTCGAAAACAATTGAATTTTGCCCATCATTCATGTTTTCCAGGTAGATCTCGTGAGTGGCAAAGCTCCTTCCCTATGACATTAGCGGTCTACATAGTAACTTGAGTTTTTTTGTTGGTTCACATAGCTCACTTCATTCTTTGTTGTTGTGGCATCCTGTATTGACAATTTTTAGGTCCAGTTGTTATATTTTTGATGTGTAGAATGTTGAAAATCTCGGAAATAATGCATTATATGGTCATGAATAAATAATATAGATAAGCAGCCAAAGCTAGTCGGGTGATTTTGCGAACTCTTCCGTGTGTCAACTTCAGTGGCATATAAATATACTAGTTGCGTTTTATGTATCCAATTACCCCACCGGAATTACTTCAACGAGTTGTTTTATTTGCAACTTCAACGATTCCGGTTACTTTTCATTCCGCCTCACTATAAGGAATGACGTGGAATGACTGTTGACAGTTGTCAAAAAATGAAATTAGATTGACGAAAAACGAAACTTTATGAAAGTTGAAGATATATCCATCGTGAGGTTCACGAATTTATGATTCTTTCAAGTGATAGAGGTTTCATATCTTCATTTCCAAATAAAATGAATTCTCTCGATCTTAGAGAACTTCTTCCAAGCACCACAATCACTGCTCCAAATATGCATTGATTCATTTCATTCATTTTCTGGATTCTTAGATCTAAGATTATGATATTGAAATGGTTCAAATCCCGAATATGTCAATCTATCATCTATAATATGTCAATTCTCTCATGCGAGGTCATGAAGTTTTTCGTTTTATTTGTAAACGTCAAACTGTTCCCACCACCGTTACCATAATGGAACAAATAAAACGCGCCTACTGATACTGATAATTGCTCACCGGATTTATAGGAAATCAATGCGTTGGTGGATATTTTCCCCTGCGCGATTTTTTCCTCTTCTTCTATTTTCCTCCGCTCTTCGATCAGTGCCTCCTGCTTGCTGACTTGGGAAGACCTCATCTCTTTGAGCTTAGCCTTCAGGGTGTCTATGACGTCCTTGTCCTTTTCCATCACCTCTATTTTCGACATGAAACCCTCCAATCTGAGCTGAAGATTGCGGTCTAGCGGTAAAACGAGCATCTGCTTCAATACCGGGCATAGATTCAGCACACACAGACGAACAGTCGATACGGGATCATCTACAAAAGAATTAGTCCAAGAGCCGGTTCCAAATGTCGACTGCCATCTTTTATTTTTAATCGAACGGAAAATTCGCACTTTGCTGTACGGTATTTTGCCTTATATTTAGCAATTAGATATCGAGATAAGAAGTATGCCATCTGATACCAATTTATTACGTCACGAGTTAACGAGTTGAAACAAAATGCAAACTAAAGGAAACATCCAAACGTGCCGCGATTAAAAACTGATTTAAGTTAGTGGCAGAGCGTCAATGTTCCAAGAATATTCCGTCTTTATAATATTGAAAGATTTTTTTTATGTTCTGGTTCCCACGAGAAGAGATATCCTGTAATGTTCAGAGAACATCGTGAGAACCAAGGGAAATAAGGTAGGAATTGGTGTTCTTCTTAAATTTCTGGAGGTTATATGCCAAGGGAGGAACAATTGTTGATATTTCAGAAGAGCATCGTCCATGACAATATGTATAAAATAGAGCCAGATCGCCAACTTTTCTACGGTGTTCCAGAGAAGTGAGTGAGTTTGTGAGCGAGGCATCACCCTCGAGACGAATTGCCCTTTTTTGGACAGAATCCAACAGTTTCAGGGTATGTTTGGGTGCTGCACTCCAAATTTGGGAACAGTATTCCAGGACAGGTCGGATCTGTGCCTTATAGATCATAAGCAGTTGACTGGAAGTGAAATAACTCCTGGCCCGAAACAGAAAACCAAGTTTTTGGGATGCACTTTTAGCATTTGATCTTCCGTGATTTTCCCAAGAATCGTTATTGCTGATAGTAATACCAAGCATCGAAATGGATGTCTTCAAAGGTATGGATACTCCTGACAAGCTCATGTTGGGCACAGTGAGATCGACTTTTCTAGAGAAAAGACATGCTTGTGTTTTGTTTGCATTGAAATCTACCAAGTTATTGAATCCCCATTCGAGAATTGTTGACAAGACCATATTTTATGTTGTCAACATTCCTCCCTCGTTCGTTTCTGATTTGTCTGGCTGGTATTGGAGCACTGGAAGAGAAGGCGGTATGGAGGGTACTATCATCCGCGAAGCTGTGTACTGGACATAGAGTTGCTTCCAACAAATTGTTGATATGGAGTAGAAATAGTGTTGGTGTTAAAAGGGATCCTTGCGGAACACCAGCATCTATGATAAAAAGAGTCAGATAAAACTCCGTCGACCACTACATGGAGAGACCTGTTTGAGAGAAAACTAGCTAGCAGAGAACATAGCTGGAGAGGCAAGTCATAAGACTATCGAATCTATGGTTCATCGGATATTATCTTTCAACAAGGGCGAAATATACTCGGAAATATTGATGATCCGCCACTAACTTAGATCAGGTTGAATTGTGGTACGTTCTGATATTCGTGAAGGAGACATTATTCCCTTTCATTTGCATTCACTTTTTTCCCCGGGAATAGGGAAACATGGTACCCTTCAAATCCCTGAAGTGCATAAAATATCTGGAATATGGGAACACCCGAACCTTCTTCTTTTTGTCTTTTTTTGTTAAAACCTGACGTATTTGAAATAGAGTACCTACCGTTTGGTGGCATTTAATTTTTTTTTCTACATTCATGCAAAAAACAGAACTTTATTGAACTATATTTAGTGGAAAAAGAAGTTCTTTATTGCACTTAGTGCAATAAAGTTTTTATTGCACTCATCTGTCATTCTACTTCAACGTGTTGTCATCATGACAAACATTTTCTATAATGCAACTGTGGTTATAGAAACGTCAGTCAAAAATTAATTCTGACAATTAACAGAATTGTACCTGGTGCCGCACCTCAATAAATCATGTTTTGCTTTTTGCATGAACGTAGAAAAAATGTTGTATGCAACTCGTGCAAAAATTGTTTATTGCATTCGACGTGAAATTGTCCGACGAGGCCGTTAGGCCGAGTTGGACAATTTCACGTCGAATGCAATAAACATTCACTTTTTGCACTTGTTGCATAAATAACTATTTTCGTTCTTTTTAACGTTTTACCTATCCTTAAGTGCATAAAATACACCTCAAGACTAAAGTGTTTTTAAATCCCCCTTTTTGTCTAGGGATTTAAAATACCACTTCATTCCCTAGACGTATGATGCACTATTTATACTAATTATTTTCGGAAAATTCTTCATCTGTAGATTCTGAAATTTTTGACTTTTCTGGAGTTGTGAAATTTCCATGTATTAAAAGAAATTACAGAAGAACTGATGATATCGATATTGAATAAACAAACACAAAAAATGCAATGTACAAAAAAGCATTTTTACTCACCTCCTAAAGTGAGCAAAGGCAGATAAAAATGTTCCTTGAAATATTTCCAGCTGAATAAATCAATGGCATGTACACACATATTGATGTAGATGTGTCTGGTGTAACAGGACGGTGAATTGCACAACAGATTAATGAGATTTTCTCGAATCCACTTTCTGTGATTCTCTTTGATGCTGTAGCGTAGGAAAACTAGCATCGTCTTCGCCGCTTGTGTTCTGACAGGTCTACTTCGCTGTGAAAATAGCACAGAGAATAAATCGGATGTGTTTGATTATAAAATTATACAGGGTGTTCCTCGAAGACATGCTAATATTCAAGGGGGTGATTGTTTGACCCATTTAAAGAAAAAAACTTCCTATGAACGTATGACCTAAAACTCTTTACTTTTGAGATACAGGGTAATACATTTTTTTAATAATGTGAGATAATATTGTGGACATCTTTATGAAATTTAGTACATGTGTTCTATGCATCAAGGTGCATTTAGTGATGTAGAAAAATTTTCATTTTCTCTACCAGTGGCGGTGTTTGGGGGATATTATTGTTCAAATTTTACCATTCTGAAATTTTCGCACCGTTTCAGTCACATAATAGACGGAATTTTTCCATCACGAAAAGCTATACAGGGTGGAGAAAAAAATGAAATATGCGCATTTTCAACTTTGACCCTGTATATCAGAAGTTGCGACGTTTTGCGACATACGTTCATAAGAAGTTTTATTCTTGAAATGAGTCCAAGAATCGCCCCTTTAAAATTAGCATTTCATTAAGGAACACCCTGTATATGCATTTAACGTCATATCTTTATGCATTTTAGTCTAGTTTAAATCATCAACAAACTGATAGTGAATAATTGATTCAATTACACGTTAGGGACCTTGGAACTGATCCAATATTTTGGCGGAAAGAAGGAGATAAAATTCTCCAGATCCAACTTTGAAGTCGAAATAATCTTAATTGTTCTAGAATCATAGTTGAACCTTCAACAACATAGTTGAAAACAACCATTTTTTTTTTGTACATGTTTTGTGAGTATTGTGTCAGTGGAAAATATATTGTTATACTTCCGGTTGACTATCATTAAAATCCCAGTACTAACAGGAATAAGATTCTCTTTTGGCAAACGAAATTGGCGCAAAAGTCTGTATCCAAAACTCTAGAATCTGATTCCCGCTAGAGTTCCTAAATGTACTTGACACTGCAGTTTTGACGTTCTTTGTATATAGGTCGCGTGCATGATGACCGACCCTGGAGGCAAAATATCGAAACACAACCTCACTCTTCTGTGAATTATTGAAACACAACCTCACTTTTTTTATTTGTTCACAGAGGAATCAAAAAGTTTAAATACGAATCCTGTTTCTTGCGTTATTCATTAATTCAAGCATGCCTTCGCATTGTGCTGTTGTACAATGCACAAAAAATGCAGCAAGAGACTAGGGAATATGATTTTTCAGGTAAATAGTAATCTCACATAGTTATCATTATGAAATGTTGTCATTCCTTATTAAAATTCCTTCTGCCTTCTGCCACTTCTGGAATACAAGCTAATACTGCTAATAGATTGAAAATGTCTACAACACACACGATCGTCAGCATGTCAGACCAGTCCTCCCGATTGATTGCATGAATCCATCAATCTTCTTGCTTTATTCTAGAAATTTCAGGTATATTTCTATTAGCTCCTATTGCAGAAGGAATTCCGATGAGAAATCAGAGAAATAACCAAATTTCAAAGATGAAAACTATATGTGAGTGACTATAGTAGGTACTTACTTTCAAATCATAATGTACCATCCGGATCGCTTCATCTTCCGCTGCAGTTTTTTTGCATTTTACAACAGCACAATGTGATGGCATGAGCGAATTATTTCTTCTCGAAATATTGAATGATAAGGCTGAAGGACTCGACTGACTATAGATCGCCGTTCACATTGCTAAAGGGGATTGTTGGTTTGAACCCGGCCATCGGAAGATCATTATCAAGTCTTTTTCTTTCAAAATATTTTCGAAATGAATTTCATCATCTGCAAGTTCTTCGTTTCTTGTTGGTTCTAAATTGGAATAAGGTTCTTTTCGATACTCGCTCAGTTTATAAATTGTGGGTTCGGCTCCTTCTCTCAATACGATCCTATTCTTCAATATCCAATGTACCGTTCTGAGGTGTATCTGATAAAAATGCGTTGAAAAATGTTCTATATCCTACCAAGAAATTTGAATATATCGCAAATTTTGTGGCCTGAACGTATATTCCATGCCGGCCGCATCATATTCTGTTTCCATTTTTGTAGAATGACGTTATCCGATGGAAATTCGAATAGAGTGAATTGATTTCCCATGTTTTCACAGTTGGAAACTGCACAAACTTGCATCTTTCTCCAATCTTTCAAACCTTTGATATTTATATCATGTACGTCCGTGTACTGTCAGTCCCCGCTTTTTCCATCAATTTATTTGTGGTTATGTCTGATTGTCTGTGCTAACATAATAATACACAAAAAACGTCAAAACAGCAGTGTCAAGTACATTTAGGAAATCTAGTTCTCGCCAAATGTAGCTTTTAAACCAATATTTTTCTGAAGGATGTCCATAGACCGTGGAATAACTGCATTAATTTCAATTAAATAATATAGAAAAATATCTCCTGAAAGTTCAAAACGAAATTTGAGGTTATGTATTCTTGATGAAATTACTACAATGTTAAGCGTCAGGTCATGTCGTTCATTCTTCTGATTGGTTACGGCCTGTTGAGTTAATAATCCTTGAGCTGCAACTTGGCAACATGTTCTGAAAGCTGAAAACTGACACGACAACGCCCATGATCATTGCCGTGTTGTCAAGTTCCTCTGACCAGACGTCTTCTAATATATAATAGTGTGAATTACAATTATTATTGACACAAACTTATTATAAACAACCTAACCCAACCAAAATGGGCATCCACAAGATATTTGCAATAAAGTGCGAGAACTTACGAGATTCAGCCTTACCTTAGAAACCATAATGAACAGATAGAATTTCAGAAAAATATACTTACCGCTTCCACTGTCAACTTCAAAACCATCGGAGTGAAATGTTGATGTATAAAATCGGCGGGAACAACAGTAGGAAGACACTCCAACTGTTCCAGAAAACCCATTTTTCTGCGCCAATTGTAGTACTTGAAAATCTCCGTTTGACATTTCAGCAGTGCCCGGCCGATATCCAAAGTATACTGGGTATTGTTTTCCCGAGTTAAAATTCCAGCACTGCATAATAGTTGAAGGGTGGGACCGATATTGGGTACCAAAACTTCCAGAACCTCTTCTGCGTCGTCACGGAAGAGTCTCACAATGTCAGGAACTATGATTTTACATTCTTTTCCTTGAAGAAATGACAACTGCATAATTTCCAAGCATTAAGGAGAACATCGACAGTTAATTTTGGAATAATCGCTTGAAAATTCACATTTTTGATCATCTGTATTGACTTCAAATACAGAGCAGAGAGCGTCAATGTTGAATATAACTGTTATTTGTGTTGAGTAGGCGTTTATGCGTCGAATAATGGTCCGAAGGCGTCATCCGAGGGCCATTACAGGGCCACAAATATGTTAGACGTTTGACATTTGAATCGAAGATACAGTTCATTGAAACCCATAATTGTCATGAAAAAACAAATGGATATCACTGCCGGTTTTACTGGAAATAGACCTAGGTCGAGAATTTTCGATGGAGCCCTGTAAATATTTTCATGCAACTAGTTAGAATTTTGAAATAGTGGCGCAGGAGACATTTTTTCTAAAATCAATAAGGCGACACTGTGACGTCATAGATCGAAATTTTGCCAAGCAACGTAATAAAATAACAAATAAACGAAGTAGTCTGATTAGTTTTTGATGAATAATGCAAAAATGTTGTATCTTTAATAATCAAGAATCCTTTTAGTAATCATTTCAAATGGACAAGTATTAATCAGTATCAATAGATAGATGCTTATGAATCATGTTTCTAGCTATCATAGAACTGGAGTATTAGAGCTCTCCTAGGCACTATTGCTTCACTCTGTATATGAGGAAGTAAGAGTTCTGTATTGGTTATTTCCTGATGAACTGTTTGATTAATAGCAGTGCTTGTAATTCCCGAAAAAAATATTGCATATTCTTCGGGATGCATAAAATGTGTGGAAGTATTCATTTATGTTTACCTAATACTTTTGTTATTTCATGTATGCATCCAGCCACAGTTTTTCTCACAATATAACAGGAATCTCCAGCAAGATCTTTGAAGATAGAATACCACTTGTCTAGTTCAGGTTGTAACTGATATAAAGTGAAGAAAGTGATAGCTGGTAAATTGTATGCACAATAGTCTCTGCAAGTAACAGCCTGAAAAAAATATCAGAACATCATTTATATTGTGAAAATACAAACATAGTCCAACAAGAGTTAACATATCTTGTAAACCATACATTCCAGAAGACAATCTCACTTCAGAATCAGAAGTGTTATTTTTGTAGATTTAGTTGTTGGAAATTCGAGGGTAGATGCAATAGGTAAAATAACTCACAAACGATAAGAGAACTTTCTGAAAGTGAGATACTCGTGAAAAAAATTGACCTAACATTTCAAAATTGTCATTATTTTTTCAACATGCTCATGAATGCGGTGGTTAAACATTCTACCTGTCTGACCAATATATACCTTAGGACAAGATCTCCCAACCCATTTATATGCAAAAATAAGAAATCGGACCCTTTATAAAAACACTGCACTTTACATTTGTATCAATGGCAGCACCCCCTCACCCCCAAAAAACTGGTATAGTCACATCTATATTTTTTCAAATTCGGCAAAAAACTGCCGTAGTCACCGCCTCTTACCTTTACAAAACAATGTCACCAGTAAAGCCCACTATGAACTAAACTCCTGTGATGATACAATACCGGCTATAATTCATAACAAAATGGCGCAGTCGGTAGGATTCCAATAACTATATTCACTTCATAATATATATTAACTACAGTTCAGTTATTATTAATATGCCACCATAGTGTTGTATTATAAAGTGTAATATAGTGCACTCTAAAGTGTGAATAGTCATCTACTCACCAAAGCAGGATCAATTTCCAAATCTTCATTAGATATACTGAGACCTTTTCGTGAAAGTTCCTTGAAATAGTTGAGAAACCAAGCATTGTCTGCTGGTGTGAGATGTGGTTGTAAGTTGTTCAAAAGCTTCCCAAAAATTTTTGCCACAGCTGGAAATGTCTGGTCACCTTCTTTGCTACTTTGTGAGCAAAGTCGTTTCACTAATGGAACAGCAGTCATCTTGATGGTATCTAACATTCAATTTTTTTATTGTTCTTTTCTAAAGTTGTACACATGTAAACTTCATTGAAATATTGTAAGTAATGGCAAATTTTTCTATTAATCATACAGGAGCAAAGCCAATAACTCCAGAATGAAAGAAGGTAAATTGGAACACAAAAACATGCTTCAAGAACTACAAGGAGGATATATATTTTGTAGTGTTTTTCAAATGAGTTCATAGACACCCCCATAGAAAGTTTCTATGAAAAAATGGTACTGTGCTACAAGTTCTTGATAGATACATCTGTGTCCTTGGAATAAAATAATTAAAAGTATTTCTCACACACCACTAGCCTCCTGCTCATAGTTCATAATAACTTGAATGTTAGCTTAGTTAATTCTATATATGAAAGTTTGATACATCATACACAATGATCAGTATTTAGTTTCACATTCTTACTTATATTCCATTCCAGATATTTGGTTTATGAAAAATAAAATAATGGAATTCAATTTATTTCAGTTTTTCCAAATTAATAACTGACAAGATGTGTTTGAGAAACTATTAGGTCTACAAAAATGATTCCTGAATCAATTTCCAGGAAATTTAGTCTACCATGAAAATTTACCCAAATTTTATCAAAAAACTTCTTTAGTCAAAATTACCAACAACTGTAAAGGTTGCATTTGGCCTTGAGGTCAAAAACTTGGACCAACAACAGGAATAGCTCAGAAAGAAATCAGAAATACTGGGTTTGACACAAGGAAATCTCTCTTTGAGATTACCTACTGAAAGTAAAAGTGATTACCTTTTATTTACAGTGTGATGTAGCAGAACTGGTAGACATTACCTATTAAAATTTACACTATACATCAGAATTCAAATGAAAAGATCCCTATGTAGGTACTTACCTGGATTCATAAAAGGTATCAACAAGGCTACAGCATCTACAGATGCACTTCTCACTTGCATATTTTCATCACTAGATAATTCAACCAAGCATGGCAGAAGACTTGTTTTAACAATAATATCATTAGCCAATCCACTTGCCACATTTGGAAGTTCTGCACACATAGCTGCTCTTACTTCATACAGACAATCCTGACATAAACTCTGTGTCAAGGGAAGAATATCCTTTTTAACACTAAAAAACATGGTGATAGTTATATTTCCAAAATATTGTTGAATATACCAGCTAATCCTTACTCATATGGGGTTGTCTTTGGATGAATTGCAATTTGACCAAGAATTTTGCAACTGTTGACTCTATAAAACACAGATTTGTTTATTTGTGAAATTCTTATTGCAAAGGGCAAAACCTAGAACTCACAAATAGTGAATATATTATGTTTAAAAAACTATTGAGTTGAAATACATACATCATTCTTCAATACCCCATCTGATAAACTTGGAATCACTGCTAATAGTGTTTCAATCCATGCATTTGAAACTATTGGATCTTTACTTTCAATTCCTTGCAGTACTGGTCGCATCAAGTTCAAATTCAATTTCATCTCAATTAGAACTTTGAAGATTTTGCTTGTTACAAGGTGGAACTCTGATGATGAACTTGGCAGTTCCTGCTGAATCTTGGGGATGATTCGTGATATGGTAGCATTGTTATCCGTTTGTAAAAGATCTGGTAAAGCTTGAATAACACTCAGTTTTTGTATATCATCTCCTTTCCTGAAATGATGAATAAAGATTAATGGAAAAAAAGTATTTCCCTAACAGTTAATACATGTATAAATCCTGCCATATTGTAGTGTAGTTATCGTCATCTGATTCTGTTAATTCTGGAGAATCCATTTTTTGATACCATTACAGAAATATTATGAAATTATAAATGTGTACCCCTCCTGAAAATATGTGATCAGTGGATATGATCTGGATATCCATTATGTTTGGAGAATTAAATATCATAATGTGCTGGCAGATAACTATAGCATGTTATTGAAATAATATATGTATTAAATGTATTAATATTATCATTTCATAATGAGTTTAAAAGATATTTCTCATGATTACTGAATTACTGTTGTGTTATGACTTATGTCATCAAAAATCATAACATAACCTAGTCATATGACTCATATGAAAAGAGCCTAAAGTTTTCGAACCATTCCCAAACCTCATTGCCAGATTGGTCACAGTGAATCAGGACGCATGCACATAATATATGATGCACATTCGATCGTAGAGAAACTCTGTGGTCTCGAGAGGAAGGAAAAAAAAGCCTAAATCGCTAAACCAGAATAAAACTCTCTGGCCAAACTCAGCCTCCACAATTTTAATGTTACAAATAATCATCAGAAAACACGAATTTCAACATGGGAATGGTTCGAAAGATTTAGGCACATCTATCATATATTGTTAATGTCATGTCATTGTCAATTTCACAGATCACTCGGCAAAGTCACACTTCACAAATAATACAGAGCCTTGGAACGATTTGTTCTTAGAACTAGAAATTCGAATATACAGGGTGTTCTTCTTGGGGTCCAGAAATATGATCAATTTTCGTTAATCCGGACCTGGATTATTTTCGTGACTGATGGGCAAGTCTTTGGCAAAAGTCATTTGACTCTATGTAGAAGAACTTGTGTACCTAGTTAAAAAATATATACGCATGGTCGTTCGATATATATAACAATAATGTTTTATGCGAATTCGCATAAAACATTATTGTTACTGTCACTTAAGTGACCCATTTTTAATTTGCTACGTTACTCGGCTGCGCATCGTTTAAAAAAATACGTTCTCGATCACCAAAGTAGCATTTCGCGCACTGGATACAAAATCAACTATTTCATTAAAAAAAACGTAAAAATAGTTATTTTTGTATCTAGAGCGCGAAATGCTACTTTGGTGATCGAGATCTGATTTTTTTAACGAGGCATAGCCGAGTTAAAAAAATAGTCGAGATGACCAAAGTCTTTCGCGCTCGAGTTGCAAACAAAATGTTTTCTACAAACGTCAAAAAATATAGTTCTAAAGTAAAAATATGCTTAGCTTGATATAAAAAATGGTGTTGAACTGGCTTGAAAGGCCTCCCCTATACTCCCTAGGTAGGCACGATGTTCCACGAACATAAAAGAAATTTCCTTTCGTGCGCTCCAAGAGATAAAACGAAGTTATTGTTGAACATTCAGAAATAAATGATTTTTTGGATGTTTTCTCGATCAAGGACTATTTAGTTGGTATATATTAAATATCTCATATATTTTCCATAACAATGCGCGAAGTAGGTACTTCGCGCACTGTTTTACTTCGCACATTGTTTGGTGCAAGATATCATTGTAACATAGGAAACTGAAAAAAAGTGTCACTTCGCAATTTGCTATCAATGCGCGAACCTTGTCATTTTTTGACGTTCGTAGAAAAATGTTATTATACCCATATCTATATACGTTTATGTTCGGTGTATATACTTTAGTATTTGGGATATTCCCAATAATAACGTCAAATAAAAATTCAAAATTGTATGCCTCAAGTTCGGGCGAGGTTCAGCAAGACATCTTATTATAGGAATTGAATATTTGAACATGGAAGAAGAATCAAAACTTACGTTAGGATGAATAGGCTCCTTTCAATAGGTTTGCTGTCATACTGTTCGTCCACTGTATGCTTCTGAAGTTGATAAGCAGTCTGAAAACCACTATGAAATTTTGAATGATACACCATTTTTTCAACTCACTTTTCCTGCCACTGGCTTGTCTAGCTGTAAACTTTGCAGTTCTTCATCAAATTTCGCCAAAGAATTCATATTTCAACACTTAACAAAAATACAATAAAAAACTGAGATGGTTCAAAATAAGTCAATCTGACATACTTTTGTACTGTCCAACGTGAGTGAACGTGAGATATCCAATACCACGATCCAATACGTACACTATATATACCGGGTGTCATAGAAAAACTTTCTATTAAAAGTGACTAAAAAAATGAAGTTGGCGTGAAAAATTTGAAAAATATCACGTTCTGATCTAAGAATATTCTGAAGAGCCAAAAACAACAATATATTGTTCCATTCAAAAATTGAAAATTGGAGCCTTTTCTGGTGAAACCGTGAGTGACCATCAGAAAATGAAAAAAAAAAAGGCGAAAATTAACTCTCCAGACTCTCCTCTTCCTGTAAAACTTTTGCATTCGTGAAGGAATATTCTTGAAATTTAGTACAGATATAAACAGGGTGTTTCCGAAATTGAGGCGATGAATAAAATGGGTTGTTCTCACTGAGACATATTGACACGATAAATCACTCTGATTGATGATCGCGGTATGCGCTTCCACCATATACTACATCTTTTAAAAGTCATTGATACTTCCGGTGCTTGTGATCTCGCCGAAAGCAAATACTCAGGTTTGGTGTTACTTGAAAAGTTGCATAGTTTTAGCATTTTCTTGGTAGGCACTAAAAGTGCATTTTGTACGCCTGTTTGAATTAAACGTTGATTTTTTTTGTTGTTCTACAGACGATAAGTTTTGTTTTTACATCATTTATTCTCATTTGTAAAAGACATCACAAAATCTTATGGTTTTCGAATTATATTGATAAAATGATTAAAAAATAAATAAGTTATTATTGTTTAAAATTTGTTTTGTTTAATCTCTGATATAACATCTTCAACAGACAATGTGCTGCTTTCAGTGGCATCTGTTTCTGCATCCTTAAGAAATATTTGGACTCTGAGTACATAAGTAGAGTTAAATGTTTGACCTGAAAAAAAAAAGTCAAGTCGTACCATTTGACATTGTTGTTAAGAAGACTACTTACTACTGTTTAATTTCAAAAGTAACAGTGACTTTACATCATAAACCTCAGACAGGGACTTGTATCCCAAAAGAGGTAAATTTGAATACATTTTACCATTCATGTCTGACCGAATCGGATTATCTGAAGTGATATTTGTCAAATTATAGATTGGTTTCGGACGAATCCTCACGGAGTTTGTTTGTGATTCTTTATTCACAGCTGCACAGTAAACATTTATCAATTTCAACCTGCAAACCATTAAATCAACAACGTTCATGTCAACATTTGAGAAGTTGAATAAACCGAGAAAAGATTGCTTGATATTTCTTTATATATATATCCATTTTTTTATGTTCATAATGGGTAAGTTTCCTATATTGAGGTTCTTATCTGACTGTGAAGTTTGTGAAAAATTAATATATACGTATTTCTTCCTTTTTTCGTAAGTTCTCACTTCAGAAAATATAAATAAAAGAGGAACTTGGCTCCTCCACCATTTCTATGACGTACTTTCTGAAAATCCACATTCACACAGAGTTAAAATACGATTCCCTATGCCAGTACGACGTTGCCGACATCATCAATATATGTCTAGTTTTCCGGAAATTGTTCTTTGAATGCATAATAACTTTATCATAATAGCAATGGAATATAATAGGTTCTTCAATCCTCAAGTATTATGACTAACTCTCATTGGCTGAATGAAGTTGATTACTAATAGGGAAAAATTATATTTTGCTATAGTATCTATAATTTTTCACTATCGTTATATTACAGTAAGTAATTCATAGCGTTTCAGTCATTTTTTGCAAAGGAATTCGTTCCATAATTCTATTCTTACTTTTTTTAATATGTATTTGTTTGTTCTACAATGTGTGTCACGTGATATTTTTTTACTTGAAATTTTCTTCAATATTATTTACATATACAGGGTGTCCCTAGACCAGTGGGACAGTTGAATATCTAATTTTCAAAATATTATTATTTCACATCATATCGCATTATGAGTGCGAACTTCAGGAATGACTATATTTTCTACGAGGGGCGCAAGAAAGACTCACAAAATCGAACATAAATTTTTTCAAATGGAACACCCTGTATTTCATTGCATTTTCATATTCTCCTTGAAGAGCTGAATTCAACGACCTAGCACACTTGGGGTCTAGCGGGAATGATTTCCGAGATATAGGGTGTGGAAAATCGAGATTTTTCATTTTTGGGATTTTTTTTTGTCAAAACTATTCATTATTGGTCAAAACGGCTTACATATCCATATCTTAACTTTTGATTTACTATTTACTCGTATTTAATTGAAACAAATACAGGGTGGTGTAAAATTCTGACTGAAACTGAGAATTCTACACCACCCTGTATTTGTTTCAATTAAATACGAGTAAATAGGAAATCGAAATATAAGATATGGACATGTAAGCCGTTTTGACCAATAATGAATAGTTTTGACACAAAAAAATCCCAAAAATGAAAAATCTCGATTTTCCACACCCTATATCTCGGAAATCATTCCCGCTTGACCTCAAGTGTGCTAGGTCGTTGAATTCAGCTCTTCAAGGAGAATATGAAAATGCAATGAAATACAGGGTGTTCCATTTGAAAAAAATGATGTTCGATTCTGTGGGCCTTTCTTGTGCCCCTCGTATAAAATATAGTCGTTCCTGAAGTTAGCACTCATAATGCGATATGATGTGGAATTATAATATTTTGAAAATTCCTATCGGTTCAGAAGATATTTAACTGTCCCACTGGTCTAGGGACACCCTGCATATTATACCTGACAAATATGACCTGTCTCATCTACATAATGTAGCACAAAGGACTAATAAATCTATCTATCTATCTATCTATCTATCTATCTAATAAAACGGATCTATTTTCTAGGAAAGTTGCAGATTATATCTTGCAACAGCGCCTATGATACTTCGAGTCCGTCCACACCACTCAAAATACTGACAGGCACCACAAGAGGAAGGAGCCATGGGTGTCGGCTTTATTCTGTTCTGACCGATGGCAGTAAATTAGGAAGGATAGTATCATTGAATGTAGCCGATAGTGACTCATTGATTCAATGATATTTTCGTTCAATTTGGAGCTCTATTCGAGATATTTCAATGTTTAAATAACAAAACCATAACCTGTCAGAATGAAGCCAACTGCCCTCTGCATTCCTGCTCCGAGTGAATTTGTGGTTATGTATGTTTCTGTTTGCCAGATTCACTTATTCTTCTATTTTTCATTCGTTAGATTCAGAATGTACGTCACAGTTTGCCGCTCCGAGAATTAGAGATTGCTTTAATTTGAAAATAAAAACGACTTTATCGGTCGCCATTCTGTACAGCGTGGACATAAAACTGGAGAGTTCCGAACTCATTTTATGAAAATTCATCAGAAAGAAACTTCCCCATCATATCTGAGAATAATCCTTTTTAACAGTAACATATTTTGAAAAAAAAACATAATATGTTACATGGGTGATTGGGATTTGTATTTAAGAAAAAACTCATCATATTTCGTACCTTTCAATGAAGCTCATTTTTCCCAAATTAGTATCTCCCAATCGCAGAGCATCAATAACATGAAGGCTGTACCGTAAACCCTCAACTTCTTGTCCTTCAATTTTTGTTGTACATTTTTCTTTGACAAACTCTCCAAAGAGTAAAGTTCCTTTGCACAAGTGTATGTTTTTGACACGTACCCACTTTTTTTTCTGGAGTCGAAAAGATTTAGAATTTCCGGTAGCTGAACATACATAAATTGATTAGTCTTTCGAAATATTGGGAATCATACAGGAAGGCATTGAAATAAGTGCAAATATGTCTAGCCTTGAGTAAGATCGACGTATAATATCGAGTGGCACTAATTCCATACTGTAGCAACTCTGACGTCACCACTGTTGAAGTTTTCATGCGGTAGGTACAATCAAGTTGATTTCAATCATTTAAATTGTTCCAAAGTGACATACTTGATTTTTTTCGTTTTTTGTTCATTTTTCGGGATGAAATTTCTTGTTAATTATATTCGTTAGACTGTATCATAGCCATGTGATGAGTATATGTACTTATTTCAAAAACACCTTGTATATTGTTTACCTGCATAAATATTATCATTGCTCGTTTTTTCAGAACTATACATACAGCAGTAGTGCCAGTCTTCTGCATCAGAAATTGTCAAGTTGAAATTCTCAATATTACTGATTTGTTTTGGTTGACAATGGAAGATTTCTGGAAATTTTTTGCAATATTATTATTCTGCCTAAACTCCTTGGAAAAATGGTGAAAGTAACGGAGACTGATGTCTTTTCAACGAATTCCAAGTAGTCTATGTAAAGAGTACATGTGAGAAAATCAAATAGTACATTCAACAGCGCACGCCTCGTGGGTGTGGCCTTGTCAGTTCTCAGCGAGGTTCTCAGCATTCAGCATGTAACAGAATATCCTCAGGGGGATTTTCAGGTCGCGGAATGAGTCGTTATGGAAAGTATGTGGTTTTATGTTGCCAATCACCCACCAACGTGGTTAAGTATAATGTGGTATATGAAATCTGGAAGATGTACATAAGGCACCATTAAAATACGTGAAAAATATAAATATAAAGAGTAACTACTTCACCTGGCACTAAGTCGGTGCAAAACAACACTTTATATAAAAGCAATATTCAAACACACTGTAACTAAGAGCTACCATCAATCACAAATGCTCATAAAATCAAAAAGACGAGCGTTTCGAACAAACGATACCAAGTGCGTTTTTTGCCTTAGCGCCACAAAAACAAGGGACGATCTATTCAAAGTTTTCCAAATGAACATTCTTCCTCCATCTATTGGATTACCACGAAAACAATAGCAAATCATAGGTAGGTAACTGGCTCAAACACTGATTCCTCAGAAAATGCGATACTTATACAGGGCGTTCAGCTTCAAGCACAATTTTGCCAGGTCTCCAACAACGCACGTTCGTTATTGTTATCTCACAAACACTTGATTCATATACTCCTTCTTTTAGAAGTATGCAAGAAAAACACACTGACCAAAGAGTTCACTGAGAAACAAAAGCGGAAGAAAGACTTGCTATTTTCCTAAACAGAGCTTCTGAGAGGTGCAATAGAAGACTGTCAGTAAGTTATTGTACAGGGTGGGGCATAGAAATCAAGTGTTTGTGAAATAACAATAACGAACACGCGTTGCTCTAGCGTCTTTATGGCAAGTGACAACTGATAAAATGAAATGCTTCGGGTCGAGCAATGGATTGTAAAAAACTCTTCTAATGGCCGAGTACAATCCAAACCAAAAACACTTGGTTCCTATGCCCCACCCTGTATAAAAGTAGCGGCGATAATTTTTCCATGAGAACTTTCATCAACCACCAAAATCATATTATAATGTTGCCAAATAGCTGTTATGTGCAAGCTAACAACAGTTAAAAATACAGAAGCAAATCTCACCTGGTTCTTTTGTAACAGAATTCAGAAAATCATCAAGATTCAATTGAGGTGTAAAGATTTTTGGATTATCTGGTATTTGCCAGTATTTCAGACTCCTATTTCTGATTTCTTCTTGTCTCACTTCAATCAATGTAGGATTGCGGCAAAAAGCTGCCAATTTTTCCAGAGCAATAACTTGTTTGGCACCCAACCTGAGGAAAAAAGGACTTTGTTTTGAATGTTGTTCATATGAGTTTCTGATAATGTAATCATTATTTTTTGTTGTTTCTCTCAGGCATATGCCAATTTGAACTTCCCTTGAAAATTACCTGTTGTTTGTTTCACGGATAAATTCATAAAATTGATCATCTCTTTTCAAAATTTCTAGTGGAACAATTTCCAGAACATCCACCTCCGAATTGTCTCTCAAACTCCACAATCTCTTTACAATGTTCCACAGATATTTCTTGATACTCTGGACTGCTTCACCATCCCTCAGATTAGAACAAATAAAATATCGCTCAGAATTAGCTGGCCTTGAACTATTCGGCTTCATAATGGATACTGAAAGAAATAATTCAGTGTTCTTTTTGACGGTACAACAATAAAACACTCACTTTTTTCGAAACATTTGTATAATAAATAGAGAAGGCCCACACTGAACGGCGTAAATATGTCAAAAAGTTTTGTTACGAAATGTCCATGGGGTCTAACTATTTCCAATGCCACTAAGCACTGACATGCATATATATTCTTGGAAAGAATTTCTTGAAGGTTTTCGTTTCCTTCCACTGAAAATCCCTGAAACAAATTTTACAAATAGTCCAATAAATGAAGGAGGAAAAAAAGGCAAAGTTAACGTTAATTACGCACTATTTTCATCTTCCGGTTGGAAGTAGCTTTTGGTACCTCATTAAACATGAGACAAAGTTTGACTGGAAAACGCGTGCGATGGCGGAGAAAATGGCCCCAAAAGACCAGGAAAATAGGTTTTCAGCCAATATCTCCTAAAATATGACAGTTAGAGATTTTCGGTTCAGATAAAAATTGAAGTTTAGTTAATTTTCTACAAAAATGGTCCTTATCATTTTTCTCGAAAATTTGCCCGGTTTCGAGAAAAACGGCACGAAACGCACCTCGAATAATGAGCTTCTGTTGTATGCCGGAGAGCACAGTCCGTGTATTTACACATCGGCGGGGGGACAAATTATTCAATAACTGTTAAAAATGCATATTTTCTCATGATTCAAAGTTCATGTGGAAGAGGAATTCTTCTGCTATCATACCCTGCGTGGCCGCATGATTTGTAGCAGACGACCCGAGCGCCACGTAGAGCACACACGCGGCGAACGACGGAGGAACGAAAGTAATAAATTATAGCGTGTACATTTAGATATACTGTTTTTTTCCCGGGATATCAAAGGTATGACTTATATACATCGATGGAAAGGGGGGAATTTCCCCGTTACACTAGTTAAGTTGTTAAAATGTTAGAAATAAAGAGCACGGAGAAAAAAAAACACCGAAAAAAAGTGCGTTTTTTCCTTGACCCCGCTTTTTCTAATTTTATTGAAAAATGGACGACTTCGTCTAAAAAAGTAATTGCACAATCGAAAAGAAGACCTTCTTAGCTTTCAAATGATGTATCATAGAAACCAATCGGATCATGTATACATTTTTTATTGATAGTTGTTCACAAAATTTCCCCGCGCTCCAAAAACAGCAAAAAATTGGGATTCAATAAACAAAGATTAAATGAAAATTAAAAAAAATTAGGCTATACAAATTTCAGGGATGACAAAGGACCTTATGAGGACCCATAATCAAGAGAATTTTGAGTAAATTAGTGCAATACAAAAAAAATAGGAACAAATTCCTGGCGAGAAAATGATAAGAACCATTTTTGTAGAAAATTAACTGAACTTCAATTTTTATCTGAACCGAAAATCTCTAACTGCCATATTTTAGGAGATATTGGCTGGAAACCTATTTTTCTGGTCTTTTGGGGCCATTTTCTCCGCCATCGCACGCGTTTTCCAGTCAAACTTTGTCTCATTTTTAATGAGGTACCAAAAGCTACTTCCAACCGGAAGATGAAAATAGTGCGTAATTAATGTTAACTTTTTCCCTTTATTTATTGGACTAAAATCATTAATTTTAAACCTTCCACTAGGCAATGATACTATAACATACCCCGTCGGACATCATGAAGTGAACTCCTTTTTGGTCTGTTTCATGTAAAACTTTATCGCGAAAATCTATTATATTCTCAGGGGAGCAAACATTCCCGTCCCCATCTTTGCCATACATTGCTTGAAATGTAACAGGGGAAGCACAAATAGAGTCACCGAGTTTGAAATCATTGTCATCTTTCAAGGTTAGGCCAAACCCTTTGAAATACCAATGTTTCCGCCACAGAATATATTCTGAAAATCCACCAGGACCTGCACACACATCAGCAAAGTAAAACGGACCTTTATGATCTTTGTGGTGCTCCTGAAATTTTGGAAAACTTACATACAAGGTGATTCAGTGGCAAAGTACCATGAATTGAAGGGGTTGTAAACAAAAATACATTATGAAATGAGTCCAAATACAGTTTTTTTTTCTGAAAATGCTTGTATGCACGACCGGGCATAAAGTAGGTAAGTATAGGTTATCAGATCAACAGCTGAAAGAGGTATGGGTGAGTACTACAATGAATTAACTGCGTGAACCAATAATAATGTGTTAGCTGAAGTTATACCAGACTTGAACAAGACGTGGACATTCTTAAAGCAACTTCCCAGTTTTCTCTTTTATCGATTTTACCGAAATGAATAATCCACTGAGTATCTTGACTATCTTTGTCTACAAGCTTCTCAATTCATGGTACTTGCCACTGAATCACCTTGTATACTGCATATTCGCATATTTTTTTTTCAATATTCTGATTATTTACCCACATACATTTTCATCAATATTACTGAACATGAAATCAGTAGCGGCATCGATATTAGCAATCTTTAGAGAAGCCCTGTTCATAAAAAATACGGATTTGATAGTCTCAAATGGATTTGATTTTGCCCTTGCTTGACATAGCTCCATAATGTCCAGTTCGTCGAATATGTCCTTGAAAATAAAAATAAAAATTAATTTCAAACCTGCAAGCAAAAAGAATCTATTTCTTCAGAAACACATCAATTTCCGAGGGAAATGATGGTTTTATTTCGTTCATTTTCTGGCACAAACAGGTTCACCAAGGCAGGAGTAGACTTTTCCAGATTATTAAAGTTTTTGAAATTTTGAATATCTGGATATCAAAATGTATGTAATAAAAATAACACTGAACTCATCATTCAACCATACTGTATAGGCATATATATATATATAGTTCTTTCAATATCTAACATGGTATGCAACTTAGGAATCCAACATTCGTCATGTTCATTTTTAGACTGTGAAAATGCCTAGTTCAGACATTTTTGGTAGCTTACATGACAAAGACGAGTGGACTATAATTTTTTTCATTTCTTCCAACTCCTTATTTTTTTAGAATTCTTCGGTCGATTTTTAGGTGCTAAAATAATCAATGATGCCATCGTAATTTTCAAGCCGCTAGAAATTTACCGCGAGTAAAAACTGACGTCACAATTTCGTAAGTAAGGGCAGACCGCAGCAAAGTTGCCATGTGTTGAAATGCAATTATTCAATAATTCATAAATTCTCAATTATGTATTGGTAATATTCCTAATTAGCAATAAAAAATCAATTGTCTCATAATGTTATCTTATTAATTCACACTAGAGGACATTTGAACCGGTAAACGTGACAACACGGCGCACGAATTGTGGGCGTGGTCTTGTTAGTTCTCAGCATACAGCACAATAATATTGCCAAGTTTTCAACATTTACATAATATTTCGTTAGGGAGTATAAGAAATATTCGAACATGCTATGGTTTCTCGGATAAGTCAAGAATGAACTATACTATCAGGGGTTGCTCCTATTATGTTTTATTAAACGACAGGACTCTGACATCTTTTTGATAACTTGATTATAATTGGTGACTTGGCAACCTTGCTTCATGAGTGGGAATGGGAGATTGTCTGACCAATAACGGAACAGCATACAAATTGACGTCACCATTTATTCAAAGTATCGTCAAATGTCGGTCATTACGCTAAGTTTGAAATGAGCTCTAAGCTCTAAAATTCAACCATTTTGAACAACGTATACACTCATTTACATGGAAAAAAATGCGCGAGAATTGTTGCAGAAATTAATTCTGGTTCCTAAGGACACAGTGGAGTAATTGAATGCAAATTATTCATTATGTTGATTTAATTGATGAAAAAACATGTTTTTTTCAGGATTTCACCGATTATTTACTTCATATGATTTGGAACTACTCAGAAAGTTCATATGAGTTAAGATACCTTGTATAGAGTAGCTCCACCAATCAGAAATTTAGAATTATTTCCATTTCCCTAGTAACTAATGCATATTGTTACATATAAACAAAGACAAAACTACTCAAAAAATAATCACATCAATAACAATTCGAACTTCAGAAACTTCCAGGTTATACATATCAAACTTCCTGCACAATAATTACAAATCATGAGTTCAACAGAAAAATCCTCCCGCTTATTCCAATTGTTAAACGAACACTCTTTTTAATACTTATGCAACAAGTTATCCATTTATATCCGGAATATTTTGAAGTACTTATAGTTTCACTAATGATGGAAATAAGTAGATGGTGTGCGTAGTCGGCCATTTTTATGGTGAAATTACTGATGCGCTTTTGTTTCAGAAATTTTACTCGACCTCTCGAGAGCAATGGTTCCGTTGATCTTCTAATAGATGGCGACATTGCACAATGACTTCTGTCAGTTTTGAAATTGTAGCAGATTTTTCGAATTCAGAGTTGTTTAATCCCACTGTTACATAATTATGTTCCGCGTACCTAAAATGGAATTTGCCATTTTATTTCCACTCGTCACAGCAGCAATAGCAGCATCACCATCTAGCGGGAAAATGTAGAATCAACGTCTCGCTCGTTGTGACGTAGAGAAATCATAGTAGGCCGGTCGAGTGATTTTTCTGAAATTTTAAATACGTAATAATGGCCGAATACGCGCACCATATCTTACTTCCATCATTTTGGAAACTTAAGAAAAATCACTCGTCCGCCTACTATGATTTCTCCACGTCACATCGAGCGAGACGTTGATTCTACATTTTTCCGCTAGATGGTAATGCTGCAACTGCTGCTGTGACGAGTGGAAATAAAATGGCATTTTAGGTACGCGGAAGATATGTAACAGTGGGATTATTCAACTCTGAATTCGAAAAATGTGCGACAATTCAAAAAATTGACCAATGTCATAATTGTGCGATGTCGCCATCTATTAGAAGATCGACGGAACCATTGCTCTCGCTGTTCTCGAGAGGTCGAGTAAAATGTCTGAAACAGAAGCCCATCAGTAACTACACCATCTCTTACTTCCATCACTGTTTTACTGCCGAAAATTTCCGAACATTTGAAAACAAATTAAAAAACTCAAGTCATTATTATGCTTGGGCAGGCTCTGGTTTTTCACTTCCAATGTGAATTTTTGTCATCCTTTTTCACATTTATGGAGAAGATATAATAAATTGTATTGTAAGAGGCCAAATGAAAGGAAAAGATAATACCTTAAGTCTCATGCACAATCACAACATGTCAGCTCTCATTGGAGTATTATTCATCAGTGTACTTATCACAAATATGTCAAAATTTTAATTCACCCCAAACTAGGAGTCAATTGCTGACCAGTAATACACTTCCTTTGAGTTAAATTACTAATGCATAAGAAATGTTGTGAAATGATTCCTCCATTAGAAAATTACTCAATTTAAAAAAACCAAAATGGAATTCAAGTTCACTAATTTATGAAAAAAATACCATGATCTTCATAGAAAGTCAATTATGGCCATAACCATAATAAGACAACAGACTTACAAACCCAAAGCACTCAGAGATGTTCATGTTGTCTTTGGCTATGATCTGAAACATGAAGGGATAAGGGATGATACTTTCAAATTCATTTTGCCAAACAAGGTACCAAGCTGAAAAAGTCTATAATATGATGATGTATTACAAAACTCTGGACATTTCTCAGCACAAGATATAAGAAACAATGACAAAAATCTGTAGATGTCCATGGGTCCTCAAAGTGATGTGAATGGATGAATTTTAGTAGATAAACTACAAGTCATTTCCACAATTACTGACTAATGCATAAAATTGTCTTGAAATATGTCTAGTTAGGTACTATTTCAGAGCTGATAACCAACTCTCCAAGTTTTAACTGATATGGGGTAAAAAAGGAATCATCTATGATTTTTTTCCTCAGATGAAAATGAAAAAAAACTTATGGCCCTTGTAAGTTCACTCACTTTAGCTCTGAGCACCTTATGTAAAATTTCTTGATCACAAAAGTTGACTTCATCGAAAATATCATGTTTTGGAGGGCCTTCTCTAGTCCATGATTGCATTGCTTCAAAACCCAAGTCAGATTCTTCACAATTTGACAGCCACTTGAGATCTTCCTTTACATCAACTACCTAGAAATAAAGCCTGAATATGTCTGAATTATAGATCTGTTTTCAACTATCTAGATAACCCATTTCACAAACATAGATATCATTACTGGCTCCACTGGAACTTGAGTGTTTTGTCTTCCATATACAGAGAACTGCACAAAGAATGGCCAGTGCTGTAACTACTAAATCATTTGAAATTGGATTTTGAAATTTGGTGGGTAGGAAGTATACCAAATTGCTCATGCATCAAAAAAACTATTTTTATTATTTATCACCTCTCCTTCAATAGAAGGCACTTTTTACTTGCTACCCACCAAATTTCAAGATCAGACCTTTCAGAAGTTACCTACAAAAATGAATATTGTTGTTGATGTTTTCTGAATATGGGCATGTCTGTAGCATATATTTTGAAGACTGATTTTTTTCCAAAGAAATAGTGTTGCCACAAAACCAATGATAATTGAATATTAGAATAGTTGCTAAATTTGCAAGATGAACCTTTAATGTAATAGAAACAAAACCTGGGGTATTGCCAAAACTGATCCCCTCAATAAGTTAAGCAAGTTGAGAATGTTCAGAATAAATATCAAGATAGGTTGGAGCAATTCAACTTTGTTGTAGCTTAGGTTTTAGCCAAACTTTGTCCTAACCTACTTCTCTTGTGAAATCCCAATATTCAGCAGGAGCATTGAGATTTTTGAGTTTCAACCCAAAACCTTTCTTGCCCAGTTGATATGACATATCTATTGTTTTTGTAATTCCTTGTGCATTTTTTCCCAATCCTGTTCCCTCTTTGTACCCCATTTTCACCTAAAAATAAAACTTTTATAATACTAGATTAAAGATAATTGCTGGTAATGAAGAAAATGAAGCTAAAAAATTATACCATCATCCTGAGGGCTTTATCATGATTTTTCGCACGTTCATCTTGAACAGGAATTTTCTCTTCATGAATATGAAATGTCTTCCACTCATCACTCATAATATTGGTTGGTTCACTATCTGCAACAACTATAGTATGTACAAAAATAATAAATATTGACAATTATATTTACCACCAAGTTTACCACTGTCTTTTTCTGAAGAATAGGTAATCATTATTTTTGAAATTATGGAATGAAATTTGTATTAAAGACAAGTGTATGACCGACAGGATCCAGATAAGGATAACCTAATCATAGTGATTAGATAGTGATAGGGTGTCCATAGAGAACCTCTATGCATGTGTTCAAAATTGCATAGAGAATGAATTATTAATCAAAGTATCAGATTTTCATTAAATTTTAAATATAAAACATGTCTTGTTTTGAATTATTTGAGGTTAAAGCAAAATACATGTTCTTCTTCTTTTCTTATACAGATCCTTCTACCAGCTAGGGCAAAACCACAGCCGTCTTCAACTGAGGAAACAAACGTAACGTCTCGGGACAGGTCCGTACTCCATAATATGATAGTGTAGGCATGTAACTTTGATAGGAGGTTTCTTTGCAAAAACTCCACAAACAATAAGATTTACACAAAAATGGATTTCCAACGGCCGAGTGAATTCAAAACAAGATTTTTTAATACTGAATATAGATGAATTTGAATGTGCAAGCATTTTTTTCTGAACGGAGACAAAAACATTGTTTTTGTCTAGTTGATACGACAGAATATGGTACTCACTCCTAAAATCTGAGTATGGAAGTAGTAGATCCAAAACTAATTAATGAATACAGTCTCTTTCTGCCAACTCCTGTAAGTATTCAATATCACAGGCATTTTCATCAGATATTCGATAATCTTTCCAAATGGTAATAACCATCTTAGTCAATGTCTTGATGTCCTATGAGGGAATGAAGGAAACAATTGAAGCTTGATTGAAAAATGTACAACAAATGTTTTTTATTAAAAAAAATCACGGGTACTTGAGACGAGTAAGTAAAATAAAAATACACAACTATAAAAAAATGAAATTCCAGTTCACTCCAAATTCCATCGAAATTAACGGCTTCAATCGGAATCATCAGAGTCATCGAATGTGTATTTAGACTTCTGCGCAACCCTCCCCGCCCTAGCAGGCCTATTAACCGCCGGACGCTCGCTCTCCTCCTCGCTATCACTTCTCTTCCCCTTCGATTTCTCGATATCGAAATCATCATCCGAAGATTCAGTCTTCTTCTTCCTTCCCTTCGTTTTCTTAGGGACATCCTCCGAATCACTGGACACCACCTTCTTCTTCTTCGCCTTCGGTTTCTTAGGCGACGAATCGTCCTCGCTACTCTTCTTCTTCTTCTGCAAAGGCTTCTTAGCCTTCGCGTTCGTCTGCGGCTTGCTCTCGAACATATCGTCGCTCGAGTCAGCCAAAGGTTTGTTCTTCTTCGATACCAACCCATCCGAATCCGATTCGTCGTCTATTATCTTCCGCTTGTTGGCATTTGTTTCCTCCAGTTTATCATCCTTTTTCCTTCCCACCAGCGAATCGAACATATCCTCGGACGTTTCGTGTTTGGAGGGGGGTTTTTCTTCTTCGTCCTCGGAGGTCAACAGCACTTCCGGCTTGGTGGTGTCTTTGACGGCTTCGTTGTCGAAGAGTTCGGGTTCCCCTTCCGATTTCGATTCGTCTTCGTCGGAAATACTGTACTTGGTGACTTTTGTGGCAGCCCGTCTGTTGAGAACGCGCTCTTTGACCAGCGAACTGTTTGCGCTCGAGTTGACGAATTCGACGTCCGATCCCGAGTCGGAATCGGCTTCGTCTTCGGAATCGGTGTTGTCCTTTCTCTTTCTGCCTTTCTTCTTCGGCGACCCGTTGACTGAAATAAAATGAGTCTTGAAGTGAGAAAACTCTCCGCAAGTGGAGTCATTTCTTATTAAAATTCCTTCTGCCACTTCTTTAATAAGAGCTAATACTGCTAATAGATTGAAAATGTCTACAACACACACGATCATATTTCGTCAGAATGTCAGACCAGTCGTCCCGTTTGATTGGCTGAATCAAATCTTCTTGCATTCTTTTAGAAATTTCACAAGTATTTCTATTAGCTCCTATTGCAGAAGGTATTCCGATGAAAAATCAGAGAAATTAACAAATTTTAAAATGAAAACTATATGTGAGTGTACAACAGCCCAATGTGATAACATGCGCGAATTAATGAATAGCCGAAAAACACAATTCCCATGCCAAAATAATTGTGAAAAACTATTTCAATCATTTGAAATCAAATAAGAAAAGTGAGGTTATGTTTAAATGTTTCACCTCCAGGGTCGGTCATCTGACAGTTCTTGCAAGTAAACCATATGCATGCATATACACACTACTATCTAGACCGCTAATGTCATAAGATACAAGCTATCCCACGGTATCTATGAGCAACAAGAAGAACTACTTTTTGTTGACTAGCGAAGGGTAGAGATCGGTAATGCAGAATATATTCGAGATGTTTTTATCCAACAATGCACATGCACAAGCATGTCGAAATGAACGAATCTGTGGGTAAAATTGAAAAATTTCGGAAAATGGAGACGTAGTAGCCTACCGGAGTGCAAATATTGGCAGTTAGAGCGGAAAGCTGACTTTGAGCGTCGATATCTCGAAAACCATCTTTTCTATCGGGCTGATTATGGTCTCATTCGATTCAGCGTGTCATTTTCTACTGGAGAAGCGATAATTCGCGTGAATTTCCGCCGTTTTCTGGCACTTTTGGCCGTCCGAAGATAGCTCGGTGATTATATCGTATTGAAGTCTCAGGTGGGAAAAAGAAAACTTTTATTTGGCCTATTAAAAATCTGAAAAAATTCACATAGACTAATTCAATGTCGAAATGAACGAATCTGTGATGAAAATCAGGACATTTTGGAAAATGGAGACGTAGCAGCCTACCGGAGTGCAAATAATGGCAGTTAAAGCGGAAAGCTGACTTTGAGCGTCGATATCTCGAAAACCATCTTTTCTATCGGGCTGATTATGGTCTCATTTGATTCAGCGTGTCATTTTCTACTAGAGAAGCGATAATTCGCGTGAATTTCCGCCGTTTTCTGGCACTTTTGGCCGTCCGAAGATAGCTCGGTGATTATATCGTATTGAAGTCTCCGGTGGGAAAAAGAAATTTTTTATTTGGCCTATTAAAAATCTGAAAAAATTCACATAGACTAATTCAATGTCGAAATGAACGAATCTGTGATGAAAATCAGGACATTTTGGAAAATGGAGACGTAGTAGCCTACCGGAGTGCAAATAATGGCAGTTAAAGCGGAAAGCTGAATTTGAGCGTCGATATCTCGAAAACCATCTTTTCTATCGGGCTGATTATGGTCTCATTTGATTCAGCGTGTCATTTTCTACTGGAGAAGCGATAATTCGCGTGAATTTCCGCCGTTTTCTGGCACTTTTGGCCGTCCGAAGATAGCTCGGTGATTATATCGTATTGAAGTCTCAGATGGGAAAAAGAAAATTTTTATTTGGCCTATTAAAAATCTGAAAAAATTCACATAGACTAATTCAATGTCGAAATTAACGAATCTGTGATGAAAATCAGGACATTTTGGAAAATGGAGACGTAGTAGCCTACCGGAGTGCAAATAATGGCAGTTAAAGCGGAAAGCTGAATTTGAGCGTCGATATCTCGAAAACCATCTTTTCTATCGGGCTGATTATGGTCTCATTTGATTCAGCGTGTCATTTTCTACTGGAGAAGCGATAATTCGCGTGAATTTCCGCCGTTTTCTGGCACTTTTGGCCGTCCGAAGATAGCTCGGTGATTATATCGCATTGAAGTCTCAGGTGGGAAAAAGAAAATTTTTATTTGGCCTATTAAAAATCTGAAAAAATTCACATAGACTAATTCAATGTCGAAATGAACGAATCTGTGATGAAAATCAGGACATTTTGGAAAATGGAGACGTAGTAGCCTACCGGAGTGCAAATATTGGCAGTAAAAGCGGAAAGCTGACTTTGAGCGCCGATATCTCGAAAACTATCTGTCCTATCGGGCTGATCATTGTCTCATTCGATTCAGCGTGTCATTTTCTACTGAAGAAGCGATAATTCGCGTGAATTTCCGCCGTTTTCTGGCACTTTTGGCCGTCCGAAGATAGCTCGGTGATTATATCGTATTGAAGTCTCAGGTGGGAAAAAGAAAATTTTTATTTGGCCTATTAAAAATCTGAAAAAATTCACATAGACTAATTCAATGTCGAAATGAACGAATCTGTGATGAAAATCAGGACATTTTGGAAAATGGAGACGTAGTAGCCTACCGGAGTGCAAATAATGGCAGTTAAAGCGGAAAGCTGACTTTGAGCGCCGATATCTCGAAAACTATCTGTCCTATCGGGCTGATCATTGTCTCATTCGATTCAGCGTGTCATTTTCTACTGAAGAAGCGATAATTCGCGTGAATTTCCGCTGTTTTCTGGCACTTTTGGCCGTCCGAAGATAGCTCGGTGATTATATCGTATTGAAGTCTCAGGTGGGAAAAAGAAAATTTTTATTTGGCCTATTAAAAATCTGAAAAAATTCACATAGACTAATTCAATGTCGAAATGAACGAATCTGTGATGAAAATCAGGACATTTTGGAAAATGGAGACGTAGTAGCCTACCGGAGTGCAAATAATGGCAGTTAAAGCGGAAAGCTGACTTTGAGCGCCGATATCTCGAAAACTATCTGTCCTATCGGGCTGATCATTGTCTCATTCGATTCAGCGTGTCATTTTCTACTGAAGAAGCGATAATTCGCGTGAATTTCCGCTGTTTTCTGGCACTTTTGGCCGTCCGAAGATAGCTCGGTGATTATATCGTATTGAAGTCTCAGGTGGGAAAAAGAAAATTTTTATTTGGCCTATTAAAAATCTGAAAAAATTCACATAGACTAATTCAATGTCGAAATGAACGAATCTGTGATGAAAATCAGGACATTTTGGAAAATGGAGACGTAGTAGCCTACCGGAGTGCAAATAATGGCAGTTAAAGCGGAAAGCTGACTTTGAGCGCCGATATCTCGAAAACTATCTGTCCTATCGGGCTGATCATTGTCTCATTCGATTCAGCGTGTCATTTTCTACTGAAGAAGCGATAATTCGCGTGAATTTCCGCTGTTTTCTGGCACTTTTGGCCGTCCGAAGATAGCTCGGTGATTATATCGTATTGAAGTCTCAGGTGGGAAAAAGAAAATTTTTATTTGGCCTATTAAAAATCTGAAAAAATTCACATAGACTAATTCAATGTCGAAATGAACGAATCTGTGATGAAAATCAGGACATTCTGGAAAATGGAGACGTAGTAGCCTACCGGAGTGCAAATTATGGCAGTAAGAGCGGAAAGCTGACTTTGAGCGCCGATATCTCGAAAACTATCTGTCCTATCGGGCTGATCATTGTCTCATTCGATTCAGCGTGTCATTTTCTACTGAAGAAGCGATAATTCGCGTGAATTTCCGCTGTTTTCTGGCACTTTTGGCCGTCCGAAGATAGCTCGGTGATTATATCGTATTGAAGTCTCAGGTGGGAAAAAGAAAATTTTTATTTGGCCTATTAAAAATCTGAAAAAATTCACATAGACTAATTCAATGTCGAAATGAACGAATCTGTGATGAAAATCAGGACATTCTGGAAAATGGAGACGTAGTAGCCTACCGGAGTGCAAATTATGGCAGTAAGAGCGGAAAGCTGACTTTGAGCGCCGATATCTCGAAAACTATCTGTCCTATCGGGCTGATCATTGTCTCATTCGATTCAGCGTGTCATTTTCTACTGAAGAAGCGATAATTCGCGTGAATTTCCGCTGTTTTCTGGCACTTTTGGCCGTCCGAAGATAGCTCGGTAATTATATCGTATTGAAGTCTCAGGTGGGAAAAAGAAAATTTTTATTTGGCCTATTAAAAATCTGAAAAAATTCACATAGACTAATTCAATGTCGAAATGAACGAATCTGTGATGAAAATCAGGACATTCTGGAAAATGGAGACGTAGTAGCCTACCGGAGTGCAAATTATGGCAGTAAGAGCGGAAAGCTGACTTTGAGCGCCGATATCTCGAAAACTATCTGTCCTATCGGGCTGATCATAGTCTCATTCGATTCAGCGTGTCATTTTCCACTGGAAAAAGTCAGAACATCGAAGTTGGTGATTTTTCTGGTTTGGAAAGAAGGTTGTTCAGCAACTTGCAGATAGATGGACTCGAGCAGAGAGCCGAGAGTTTAGACAAATCAGCCATATTTTGCTGAGTTTAGCTAGCCCGGCCAACGAACCAGCCATGAACTAAGGCCATATTTAGCTAATACAAGGTGGATCATCTTATCTGCTGTCTTTGAACAGTCTATGGAATTGCTGTAGGGTATTGAAATTGTGTTTTCTGAAGTATTATAGCAAATTCTCTCGAAAATTCATGTTATGTACTTCTACATTATTTCTGTTTTGTGGACATTCAATTATTTTCGATTCACACACTTCAGAACTTGCATATCGAGAAAAAAATTATTGCATTCACAATAATTATGTGTTTCAAGAAGAAGAGATATTAATAATGGTACAGCTAAGTTAGAAGACAAATGATCAGTGTTTCGGTCTAAATTTTCTTTCCTGAAAATATGCAGTGCTGCCAAAAATAATCCAAGAGTTTTTGACTGTTTGAATTTGAATATTTTTCGACCATGTTATGTAGAATAATTATTGGAGAATTGACATTTTTAGTGCATGACCATTTTTTTCACAAACGAATATTCAACGCAGTAACCGATTATCAGTTCAAATGTCATCAAAAATGGTCAACCTGTAAGTTCAATAAATGTAAAATGGTTGAAAATTTTCCAATTCTACATCAAATAGCCAAAAACTACACACTTCCATTGAAAACGCATATTGGGTCGAACTAACCTTTAGCAAAGTTGAGTTTTGTTTGTTTCAAGCCATCATTTCCAGTTTCCTTCTTCTTTCTTGGTTTCTTGATCAGTTCTTCGGGCGTGCCCAATTTATCTTTCAAGGTCTTCTTGCTCTTCACCATATCATCAAACTCGTCGACGTCATCCTACGGTAAAAAGCAAATATAAATTGACTGGCATTGATCATGAAGTATCAATTTAAGAATATTTCTGAACATTTTAAAGGATCTGAAGACTTCCTGGGATTCATAGAAATATCCATACAATATTCGAAATAAAGTGCGCAAAGAAACAAGTGGACCACTGAAATTTTCGACAATTTTCAAACTGCCATAACTTTTTGAAAAATTAATAGATTTTCAATCGGAATGCAGTGTTTGGAAGATGCGATCTTTTTGTTCAAGATTCCTTACGAGAGAATTTAGACGCTCCCGTATTTCAGGGAATTTTTTTTATTTTTCTATTAATCATTTTTTTCGAACGTTCAAGCTCATATCCCAAAACGGTTTTGTAATTTCCCATATTCCTCATACAGGATGTTGAAAATCGATAATTTTTCATTTTTAGGTTTTCATCACATCATTTCTGATTTTGCCACTCTATACGATGGAACACATCCTAGAAAATGGATTGATATTGCGTTGAAATCATCGACATCTTTAGCAGAAGAAGAATTAATTTTTTTGGAGAAATGTTCAGAATTTGGTGAAATCGTCTGTTCAGTTTAGTGCTGCCATAACCATAAGCTATGCTAAACACCAATTATTCATTTGGATCGATTGCTCTGCTCAGTATCGCGAATTGATTTCGTGAATTTTCAGATAAGGCAATGCAAGGGGGAGCAAGGAGGCCCTTCTGGATTTTTTTGAACAATTCATACAATTAACGATGCTACAATGGTTGTAAGATAATCCTGAGCTGACATGGAGTCAAGAAATATATTTATCACAAGGTTTTTATCGCGTAATCGAACATCAATCGAAAAAGTCGATTCCTTGTAATCAACAATCATTTATGCAATTAATACCACTGCAACACCCAATATGTTCGACAGGAGGCATTATATTGGGTGTTGCAGTGGTATTAATTGCTTAAAGGATTGTTGATTACAAGAAATCGACTTTTTCGATTGATTTCCGATTACGCGATGTAAAACCTTGTGATAAATAGGTTTCTTGACTTTATGTCAGCTCAGGAATATCTTAAAACCATTGTAGCATCGTTATTGTATGAATTGTTCAGAAAAATCCAGAACGGCCTCCTTGCGCCCCCTTGGATTGCCTTATCTGAAAATTCACGAAATCAATTCGCGATACTGAGCAGAGCAATCGATCCAAATGAAGTATTTGTGTTTAGCATAGCATATGGTTATGGCAGCACCAAACTGAACAGACGATTTCACCTAATTCTGAACATTTCTCCAAGAACATTATTTCTTCTTCTGTTAAAGTTGTCGATGATTTCAACGCAATATGAATCCATTTTCTAGGATGTTTTCCCTCGTATATAGTGGCAAAATACGTTGAATGTGGCATAATTTTAAAATTCGGAAATGATGTGATAAAAACCTAAAAATGAAAAATCATCGATTTTCAACATCCTGCATGAGGAATATGTAAAATTACAAAACTGTTTCGAGATATTGGCTAGAACGTTCGGACGAAACGCTTAATAGGAAAATAAAAAAAATTCCCTGGAATACGGAAGCATTCGAATTTTTTCATTTGTGTAATACTTTTTTCGAACACTTGGTGTATAATGACAGAAAAAATCCCGACGAAATTTGAACAACGAATCTTGAACAGAAAGATCGCATCTTCCAAACACTGCATTCCGATTGGAAATCCAATCATTTTTCAAGAAGATACGGCGGTTTGAAAATTGTCAAATATTTCAGTGGTCCACTTGTTTCTTTGAGCACTTTATAGACTGTTGGCCCGCGACACAGGGTTTATCGATGTTCTAAGTCGGTATGCCATTTAAGGGACCCACTCACTCAGTCCGAGTTAGCAATAAGAAGTGCCTCGGAGAGTCGCAACTCAGTCCTTGCCCCGGCCCTGTCCTCACCTTTCGGTTGGAAAAAGTTCAAAATTTAGTTTAAGAAGAAGCTCGGCAATGCAGTGCAATGATCTTATCTCACGAAAATTGGGGCTCTTGCCGGTTTGCATACGCCTAGGTCACTCCCCAAGGGCGGCATACGAACCGGAAGTGGGAATTTTTCAGTGTTATAGTCGATGATCGAAGAATGTATGCCCTTTGGCGAAACAATGAATTCTGACCCATTAATCAGTTTCCCGACATTTGCATACGATTCCGGAGAGGGGAGCTCGATTTATTCGAACATCATTTGACTGGATATTCTTCGAATAATCGATAATCGAAGAAATGTTCAAATTTTGACCATGGTTAGTGGACCACACAGTATATATGAGATGATAGTTTGCATACAATTTGCACATTCCGTACAGGGTGTTTCACCATAAATATCTTCCATTGTAACTTAGTTGTTTCTGAACCGATTTTAAAATTTCAAAAACCAATTAAAATGATTTTCCTAAGAGATTTTCCATTGTTATCAAAAAATTCACAGGCTGTTCATAACAAATGAACTATATGGGATAGTGGTTGATTTTTTTTTACTGGAACACTATATTTTATTTCACTATCGAGTTGAGATTATCATGACATATACAACTCTACAGCATCTAGCGATATCATTTACACGCAGCACTCTTATATATAGCGATCATGCGCCAAATTGTCAAATTGTGCCAGAAATATGAATCCCGGGTTTGAAGTATTTCCTTTTTTTTGCTGAAACAATTTTCATATTTGAACAATGATTTGCTGCGTCAGCCGGGTAGAGTGTAGCACGTAATGATTTAGGCATTCAATAATGTACTTCCTCTTTATCGGAGATCCGATATTTAAATATCTGAAAAACCATTTACTTTTGTATAATGTTTATTACAGATTTATTCACTTCCTACTGCCTCCCCTACCAGTGGTATGAATCGGATTACCATTAACCCTGTATTTAAGTACAGCGTGTGGATCTTATCGCTAAACGCCAGTCAACTATACTGGGTTTGATGAAGTTATGTCATTGTCAGTTACATAAAAAATAATGAAGGGGGCTGGGCCCTTGATACTTTTTTGGGTACGATTTCAATTGGTACCTTGGTGAAGCTCTTCCAGCAGAGGTTGGTGATATCATAATCTCTGAGACTTCAACTGAGAATGTAGGTATCAGGTATATCTTTCGAGCATGCCAAGATTTTTCAATCATCAAATGATATTCTAACTATAACAGGTACTGATGACAACTCTGGAGAATCACTTCAGACAGCGAGAGCAAAGATGACTCTGGAGATAATGATAGAGAGGACGACGTATAATTTTTCTTTTGAAACATTATGTTGTTTTCATTTAATATAATTTCATTTTCAAATAATTTTTTTTTTTCGTGAAAAACAAAGATGTAGATTAAAGTTCAGGATACAGAACCCATACTATACCCAAAACATTCAACAAATTGAATGTACATTCTTTATATATTTTTCAGACGCCAGTATTATGATAAGCAGTCCCATAAGCCCCAGGGAAAAATTTCAATTCGATTTATTGTTTCTATCATGAGCAATAATCCCTGTACGAATTCTCTTGATCATCCTGCGAGTATCTTGTTGTCATTTCTTTTCATCATCTTTTCAAAGCCCTGTTTTCCAAATTAAAATCACCCAAAACAATTTCTTGGTACTCAACCTCACACAAGTAATTTTGTTGAGCTGTAAATTTCTGATGAATAAATACAAATATATCTGCAATTTGCGTCTTCCAATATCCCCATCACTCCCAGGAAGTTTTTCTTTAACCCGGTTTCATGTGAAGTGAGATTATGAGACTTCCCGATTATCTAGTTCGCTTTCGGTGAACCTCTGGCCTGAAATGCGGGGCGCCGCGCCGGACCGAGGCACGCGCTGGTTTGCCCGATTATTACAACGTATGCTCACATTGAATTCGTATGCAAATAGCAGCCAGTTATGAAGAATATCCTAGTTTGGTCTGGAGATTTGCATACGAACTTAAATCATCGATTATTTGAAAGATGTCTAGTCAATTGATGTTCGAATAAGTCGAGCTCCCCTCTCCGGAATCGTATGCAAATGTCGGGAAACTGATTAATGGGTCAGAATTCATTGTTTTGCCAAAGAGCATACATTCTTCGATCATCGACTATAACACTGAAAAATTGACACTTCCGGTTCGTATGCCGCCCTTGGGGACTGACCTAGGCGTATGCAAACCGGCAAGCGCCCCAATTTTCGTGAGATAAGATCATTGAACTTCATTGCCGAGCTTCTTCTCAAACAAAATTTTGAACTTTTTTCCAACCGAAAGGTGAGGTCAGGGCCGGGGCAAGGACTGGGTTGCGACTCTCCGAGGCACTCCTTCCTGTTAACTTGGACTAAGTGAGTGGGTCCCTTAAATGGCATACCGACTTAGAACATCGATAAACCCTGTGTCGCGGGCCAACAGCCTATTATTTCCTATGTTTCGGACCCAACAATTATCAATTTCACCATTATATTGAGAAAAACATAATTTTGGTCCCAACATAATTTCTTGATATGTGTTTGTTTAAATCTACTAAATGATCTACTTACTCCTTCCGTGATTACTTCTTTTTTAACTCCCTTCTTCAATCTTGACTCTTTAGTTTTGGCGGCGGTCTGGATTTTCTTCTTTATTTCCTCAGTGATGACTGGTTCGACCCTTTGAGCGTTAGCAGAAGGCATGATTTCGAAGAATTTCGTTTTTGCCTTACCCTAAACAAAAATATTGTATTTCGATATGACGATTTTCATAAAGAAAAGTCAATTCATTTAATTAAAAATTCTACAAACCTTAACGAAACAAACCTGACAAACATAAGGCAACAAATACTAGTAATACAAAACAACAATATCACAATGATAGTCAGGGATATTTAAATTCGTATTTTGGCAACAAAGTATTTTTCAAGATATTCTCCAGAAATTACGCAGCTTAGTTGCCAAAATACATATTTAGATAATCCTAAATATTTTATTATTTTGATTAGTATTTGAAAAAATCATGGTGAAGGTGGTTTCAGCTAGAGTCCCTGTATATACCTTAGACAAGAGTCCGGACACAAAACTGAAAGTCGTTGGGGTTTTCAATATTTTGTTTCATTTGGTTCGCCCACCTGACAATGTGACGAAGCACCATAGGCGTCCCGCCCGCTTTTTATAATTATTTCGAATTTCTGTCACTGTCACTTTGAAATTTTATGACCGCCAATATTTAGCATTTTGAATTATTTCAAAGTCCTGCTGTGTACATTATTGCGATAATTCATTAGAAAAGGGATTCAATTTTCCGAATGATCCTTTTAAGATGATGTCATGGAAGAATGCAATGAAACGTCCAAAATGGAAGATTAATTTCAAGAAATCCGCGATATGTGAGGTAAATATTCAAATTTACTTGTAAAAACGGTACAAAAAAAGATAAATTTTAGGCCCATTTTGATAGAGATTCTTTCAAGCTAATGGATTTCAAATTGAAAGAGTCTGCTGTGCCGTCAATTTATAAAATAGAGACGTTCAAAAAAAGAGTTCCGTTGTCATCGTATTGGGAATTACTGAATGATACGACCGCAGAGAAAAAAAATGAGAATGAGATGATGCGCAAAGAAATTGAAAGTTTGAAATAAAAACTAGAAGATTTAGAGAAATTGCAATGTGCTATGTCATCAGTCCACGGTGTTTTTAATTCAGATCAAATTCAAAATGTACAGGTGAATGTAGACTGCAGAAAGAGGTGGGAAACTGACACAATTAATAAAGCACTGGCTATCAAATTCTCTTGTGGTACCACTGGATATGAACACCTGTTGAAATTAAAATTATATTGAAACAATTATATATCTTCTATTTTTTTATATCCCAACAGAAAACAACTATATTTTCTTGGCTATATGTGATACCACGTAGAACACTCAAATTATTTTTCTTATATCGGATAAAGTGAAGGAATATCTGATAACGAAAATTTGCAATAGCAATCTCAGGAATTGATTATGAAAATTATCAATTCGAAATTTGAACACCCTGTTGTTCATTATTTGAAAATCTATTAGTTATTCTAGTGAAAATACGGCTATGAACGGTTTGGCAATTAATCTAACCCTTAAAATTGTTTCTGACAATCATTGATACTAGGGGAATTGAAAAGACAGAGGTCGATGTATATGTCTTCATCAATACATTTTTTGAAAACAGAAAAGGACAGAAGTATAGCTGTGTCCGGACTCTTCTCTAAGGTATATACAGGGACTCTAGTTTCAGTTGCCCCTGAAGGGATATATTCTCGATATTGCTTGCAAAAGGTATATATATCAAATCGTTGACGTATGTCGGGAATGTTTATAAAAATAATCACCTCCCCGCTAACGAATTTATTCCAGTTAACGTCTCCACACTGTATATCTAACTACGCATGCATTTTGTCTTAAAATATCTCACCCTTCCCGATTTCGTTCCATCCTTGGTAGCATAAATCAATGAAACAATGATTGACAATAGCAGAAAATTTCAAAATATAATGCTAAATAATAATAATATGAACATCGTTCGTACCTAGAGGATAGGGAGAGGAAGTGGGTATTGGAAACTCTTGGGGATTATAAGTTCTTGGGAATACTTCATTTGTCAAAGAATTCCAAAATTTTGCCGTCCTCAAGACAAACGAGTTTTGGTAAAGAGTTGTTCGACATATTCCAAATAATAATTTGACTTATGTTAGCATCTAGCAACTAGATGCGCTACTGCTCAGTGGAATATACTTAGATCAGAGCCTATGACAGACGTGTGTGAAGACTGGCTCATACAATGTTCGGCGGGCAGTCGAGTTAAGAGCAAGTGTAACCCTTGTCCATGTCATTTGTGCTCGTGTTCATTGAATTATATCATAATATAACAACTTACTAGTCCCTTTTTCGTCCGCTGTTTCAGTTCTTCCGCCTGTGCTTCTTTTTCCTTCTTTTCCAGCTTGTCCAACTGAACGATGAACTCGTCCAAATCCTCCCGCCACAGATCGGAAGGCTCCTTCTTTTTCAAAATCTCCAACACGGCCAACTTCTCATCCCTCTGCCTGAGCAATTCGTTTTTCTTCTCTTCCGTCAACATCCACATCGACATACTGAGCAGGTAATCGAACTTCTTGGCTTCCGGACCCATGGCCTCCGGTTTAGTCTTCTTCTTCTTCTCGTCTTCCTCTTGAGATTCTTCTTCTTCCTGCTCCGGCTGGTCGCTTTCATCGTCCTCATCTTGCACCCTCGATTTCCAAGTCTGAATCGGATCAGGATCGTAACCTATCGGAAACATGGGCTTGAGACGAGATATTCATAGATATTGTGACATTCCATCCCTGACAATCTACACTAACAATGTTTAGTACTTGTATATAGTTTGGTACTCATATTACCCTATATAAGATATATCAATTTGTTGCAAGACGACGATTTGTTGGAACATAATATTTGAACCAATAAAATCAATAGATAAAGAAGGCATCGAACATATTGGTCCTTCGAGCCGGATTTGGCCATAAAAACAGGTATAGTCGATTCCAAGTCAGTTGTTATATTTCATGTTATGCAATATCGTGAATTTCAATAATTATTTAAAAAAGTTAGAGCTCTGAGGAGTTAGGGTTAGTACTTTGAAAAAATGAAATACAATTTTTTACTGAAACAGACTCATTCATTATTTTATGACATAACCCCAACCTGAATTTGCCCTCGATTCACGTGAGTCACGACACAGCATATTTCCGAGAGAGATGAGAAAACGGGAAAGCGCCGTTTTATCTCGTTTCAAAACTATCACAGACTTTTTTCGGATTCAATTTGATGCGCACCTGATTCTGCGCAGTCCAAGTACCGTTTCAACAATTTGGAACACGAACAAACCTATCGTCAGATCGTATATCCCACCACATGCTTTATTCTTGACTGGAACATTCCATAACCTGTATTGACAAAACTTACCTCGCTTCAATAATTCGTCAACGATTGTTTTCCGTTTCTTGTTCTCCACTGTGAGCTCCCCATTACATTTTTCCAAGATGAATCTCGCTTTATTACTCAATTGTGCTGCTTCTGACCCAAGCATACCTTCCAAATAGTCTTTGCGTTTCTGGTACATTTTCAGACGTAAGGTGTAAAACTCTTGAAGGATCGTCATTACTGAATCGTACCTAGAATAATATTAGCTTTTCAGCCAACGATCCGAATTGTGCCTATTTCTTCGAACTACGAATTCAGTGCGCCCGTTTCCAAAGTTGATATTCACAAAAACTTATACGGGATGATTTATGAGGAATGTCACACAGCAAAATAGTGAGTGAAAGAAATCAAGACGAATTGTAAAAAGAATTATGGCCATTCATACGTTTTTGTTCATTAGATTACATACACTCGATAAGCAGTGACAGTGAGACATAACCAAAAACGTTTTGAAGTAAATCATATGTTTTGTCAGACAAGGACAAGAATATGTTTTTCTCCTAGATAAAGGCTTCTTGAATCTTCCTTCCTCTATGTTCAGGGAAGAGTACATCCATATATCTTTATTTGTCTTTAATTTTTGAATGAGTGTTTAATGTCTCCTCGAGTGGGAAAAAGGGTACGATAAATTGATTGGAAAATAATTTCTTCTTGAAATATGGAATGATAGGGCTGAAGAACGATGGAGGTCGATGGCCAGTTGGTATGTTTCATCATTGAAGTACATATACTATTACTATGAAATGATAAGGAACTGAAAGGAAAATATCTATGCCTACGTTTGCAGTTTTTCATTTGAATAATATTTGTATCACAAGAGTTCAGAATGGCGTTCAAATTGATAAATTACAACCAATAAAAAATATTTTTATTTCAGATGGAACATTTTTGCTTATGCAAGAGTGGTAGCAACAATAACATGATAATAGCTACATATCAATATGAAGTAATAGTACGATGGATTCATGATATATACGGAATAGGAAACCATTAAGTATATCTGAACACTTTACAGCGCTCAACTCACTAGAGATCGCCGTTCGTTGTTGGTTCGAATCCAGCCATGGGAAGATAATTTTCCCTGAGTGTTCTTGTCCAGTCACCATATTTTGGCACCACAGAAGTTTTACAAAATTCACTATAAGCTGTAGAGGTCCCGTAGCAAAAGTTCAAACTTGGGATTTCAACTTCCAAGGAAGTGATACACAAGTAATTCAATTTGACTAACCTTTAAAATTTATGTCATGTACTGTCAGTTCCCGTTTTTTTCATCAATTTATTTGTGGTTATGTCTGACTGTCAGAGCTTGTCAGTGTCCATATACAAAAACATCAACACAGGGGCTCCGTGGCCGAGTTTGTCTATGCGCTGAAATTCGCTAGATAGCCGTTCACGATGCAGAGGTACTGTCGGTTCGAATCCGGCTGTCGGCTGAGCATTTTTCTTTAAAATGTGTTATTCATGGTTGTAATCCTGGCAGCACCTCGATGCCCTAGAAGTGGTTCGAATTCCACTATAAGCTGTAGGTCCCCGCTCTTCCTAACCCCGCACAAGTTTCGACTTCTGGGGAGTTGGTTCCCAACTTTGAAGTAGCGATATACAAATTTTACAAAAAAAATTTACAGCAGTGTCAAGTACATGAAGAAACTCTTAACTTTGATGACCGATATTTCAGAAATGATATTTGTTAATAGCTTAAATTTGCAAACAGTTTTTCTCTAGGAAAAGTTGACTTTGTGATCGCTTTTCACGAAAAATTGTCAGATACAGAAAGATTAGACAAGACGCCAATGGAATTAGTCTTCAATTTGCAGGATACACTACGACCGGTTCAATAAAAAATACCTGTAATGGATTATCAATGGTAAATTGATTTCTCGAAACATTATGTCAACTTAAACATAAAATGAATGAAAAGATAGATAGTTACTGAGGTGTTAGAAAATGTGTTCAAGGTGTGATCACTCCTTATTATCGCTAGAAAAAAAAATGCCGGTTTGCGATAGACTTGCCGGGACAAAAAACCGATCTTATTTTATTTCACCTTATGTTCATTTTGTATTAAATCTTCTGTATGTTTTGACAATTGTGACACAGTATTTCTAAAGCCTGAAATGCTTGAGGGTTTGTTTTGCATTGTGCAGGGTAAACAACCAAGTACGGCTGTCATCAATCATTCTTCCAACTTTGATCATTAATATCTTCCGTTAGCTGCGGTTTTCGTTGGTCTGTTGAGATTTAGTTTCGTTATACTATCAAATTTTTTTTTGTTAAATCACGATATCCATTGATACTCTAGATCACGTCCTGTAGCGGTAAAGGTGATATGAATATGAAACCAGTTCAAATCACATTTGATAGAACGGGAAGAGACATTTACAACAAGCCCAAGATTGTTGAATTCTGTTGAAGATAACAGACGTTTTATAAAAAACATAATTTGACGTTCACCACCACTAAATCTTTTCATATGGGACAAAGTGTGAAACAAAAAACTAGGAATTTATAAAGGATCAAACTGCATATTGAATATATACATATACACCTTGTTACTACTGAATACGGAGAAAATTTCTATTTTCTCTCTATTCATAGCCGTTACGCCACCTAGCGGTTATTTTAGGAACCTAAAAGTATCTTCCAGCTATTTTTAGGGTCACTTTTCTAGATTAATTTTGTTTCAAAGCTGTACCATTATTCGTTGCTGAGATATGGCCGACAGCCATTCTTAGTTTTTCACCCTGTACCTATCCTTCAAGGTGGACATTTTTTATTTATATTTGCGTTTATGGTTTTTTTTTCTTGACAGTTTAAAGTTGTTTATGACTCTCAGCAATCCCACTGGAAGCACTGATACTGACTTAGATCTCCTTCAAGGTTATGGGAGCTAGAGTCCCTGTATATACCTAGGGTATATACAGGGACTCTGGTGGGAGCTAGCTTGAATCCAATAAATACGTCAGTAAGAGAAAAACAAAAATTATATTTATGCAGGACCGGGCGTAATGAAGTAGCAATTTATTACTTTATTTGAGTACACACAGAAAAATTTGTTTAGAATTCTCACCTTCTGAGGCATCCATACTCATCAAACGCACACATAGAGCTAGTGTTCACTAAATTTTGTAGCTTGAATGTTTTGTGCAATCCTTCCTTTTCCATAACTTCCATTTGCCCATTCTGAAGTTTGACAGTGAATTTGATAGTGGCATCCGTACTATAGTCTTTGTATTCTACTAATACTGCTTTGATTTTGTCGGAACCTAGAAAAAAAAATGTCTTTTTTTTACCTAAATTATTGCAAGACACCTTGTTTTTTTGTTCAAATTCCACTGAGTGATCGGTCAAAATTAGGTGAGTACCAAAGGTACTACGATTATTTGGTATTAAAATCAAAAGATTAGAGCCAAACGTTTTCTAATAGGTAAAATAGCGTTGACATTGTAATAAACTTGTCTTGCCTTTCGCTCAACCTACGCGACTGTGTGAATAGCGTGAATAGTGTGAACATTGACGCACAATTTACAGCTTTGTCTTTTTTCAAAGCAATCTTTTTCAAACTTATTTCAAACTTTGGGAGTACCTACTGAATAGGACGTAATAAAATTAATAAATCTTGTCCGATTCCAATTTGTACCCCAAAATTAGCAAAAATGATATTTTCAGCACATAATATGAAGTTAAAGTTGTATGTGCACGAATAAAAAGCACATCGTTGAATAGACATTTTGATGCTCTTTACAGATATCGCAAAAAAATTGAGATATTCAAATGTATAGGATGTTGTTTTTGGGCAGAAAGAATTTGTAAATTTTGAGTGAAGCCGGACCAGGAGGGTTCTGGGCCGTTCAGAGCCTTGTTTGCTCCTGCTCGGGCAAGTGAGTCTGCCTCGTCATTGCCCTCGTACCCTGTATTTGCTGGTACTCATGCTAGAGTCAGTCTGTTCTGACTGCCCAGTTCATTTAGGGTTTCTATGCAGTCCCACACTAGTTTTGAGTTAACTTGCATAGATTTGACTGCTTTGATGGCCGCCTGGCTATCTGAATAGATTGCAATGGTTTTGCCTTCAAACTCTTGCCTTATCAATTCTTTCATGATGTATTGCAATAACTTCTGCCTGAAACACCGTCGCGTATTTACCTAAGCTCAGTGAGATTCTAGTCTTTGGCTTGGCCCCATAAATACCAGCTCCTGATCCTTTCTCAGCTTTGGAGCCGTCCGTATAGACAGCAATGTCTGCATTGATAGGAGGTCCTTCCTTCCATGCCTCTCTGTCCGTTATTTATTTTGATTGATGCTTTTGATTGGGTGTTGTTTTTGGACAGAAAGAAACTCGGTTATAAGATGTCGAAGACCCATCAAACCAGGGGTTTTTGATATCACCTCAGTGACCCCTATCCACAGTTGAATTATTCACGTTTCCCAATGAAACAACCTGTAAAGCTCACCATTCGTCATCGGTTCAAGAACGTTCTCCTTGTAATTCTGCGTCCACGTGCCGATGGGCAGCTCGGTGATCTCCACCGTGTCGTTGTCCAAGATGGCGATCTCGCCGCTCACCACGTACCGATGATCGCCGCCGTACTCCACCGTGCCGATGAAGTCCTTGTACCAAGGCGTCAGCTCTTTCGGCTCTTCGCCGTCGAGCATGCGCCTGATGTTCTTGACGATGTCGCGGGGATTGTAGTTGGGGATCTTTGTCATCCAACCGGTGCCTGAGGCCAGAAAAAATGAATTATGTCAGGGTTATTTGGCTTTGAGGAAAATAGAAGTCGAACAGCCAGCACATAAGATTTTTATATATTCGATTCCTTCAAACGTCTCTCAACAAGGACAGGTAGTAGATGAGAATCCAACAGGAGTTACCAAATTACAAATTAATTCGCGGTAAACTGAAAAGAAACAATAGGCACATAAAAACACAATCCACAATACATCCAGACTCTTAGAATAAGTCATTAATTTCACAATGGGCGTGTACATCTTAGTAAAACTACTAACTCAAACCATGTTTATAATGATCCTTTCATACATAAATAATGATTGACGACATAATTCGATCGAAAAATTAACTGGAATGTTTTATTTTTGGACATAAATAATAGTACCTTCTGAAAAAGGACCCTCTTATGACGTAGAAACCTCATCTCGCCATAGTTGAAAGTAGAGTCACTGGATGGTATTAGTTTGATAAGAGTTCGGACACAGCTGAACTTTTGTTCTTTTCTATTTTCTATAATACAATGGTTCAAGTGAATAAAAGAAATAGACATATATTCTGCTCTTTGTCTTTTCAATTTCCCTAGTAGCGCCTGATTGTCAGATACGATTTTAGAGGTTATATTTTCTGTTAAATCTATCATAGCCGTAGATGGACAATAGATATAGGGTACAAACACCCACTTCAATTTATAGTGATACACTTCTAGCAGAACAACTGTTATATAAATGAAGAGAATACATGTAACAACCTTTTAATTTTAGAAAATATAAACACATGGATGAACTTATAGCTATAATTCCTTATCCTTAAATCAAAGGTAGGTATTTTCAATATACAGGAAGTAACATGAGAACGTTCAAGTGAAGTATTCCTGAGACAATTTTAAGAAATAAAGTATATATAAGCTTGTGTCCGGAAATGCTTCATTTCGGAGATACAGGGTGTTGATATTCAGAGAACAAATCATTTTTCGAAAAACATTTCATAGGAAAAAAGTAGTTCATTTTGACGAGACCTACTAAATACTTGATTTTGTAAAGTTCTCAGCAACTTCAATTAGGAGGTAAGTAACATGGATCGATATAGAAAATATCTCCAAAACGATAACCTCCAGCGTAATTAAGGCCCCTATAATAATTCCCTTGATACATTCATAACTATTCACTTTTCACTGTTAAATTTTGAATTTGGTCGGCACCAAAAACGCCATTCAATAATATATCACGTTGTAGTTTACTTGCTTAACTTAGTTTCGTTTTCAAATTTTCAATTTCATTATGTATATTTGCGATCATTTCCTCTGTTTCCTTGATTATTTTGTTTTGTATTTTGTGTGATAATAATAATGGAATTTTGTTCTTGAATTCGTCTGCTTTCTAAATTGATGGAACAGCATATTCTCTCAAAGATTTTGAAATTTTGAAATCTTCTGTTTGAAAATAGGCCTAAAACATAGTTTCATTTTAAGTACTATTCTGAGTACCTCACATATTCCGCTCGTCTTAAAATTGATTGTTTCAGTATTAGGGTTTTGACGTCACATCATCGCCTCGTTTTCAGAGGTCCGAAAAATCGGGGATTCCAATAATTTTTTATAAAACGTAGGGAGCTCACAGCAAGAAACGGTTTGCGGTGGTGAGCTTGTTTGGAGTTCTATCATTTTTTTTTGTGATATAAGCCCAATACAGGGCATTTCTGTATGAAAAGGAATATGAAAACTCGCGCATGCCGGTTTTTGAGGTTAACAGGTTACATAACACGATAATCTTCGTAATTTCTGAGAATGATGACTTACCTGAAAACGCAGGCCACATACACTAAATAAATAGGCACTCAAAGCCAGGAAGCATTGAGATTCACCGAAATAGAATTGTAATTTAATAGGTCTCGAAACACAGATCAAGTTTCATGAAAACAATACTGCCTCTCCGAATTCCTTTTCGCATGATTTTTCGTTTGGAAGTTGAACTTTTCATCATTTTTACTTTTCCACACGATATCGAAGGAAATACCAGGAGACATGTGGTGATAACTGTTGGCATCAGAACGTACCTATAGCAACAGTAGTGGTAGTCAACAAATAAGCATTTCAAGGGTCAGTTTTCCGTTATTCCAATTGAAAATGGACAACTCAGGAAACTTTCAAGATCTCCCCCCGGAAATAATTGATGCAAACACTAACCAATCAAATTCAAATAAGAAACGACGTTCTTCAAGATGTTGCGGCATCTGCTATATTACAGCATGCAACAAACACAAATTACACTTTCAATTTCAATATTTATCATCGTTAATGTTTTAGTTATTGTTATTAAAATGTTCTTCAAATAAGTTTCCTATTATATCAATAGAAAACATTTATTTTATGATTCCTCAGTGCATGAAAATATCGTGCGGAAAATTTACTTTACCGCACTAGTACTGAAAAGTTACAATTCAGCACGATTTTTGTATTGTTGAAAATATAAATATTTACGACTAACTAAATGATCCATGCAGCTGTTCTGTCTTATGTGTCATTTTGTAGCATCATTATAAAATATTGTTCATTAAACATCAAATAATATGGACAAAATTACTTCTAAGAAAAACTTTGTACCTAACCCTTGCGGAAAACTACTACTTTTCGCACTTGTTAGGTAAATAAGTATTATTCTATCAAACGACACCTGTGCCAATCACTATCCTGAGCAAAATGCTTGAAAAATAGCCCTTTCATGTGAGGTAATTTGCACTTAATTGCGCGATTTGATAACGAGATAAAAATTATGTCATCCGAATTACATCCCCCAATGTTCTGCGTGGCATTAGCCAGGAAAGTAGTTGTTTTTCTCCCGAAATCTACCATTGTTGTTCATCGTATGAACATTGTGTGGAAATGACTGAGCTTTCTGTATTTATTTATTCAAATAATGTATATTCAACTTGAATAATTATATGGACACATAAATTAAATGATGATTAATCAACTTACCTATACCATCAGCCCCATTGACCAGTACCATCGGTATAATGGGGATGTACCAATTCGGCTCGATTTTTATGTTATCGTCGTACTCGTACTTTAGCAGCGGATCGTCATACTGATGGAAGAGCAATCGAGTGAGAGGGGATAGCTTAGTGAAGATGTACCTGTGAATAATCTTTTATTAGCTACAGCATTTCCGATTTGAAATGATAATACAAATCAGGAGGGGTGAAAGAACTTACAACTACAGGCCCATTGCCCTGTTATCAGTTATCTCCAAAGTGATGGAAAAACCCATCAATATTGAGCTTATCAAATATCTGGAGAGCTCAGGAATCATCAATGGTAGACAATACGGCTTTCGCCACCGAAGATCTACTGGAGATCTACTTGCCTACGTCACCCTTTTATGGCAAGCTACATTAGAAAAACACGGGGAAACCCTAGCTGTCGCGTTGGACATATCGAAAGCATTCGACCGTGTTTGGCACGAAGGACTTCTCCACAAACTACCATCATACGGCTCACCACCTCAGCTATGCCATATCCTATCGAGTTTTCTTTCAGGCAGTTCGCTTCACGTGGTGGTGGAGGACAGTGTATCGTGTGATACCATAGGCATCAATTCCGGCGTTCCACAAGGATCAATTTTGGCACCAACATTATTCCTTCTTCATATCAATGATCTGTTGGCAGTAACAACTTGCCCCATCCACAGCTTTGCAGATGATAGTACCCTCCATACTGCGTTCTCTTCCAGAATTCCCATTTCTTCCCAGGAAACTAAGAACTCACGGCGCAGGCAGGTCAATGCTGTCAATAAAGACCTTGCACAGCCTGGGGAACCAACAACCTAGTTGAATTCAACGCCACCAAAACTCAAGCCTGTATTTTCTCTAGAAAGGCGGAACTCAGTATGCCCGATATTGTAATGTCTGGCACCACCATCCCCACCAAGCCCACCATATCTATGCTCGGTATTTCCATCAGCAACACTCTTTCATGGGATAATCATGTCAGATCCATAGCAAAAGCTGCTTCACAAAAACTCGGATTCTTGTTCCGTGCAAAAAGCTACTTTACACCTCAACAGCTTCTCATGATCTGCAAAGCGCAGATACGGCCTGTTCTAGAATACTGTTCCCACATATGGGGTTCAGCACCAAAACATACGCTGATGCTCTTAGATTCCATCCAGAGAAGAGCCATTCGCCTGGTGGGTGACGCCACACTCACTCACTCTTTGACATCATTGGAACACCGTAGAAAGGTCGGCGACCTTTCACTTTTCTATCGATACTACCACGGGAAATGTTCTTCGGAAATCTGTGCTATCATCCCTTCACTAGCAATACCAGTCAGACCAACTAGACAAGCCCAGTCTGCACATACTTTCGTTGTCAACCTGGAAAGATGTCAAGCAGCACTTTATCAAAACTCCTTCATCCATAGAACGGCTAGGCTCTGGAATTCATTGCCTGAGGAAGTATTCCCAACAACATATAATCTCCAGAAGTTCAAAAAAAAATTCCAATACCTACCTCCTGTCCCTATCCTCCCTAGGAACATACGATGTTTTTTGAACATTATAGGGATTTCCTTTCGTGCGCTCCAAGCAATACAAAAAAAAATTACCTGGGACTGGCGGCATCCTTGCCGCCGGAATACCGCGTGCCGAACTGGCCCCGAGGCTCCAGCAGATTGATGTTGTTGGTGCCGGTGAAATTTTGCGCCATCGCGATGATCGTCATCGCCAGAGAGGTGTCGCCGTGATGGTATGCCGCCTTCTCCATCACGGATCCGACCAGCTGGCCCACCTTGATTTCTCGCTTGTCGTTGCGTTTCATCGCCACGTACAGTACCTGGAATGACAATCGATCTACTTTTTTCATTATTCCAGATTTTTTGGGATTTTCTCTCCTCGTTTCTATTTTTTTTTAATATCGTGAGAACCAAGGGAAATAAAGTAGGAATGGGGGAGACCACTGATTTTTTAAAATAACATTATCGTGAACTCTATACTGAAAAACTACCAGCGAATTAATTTTGAATTTTGTCATTCATGCTAAGACGATGAAAATAATAAATTAGAATATGTCTATTTCAAAACACACAATTCCATCGCCATTTGAAATTCTGTCAATTCATTGCGGTTTGACTGGTGCGACGTCTTATTCCCAACACGCCTATTGTCCTTGAACTGACCAATCACACTGCAACACTGCAGAATGACGAGGTATCAGAGAGAGATAGCTACAGTTCGGGACTAATATGTCACGACTCCACCATCATATTTGACTGTTTGAAATATCGAATGAAATATCCTGATTTCAAAACGATATAGATTCGATTCCCTTCAACTTTAACTCATAATATTGATTGTACATCAATAGTAAATCATGATTCGTCGATTGAAAGAGGTTTGCACGGATTTCTTCTCTCAGTGGTCTTCCCCATTGGTGTTCTTCTTGAACTTCTGGAGGTTATATGCCTCACTTAGCTATGGACGTTTCGGGAACGAATCTGCTCCCGTTTTCAACATGAAAATGGATTTTTTTCGTATGGCAAATTCGTATTTGTCCTGACACATTTCAGTTCACGTTGGCAATCAAATGAGTTACAGGATGTTTTCATTAATTTATCTTGAATTTACCATTTTCATTTTCAGATTTCAGTACAATATAAAGAAAAGACACATCGACAAATCGAAACTAGCTGAACATATTCTTACTGAAGACGGACAACATATGGCAGAGTGGAATAATATTAAAATCATTGGAAAAGATAACAACCAGAAGAGAAAAATCAAGGAATCTGCTGGCATTCTTCTGAACGGAGACGATAGCATTGCTTCCTGTTCAGCTGATATAGATAGAACATAGTATTCACTGAAAATGAAAATGGTAAATTCAAGATTAATTGATGAAAACATCCTGTAACTCATTTGAGTGCCAACGTCACCAATTGTCACTGAGAACTGAAAAGTACAACGCAGGTGTCCCTACTGTTAAAAACTTGAAATTTCACGTCGATAATTTTCAGATTTCAAAATAATGTAATATCTTCTCGATATTGATTCGTCCTTTCTTCTGTCATAGAAAATAATAGTGTATGATACACAGGAAAAATATTAGATTTTAGCTCACGGTTTTTTGTCTCCCTCCTCTACGCTTCGGGAGACAACACAACCTGGAGCTAAAATCTACAACTATTTATGTTGAAAACGGGAGCAGATTCGTTCCCGAAACGTCCAAAGCTAAGTGATAATTTGGTATTTTTTCTATATACCCTTATTTCTCTTCACCAAAACATTTTCAATACAAATTGTCACTGACAACTTAGTGAATTTTTCTTTTAGGCTCTCTGATAGGAAAATTCTTTAAATACAGTGACATTTTGGGGCAAATCATCTGATTTGTCCTTACTACACGTATATTGAAATAATATTCATATTTTTATTTTATAGAAACGAGGAGAGAAAATCCCAAAAAATTTGGAATAATGAATGTACCACCTCCTCGATTAACCTACAGACAGGATCTACTTTTTAATTCCCATGGAACAAATCAAATATTTTTCACTTGTCCACCTCGTAAACGTTGTTTTGCTATATACATTTTTTCTATAATATATTTTTTCAGTTCGATGTTCATCAAGACACTATTATTCTTTTATTTTTTACTTCTATTTAGTTTCTTTAGTTTTTTAAACTACCATTTATTTCAACTTCTTTCTAGTTCACTAGTATTTCCTAATTTTGACGAAAGATTCATAATATCCGACTCCTAAAACCCCAGATGGAAATTTTGAATAGAATCGGTCTCAGTTAGTGAAGTGTGGGTCCCTCAAGGATCTGTGCTTGGAACAATCTTATTTTTAATATATATAAATGACCTAGCAAATATCACTATTAGAGGAAAGTTTACTATGTTCGCAGATGACACCACAATACTGTGGCATAGCAACAATAATGACGAACTGAGTAACTATGTCGCTGAAGATATATTGGAAGTAAAAAATTGGTGTGATGCGAATAAATTATCATTCAATATTTCTAAAACATGTATTTTGACGTTCAAGTGCACTCTTAATGATATACTTCTGGAAAACTCAAGAATTTGTACTCAATCCTCGGCTAAGTTTTTAGGGCTCTATGTGGATGACAGTCTCTCATTCAACACCAACATTGTTTTTGGGGGAATAGTTCTCAATTTCTTTTGAACTCTGTGTTCATTTTACAAAAGAGGGCGGTTAGATACCTTAGTAAAGCTAAATTCAGAGAACCATGTCAACCCTTATTTGTGGCTCAGAAAATACTGACATTGACTTGCATCTCCATTCTAGAGAGTGTATGTATGATCCACAAAAAATATACCACGAACATTCATTCGATGTCGGTATACAACACAAGAAATGTTGACTGTACGGTTTCCCTACTAATTCCTAGAAGTACATTAATAAAAGTATTTTATTTATAATGCCAAAAAAATGTTTAATCACCTGCCTTCACATATTCGTTCATTGCTAACACATATTGAGTTTAGAAAGGCAGTAAAAGAGCTACTACTGAATAAAGCCTATTATACATTGCAAGAATTTTATGAAGACGCATTTAATTAAGTTTGTCAGTTTGTACAATTCGTTTTTAATTGTTCAATATCTTTTTTTATAGTGTGACTTTTACTAGTATATGTTCGACTTGAATGTTTTGTTCCTTATATATGTGCATATTTTACATGATTTTATGTAGTTTTAATATTAGTCATAGCTTATGATACACATGCTTTGTCAACAAAAACTTTAGGTTTTTAGTACAATAAAGACTTTCTTCTTCTTCTTCTTCTTCTTCGGAACATAATTACAAAACTCGTCCGCAATATTGGATCTACCATCTTGAAGTCCCCAATTTTGACCAAGGAATCATAATTTTTTATCCCGAAAACGCCCACTCACAAATTTTGAATAGAATCGGTATATAATTACAAAACTCGTCCGGTATATTGGTTCCACCGTCTTGAATTTACAAATCCCACCCTTTCCAAATTTTGTCATAAGAATCATAATCTCCGACCCCGAAAACACACAGATAACAATTTTGAATAGAATCGGACCATAATTACAAAACTCGTCCGATATATAAGATCCGCCATCTTGAATTTCCTAATGGAACCGGGATGAAAAGTATCCTATAACCTTCTCCTGGTTCTAAGCTACCTCCCCACCAATTTTAAGCCAAATCGATCCAGTAGTTTCGGAGCCTATTCAATACATACAAACAAACAAAAACTTGAAATCTTTCGTTGTCATATACAGGGTGTTTTATAATTGGATGTCAATATTCGAGTAGGCGATTCTTGAGCCCATTCTAAGAAGAAATTTTCATATGAAAGTATGACCTAAACGTCCTAACTTTTTAGATACAGGGTGGTAAAGTTCTCAAAAATTAATAAAGCCTATTACAATAGAAAGTTATGATTCCAAAACACCAAATACGAATAGAAAGATCATAAACTATGGATTGTATTACTGAAATTTGATCTAAAAAATAAAATCTATTTCTCTGCATTGTGATATTGTCATATTAACGATATTGCTATAAGCATGTAGTGAAAAGCTTTTTATTTTTTCAAGCGAAAACCGTGCATCAGATTGAAAAAATTGTGGTGATAAAATTTGCTTAGAAATGATTGAGAATTTCAGGAATGATTTCAATTTCGAGATTAATCAGTGGAGTACCATCAATGTCTGCCAAAATAGGTATGTAAAACTCCATACGAACGCCACTGGTGGCAACCAAAAAACATGTGGCACACTAACTGATGCCTCTTGATACATAGTACATGTATGCCAAAATTCATTAGAATATCTGAAGTATGTTTTACAGATATTAATAAAAAACTATTAATTTTTGAGAACTTTACCACCCTGTATCTCAAAAGTTAGGACGTTTAAGTCCTACGTTCATATAAAACTTTCTTCTTAGAATGGGCCCAAGATACGCCTCCCCAAATATTGACATCCAATTATGAAACACCCTGTATACAGGAGTCTGGATTTCTCCGGCAATAAATTAATAGAAGCGTTGTCTGAATTTTTGACGTATACTTTTTGACGTATACTTTTTAACGATTCAAGACTGAATCGCGGTGTATTTAATGATCGAAGTCACTGATTCACTCACCTTCCTTTGCCCAGGCTTGAACCCGTCCACCATGCTGTGATCTAACATTGTCCCCGTTCGAGAACACCAGTTCCATGTTGATGAAGTCCGTTAACGACACGAAAGTCATCTCGAGCCCCGATTTATTAAATACCTTTATAAAATATTCTCTGACAACGATTCCGCATAGTTATTATCCCCACCATTCGTTATTTTATTCCTTCATTCATGTTTTGCGTTAAGGATTGGTGGCGTATACTTTTTAACGTTTCAAGACTGAATCGCGGTGTATTTAATGATGGAAGTCACTGATTCACTAACCTTCCTCTGACCAGGCTTGAACCAGTCCACCATGCTGGGTATCGACCTTACATTGTCCCCGTTCGAGAACAGTACCAGCTCCATGTTGAACTCCGTTAACGACACGAACCTCATCTCGAGCACCGATCTATTAGATACCTTCATAGAATATTCTCTGGCAACGATTCCGCATAGTTATTATCTCCACCATTCGTGATTTCATTCCTTTATTCATGTTTTGCGTTGAGGATTGGTGGCGTATACTCTTTGAAGATTCAAGACTGAATCGCGGTGTATTTAATGATCGAAGTCACTGATTTACTCACCTTCCTTTGCCCAGGCTTGAACCCGTCCACCATGCTAGGAACTAACATTGTCCCCGTTCGAGAACAGCGCCAGCTCCATGTTGATGAACTCCGTTAACGACACGAACCTCATCTCGAGCCCAGATTTATTAGATACCTTTATAAGATATTCTCTGACAACGATTCCGCATAGTTATTATCCCCACCATTCGTGATTTCATTCCTTTATTCATGTTTTGCGTTAAGGATTGGTGGCGTATACTTTTTAACGTTTCAAGACTGAATCGCGGTGTATTTAATGATCGAAGTCACTGATTTACTCACCTTCCTTTGCCAAGGCTTGAACCCGTCCACCATGCTGGGATCTAACATTGTCCCCGTTCGAGAACAGCACCAGTTCCATCTTGATGAACTTCGTGAACGACACGAACCTCATCTCGAGATATAAAGTGTATTTATAAATAATATCAATTCTCTGGCAATGATTCCTCATAGTTATTATCCCCACCATTTGTGATTCCATTCATTCATTCATGTTGGCGTTTAGGATTGTTGGCGTATACTTTTTAACGATTCAAGAATGAATCGCGGTGTATTTAATGATCGAAGTCAGTGATTCACTACTTTGCCCAGGCTTGAACCCGTCCACCATGCTGGGTATCGACCTAACATTGTCCCCATTCGAGAACAGCACCAGCACCAGCTCCATGTTGATGAACTCCGTTAACGACACGAACCTCATCTCGAGCCTCGATTTATTAGATACCTTTTTACCTTTATAAAATATTCTCTGACAACGATTCCGTATAGTTATTATCCCCACCATTCGTGATTTCATTCCTTGAATCATGTTTTGCGTTAAGGATTAGTGGCGTATATACTTTTTAACGATTCAAGACTGAATCGGGGTGTATTTATTAATCAAAGTCACTGATCCACTCACCTTCCTCTGACCAGGCTTGAACCCGTCCACCATGCTGGGTATCGACCTAACATTGTCCCCGTTGGAGAACAGCACCAGCTCCATGTTGATGAACTCCGTGAACGACACAAACCGCGTATCCTTGCCGTACAGGTACTTCTCCTGTAGCCCGATCTCTTTGCGTCTGCGCGTCTCCACCATGAAATTGGTCAGCCACTCTTTGCGCAGGTCGATGTGCTTCTTGCTGAATGCCAATAGGATGTGGTCATCGTCCTGCTGGCCGGAGTAGCGGAAGCGGATGCGGTGGCGTTCGATGTTGGTGAAGTATTCGCGGCCCTCCTCTCGACTGGAGGTACCCAAACCTTTGATAGAGAGAGAGAGGGGGAGAGAGAAAGAGTATGTGATTATTATCCATGATCAGGGTTCTAATATCATGATTTCATGAAAAAGTCACTTAAAAACTGACTTTTTTATTTCTTCAAAAATCTACAAGTATATAACAAAATAGACAATTGTTGAAGAACGAACTGGAACTATTGATAAAAAAAATATATACCGGATGACACAGGGAACACGTAACAGCCTGTAGTTTTTTTTATTTGAAGAGATAAAAATTTTAAATTCACAAGGGTTATATTATCGATGATAGCGCTTCCCTTGAACCTAGGGTCCCTTGATGGAAATTGACGTTAAAGTCATCTTAGCAGGGTACGGACAGATCCTCGTCTCCTCTCACTCTAAAGTGTTTGTGAAACAGTTATATAGTTCCATCCTTATTCAATTCTGGGGATAAACACTAGATTTTTGACATTCGTTGTTTTTTAGGTTATATTGAGGGCACTGGCGTATCATACGTAATTTCCATATGGAATTTACTCAACTAAACCAAGATATAGATGAACAATCCTCTAGTTTTAGAGTTTACTACTCCAGCAAAATCTTTGCGAGTTAGGGAACATATCAATTGTACTGATGAAAGCTCAATATATTTCACCTATGATGCCTAGAGACATCTCAATTTCACCAAAAGAGACTGTTCTTAGACTGTGTACCAGGGTTGACTGAATTGACTGAATGAATTCTGATTTCAAGCTGAGCAGTAGTTCATCTATGAGCTGAATAAGCAGAGCCTTATGATTGAGAAATGGGGGAAACCTCGGTGTGGGTAATCTAAACTACTGTGCTCATGTCATGTGTGCTGAATATATTTTCGTAATTTCAACTCGGAGAAGAATTTATGGAGTAATATCACACTATGTATAAAACTTCGTCTAGGACGAGAAATGGCTGAAAAAAGAATATACTCCACCTTATTTTTCCCTCTCCGTTGAATAAAAAGTCATTTTCGAATAATTCATTGATGAAAGTAACAAAGAAGTAGGTATACGCAGTATATCTTATAGGCACGTTATTTTCACTCTTGCATCCTACATATTTTCTATTTGTGGTAGAGTGATAATAATTATATAAACTAATGTCTTTCGCCATATTGAATCCATCATCTTGAATTTTCCAATTTTTACGAAACAATCATTATCTCCTACCCCGAAAACCACCAGATACCACATTTGAATAGAATCGGATCTTCATTACAAAACTCGTTCACCATACTGAATTCGCCATCTTGAGTATTCCAATTTTGACGAAATAATTATAATCTCCGACCCCGGAAATCCATAGATACCAATATTGATTTTTGAATAGAATCGGATCATGATTACAAAATTCGTTCGCCATATTGGATCCGCATTTCGAATTTCACAATTTTGTCAAAAAATCATAAAGTTCAACTCCGAAAACCCACAATCTTAAATAGAATCAGATCATCATTAGAAATTTATTTCGCTATATATTGGATCCGTCATCTTGAATTTTCCAAGTTTGACGAAACAATCATTATCTCCAACCCCGGAAAACCCCAGATACCTTCCAATTTTGAAAAGAATCGGATCATAATTACAAAACTCGTCCGCCATATGATCTTCCTCAACAACAACAAGTAAATACCCTTTACATACCAATTATCAAAATTTTGAATGATTTTCTGTAACGCCCATGAATGTGACGTGACAGCAATGTCAGTGATGCCAGTAGACAAAACTCAAGTCCCTAGACCATTAAAAAAGAATGCAGCTATGATCTGTCCGTACCCTGTTAAGATGACTTTAATGTCAATTTCCATCAAGGGACCCTACTTGAACCCAATGACAATTTTCTTCAACAACCTTTTCGATCGGAAGTAGACCCAACTTTTTTTTCTCAAATGGAACACTGTATATTTCTGTAGCCTATCTTATTTGCTTTGAAGTGATGATCTTTGGATTTCTAAGCCTATCAAGCATCGAAATGTCATTGTATTCGGGCCCCAGCCAACTTCATGTATTTCATAAAATGCAATTTAACAGCCAATTAATGAACAGATATTGAATTGTGATACATAGTTGAATAGAGAATTTTAAGGCGGATATGATAAACTACAGAAATATACAGGGTGCCATTTGATATGAGAAAGTTGGGTCTACTTCCAATCAGAGGTGGTTGAAAAAAATTGTCATTGGGTTCAAGGGAAGCGCCATCATCTATAATATAACCCTTGTGAATTTCAATATTTTATCTCTCCAACTAAAAAAACTACAGGCTGTCACATGTCTCCTGTGTCACCAGGTATATCTGAAATTTGGAACATCAAATATTATTATTATCATTTATTCATTTAGTTAAATATTGTCAAAAGCATTCAAACTTTGGTTTTCCAAAGTAATAGTAGTGACCACAACCATACAACTAGAGAAGCAGATCATTTTTCTGTCAAGAAAATTGAATCAGATATTGGTAAAAATTCCATCTACCACAATGGAATAATGCAATACAATTCACTACCAAATAACTTGAAGCTGATTGGGATTGAAAATTTTGAAAAAGAATTGTAGAAACACCTACTCCTGTAATATTGACATCTTATCTCATTTTCCCATTCCTACTCTGCTACTCCATATTTTAGTTTTCAGGTCTACTAAGGATACCAAATTAGTTACAGGAAAATGTATTCAGATGAACAATTTCAAGTCGTGGTTATTCTATATGTTGTAGATCACTTAATGTTATTAATTACCTTTGTAGTATTTGATGGAGTATGTGTGATGATTTGGAGTATTTCCCTTCCATTCTTCAAACTCAGGCAATGAATAAAACGACAACACCTCCTTGTTCTTCCTCGCCTTGACAATAGGTGTGATGAACTGTTCCAGAAAGTTCTGCTTCAGTAGCTCAGGCCAGTTGTGATGTATAAAATTAATGAGTAATCCCTTTATATGTGACCCGTCCTGATCCTGATCAGTCATAATCATGACTTTGCCGTACCTCAAAGTTCTCATGTCCTCCGGAGTATTGTACTTTTTTTTGTACTGCAACCCCAGAATTTTGATGATGTTGTTGATCTCGGCGTTTTCCATGATTTGTTTGTGCGTCGCTTCGCGCACATTCAGCAATTTACCTCTCAGCGGAAAAATACCATAGTGATCTCTACCGACAACGCCCAATCCGGACATGACCGTACTTTTGGCGGAGTCTCCCTCGGTCAAGATCAGGGTACATTTCAATGCGTTCTTTGTTCCTGCATCATTGGCGTCCTCGAGCTTGGGTATGCCTTTTATCTTGCTCTGCTTTTTACCGCTGGTCTTCGCAAGTTCATTTTGCGCCTTAAATTTAGCCCAAGACAAAACCGATTCGACTATACCGCTCTTTATCACTTGTTGAATGAACTTGTCACTGAGGGTGCATTTGGAACCGAAACTCTTCATCTGGAGGGTCATGTTTTCCTTGGTCTGCGAGTCGAAAGTCGGATTGACAATTAAACAATTTATGAATACCCACATGTGATTCTTCACTTGGAAGGGCTTGATATTAACTCCTCCTTTATTTTTCTTCTTCAAAACTTCGATGAGTTGTTTGACGATCATGTCGACGATATAATCGACATGTCGGCCACCTTTTGTGGTGGCAATGCTGTTCACGAATGACATCTGTTGAAAACCTGAATCGGACATTGTCAACGCGATTTCCCATCTTTCGTTAGCTTGGTCGTGAATCACCTTCAGAGCATTTCCAGTCATGCTGTCTTCCTTTCCTTTGATGAATAACTCAACGTAGTCTTTGAACTGTTTCACTGGTAACCTTTTGCCATTGAGGAAAACCTTGAAAAAATAAAACTATTTTTAATAGATAAAAGACTCATCTGGAACGTCCACATGGCAAAAACTATTAACAATGCCAGATTTTCCCTCTGGAACCTCAGAAGGGTATGCGGCAAATCATGGGGAATGAACCCCAAACAGATTCACTGGATTTACCAAACAATGGTAAAACCAATGGTCACGTATGGCTCGGTAGTCTGGTGGACTAAAGGTCTGCAGGGAACAGCCAGGGCAAAGCTTGCTGGTCTCCAGCGGCTGGCGTGCCTGGCCATTACAGGGGCGATGTCCTCTACTCCAACGGCAGCGATGGAAAACCTCCTGAACCTCACTCCCCTCCACATTGTCTTGGAGAGGGAAGCCAGGATGGTTTCCTACAGATTCCTGTCATTGGAAAATCAAATCAGAGGGGGGCGACTGCTGGACCACTCCGGGATACTGTGTGAAACAGAAAATCACCAAACTCTAGGAATGGTTTCCGACATGTTGGCCACTCAGACACACGTGAAAAAGTCTTCCAAAGTCCTCTTCCCGAAGAGAGACGAATGGGCAATGTACACAGATGGTTCGAAAACCCCTCGCGGAGTGGGAGCCGGTGTGTTCAGCAGAAAACCGAAGACGGAAATTTCCGTCAATCTCGGCAAATATGCTACAATCTTTCAGGCGGAGGTATTCGCAATTGCATTGTGTGCTAGAGAGTTGTCGAATGAACCTCTAGTTAACAAAAATATCAGTATTGTATCAGACAGTCAGGCTGCTCTGAAAGCACTGAGCTCCAGCAAGATGAATTCCAAGCTTGTATGGAGCTGCATTGAATCCCTAGAAAGCCTGGGTGCTAACAACAGAGTCACTTTGCTGTGGGTGCCTGGACACCAGGGGGTGGAGGGTAACGAGAAAGCCGACATCCTCGCCAAACAGGGAACCGAATCTGTGTTCATAGGACCAGAACCATATGTGGATTCATGCCAGGGCGTCATTCAGTTGTTGATTTTATGTTAGACCCTCAACATTTGTATCGTTGATATAATGGGGTCGTACACACTAGTCGAATTAACGCCACATGCCTATTTCATATTCATCGTTCCGTGTATAAATAGACTTTGATGCAATCATTCGTTATTTGAAATCATCGCAAATATTTTTTTCAATAATTGAATTCGGCGACATCGAAAAACGCCAGGTTCGATGACGTCATGAACCGAATGACAGGTTGAAGTGGGACAAACATATTGATGTTCTGACAAAAAAAATATCTCCAATTATTGGTGCATTGAGAAGATGTCCCAAACTTGATATTAAAATTGCAAACATGATTCTCTACTCTCATATACTGAGTCGTATCCACTATTTAATAAATGTTTGGGGATCTTGTTCAAAAAATAATTTCAATAAAATATCAACATTGTATAGAAAATCGTTAAAAGTATTGTATCGTCTCCCATTTGATACACCAACCAATCAATTGTATGAAATAACAAATACGTATTCTTTAGATGAAATATATAGAATTGAAACTCTCAAACATCATATAATATCATAAATAAAAAATTGAAGTCGAATATTATTTTGATACGGAATTCTGAGATTTATAATCATGAAACTAGACAATATAACTTGTTCCATCTTGACGCCGCTAGCTCCCTAATCGGACAAAAAAGATTCACTCATTCAGCCTTAACTGAATTCAATAAAATACCTGATAATATAAAAAATTGCAGAAATATAGGTATATTCAAAAATGAAGTAAAAAAACTGATTATTTCTGAGCGGACTGGATAAAATTAATCATGCCATTTTTCTTTTTTTTTTCTTTTTTTTTACAAATATTATTCTTTGTTTGCCAATTTACAGTTGTTGATATATTTTGAATGATGCTATGTTTACCTATAGGTATATAATTATGTACTTCCTTATACCAGAGCCTATTCTGTCTGGAAGTTATTTGTTCAATAAATAAAATAAATAAATAAATAAATAAATTCTGGCTTTCACATAAACAGTAGGACCACATATTTCGACACTGCCAGATTTGTATCTAGTAATTACCTAATGAGATTTAATTTGACCAATGACAGTTCCCAGAAATACAAAGAAAAAAGAAGACAAACTACATTCTCAACCTAACATCCTCATGTTAATATCGGCTGTCACCTTCATCGTCAAATCCTTGTTTGATCTAGCGAAGATGCAAATGTTCAAAGATAATCCTCATATTATCTGATTCTTCAGTTGTGTTTTGGTTCAATTCATAAAATTCTTTTCATATTCTGATTGAAATGACAATCAGAAATACTCTTGCACTTGTCTATCAGAAATAGAGAATTGAAATGTAAGTCGAATCCTGCGTTTTTCATGTTATGAAATATCGTGAATTTCAATAATAATCCAGTAATAGCGATTGTTTACATGTTGTTAGGTTTGGGGTCCTTATGAAAAATTCAAGTTTTCGACCTCGAGGTGCATGAGCTCGAACCACCATCTTGGATTTTATGTACAAGCATTTGTTTTTTTGAAAATAACTCAAAAACTGTGGTTTCCACGACAAAATATGTTCAACACACAGTTAAAGAGGACAACATTTCAACAATCTTCGGGAGTATTCGGAATCTTTCAAATTTCAAAACGGCATTTTGTTAGGCAATTTTGCCTCCATTTAACCCTCTCTGTAGCTCTTTAACTGTTTCCGAAATCTCCATGTATCTACTTGAATTGGGAAGTTTCCTTCAGATGAATTTTAAAATAATGAATAAAATAAGTTCGGGACTCTCCAGTTTTATGTCCATGCTGTACAGAATGGCGACCGATAAAGTCTGAGTCGTTTTCATTTTTAAATTGAAACAATTTCTAATTTTCGGGGCGGCAAACTGTGACATTCTGAATCTAGTCTGAAAATAGCTGATGGTGAAGAATATAGCTAGCGAATAGCTAAAGAACAGCTAACGAATTAAAATGGAATGAAAGTAATAGGTCGCGTGCACGATGACCGACCCTGGAGGCAAAATATTGAAACACAACCTCATTCTTCTGTGAATTATTGAAACACAACCTCACTTTTTTACTTGGTTACAGAGGAATCAAAGGATTGAAATAGTTTTTCACAATATTTTTGCATACGAATCGTGTTTTTTGCGCTATTCATTAATTCGAGCATGCCTTCGCATTGTGCTGTTGTACAATGCACAAAAAATGCAGCAAGAGACTAAAGAATATGATTTTTCAGGTAAATAGTAATCTCACATAGTTATCATTATGAAATGTTGTCATTCCTTATAAAAAATTCCTTCTGCCTTCTGTCACTTCTGCAATACAAGCTAATACTGCTAATAGATTGAAAATGTCTACAACACACACGATCGTCAGCATGTCAGACCAGTCCTCCCGATTGATTGCATGAATCCAATTTTCTGGCATTATTTTAGAAATTTCAGATGTATTTCTATTAGCTTCTATCGCAGAAAGAATTCCGATGAGAAATCAGAGAAATTACCAAATTTCGAAAATGAAAACTATATGTGAGTGGCTATAGTAGGTACTTACTTTTGATCATAATGTACCAACCGGATTACTTCGTCTTCCGCTGCAGTTTTTGAGCATTTCACAACAGCATAATGTGATGGAATGAGCGAATTGATGAATAGCGGAAAAATACGTAGAATTCTCAGTTTCAGTCAGAATTCTACACCACCCTGTATTTGTTTCAATTAAATACGAGTAAATAGTGAATCAAAAGTTAAGATACGGACATGTAAGCCGTTTTGACCAATAATGAATAGTTTTGACACAAAAAATTCCCAAAAATGAAAAATCTCGATTTTCCACACCCTATATCTCGGAAATCATACCCGCTAGGCCCCAAGTATGCTAGGTCGTTGAATTCAGCTCTTTAAGGAGAATATGAAAATGAAATGAGATAGAGTGTGTTCCATTTGAAAAAAATTATGTTCGATTTTGTGAGCCTTTCTTGCGCCCCTCGTAGAAAATATAGTCATTCCTGAAGTTAGCACTCATAATGCGATATGATGTGAAACTATAATATTTTGAAAATTCCTATTGGTTCAGAAGATATTCAACTGTCCCACTGGTCTAGGGACACCCTGTATATTTATCTGCACCAGTTGGCAGTGTTGCAAGTGAGCAAATGTTTTCAGAAGCTGGAACCGTAAATTCGGCGAAAAGGAATCGGCTGAATCCAGTAACAACCGAGACATATATTTTTTTACATGATAATTTGCCAAAACTACAGTATTCATATTAAATGTTCTTCGGAAATCTCTGCTATCATCCCTTCACTGGAAGTATTCCCAACAACATATAATCTCCAAAAGTTCAAAAAAAATTCCAATACCTACCTCCTGTCCCTATCCTCCCTAGGAACGCACGATGTTCTTTGAACATTATAGGGATTCCCTTTCGTGCGCTCCAAGCGATTTAAAAAAATGCCATAATTTCTTAAGATTACCTTATTTCAAATATTACTTTGAATTTAAATATAAAAAAAATGTTTTAAGCTGCTATGGTTGTCTTTATTTATACATCGGCCGATATAGCCGATACATACTCACATCTATCGGCCGATACCGATAATCGGCCCTCGGCCGATATATCAGCATCGGTATCGGTATCAGTCGATCACTACTAATCACTTGATTTTTTAATAATTCACTTTAAATTGAACCTGCTTAATTTAAAGTGAATATTCAACTGAATAGTTGTAGATGTAGTTTAAGTGCCTTCACAATTTCAATTATAATAATGTCTTTATTTGGACCTTCTCTTTAGCAAAAATGTTAATGACACAATGAATAAAAAGGATCTGACACCAGACTAAACTGGGCTCAGTTTGGGGCTCAGTTATATACAGAGAAATGCCCTATGTCCTTTAAAACAAGTATGGAATATCCAATCTTCAAACACCAGAAATTTGCCCGTGAAAAATCTGAAAAACAAACCAAAAACCTATCTCATAGATGAAATCTATTATAATATTCCAGCCTTCCTCCTGGATCAACATCTTATATCCTGTACATGAATAAACCTTGTATATTGTATCCTATTTAAATTTCTTTTTTATTTTAGCCATGTTGTATTGTAGGTTTGTGGAATGTGGCATAGATTATTTATTATTATTTTGTATGTATTTTTTTATTCTATATTTTTAGCAAGCCCAACACCCAGTACAGTACAGTGTTGATGAGTAAATAAATGCTATTCTATTCTTATGAAGCAGTTTATTCATTCTAATCTTTGAGTCCTGTTCCTGCTATGGTGTGAACTTGGGTATGACTCACAAGAAGTATAAGAGTATCATCTCCATAATATGACTTTCCTGAAAATTGGTTTTGGTTGAGCTTTCAACAGTATTAGTATGGGCCCCAAAACTGTGCCCTGTGACACTCCAATTTCCAAATTTTTATGATTACTAACTCTTTTCAATTCATTGTATTATACTTAGGCAAGAATAAAAAATAATATATATTTATTATTGATATTATCATATTCCTCATATCAACAATATGTGATAAATATTCATGCATAGCATCACCTGTAAAACCATATGCGAAATTATAAAGGGAATAAGTAATTAATTCAAGAAAGATACTAGTTTTACATTAAAACACTTTTCAATTTCTCTTGGCACATTTCTAATTGAACTTATAGGTCTAAAATCACTAAATTATCAAATTATGGTTATTAGTCTTGTGAATTGGGTTCCTTATGTTAGTACTCTTCTCATGTTCTATGTTTATTGAAATTATCTCAGCATATGTATTAACCAAGAAACCAGGTTAGAATGTGATAAACAACTTACCTTGACACCTTTGCTGGAAGCAGCAACATCATAGGCTCTTCTTGACATCAAGGAAACAATCCCATCATCCAATTTATCCATTTTGAATTTTTGTAAATCAGGACTAAATATAATTTTTGTATAATCCTCACCACTTGAAGGTTTCACTTTAGGTTCTGAAGCTTTGGACATGTTATTGGCCCATGTTTGCTTGAATTGTTTTCTGTATTCATGTGATGAAGTCTCAACAGTGAACTTGGTGCTGAAAATATTACATAGTTTTGCACCATATCCATTTCTTCCTCCAGTAACTTTTTCTTCCTCATCATTGTAGTTTGATGAGGTAAGAAGATGTCCAAATATCATAGTTGGGACAAACATATTTTCATCCTTATGCATTGCCACTGGAATACCTTGGCCATTATTCCAGACAGAGATGATGTTGTCTTCAGCATTTATATCAATTTTGATACAATCCATTTTCTTGTCTCTCTGCTTGTTATCAGCAGCATTAACTAGAATTTCATCAAATATCTTATATAGTCCAGGAACATATTCAATTTGCCTTTGAACCATAGTTTCTGACTCTTTGTCAAACACCCACATGGATTCTGAGACTTTTTCAACTGAACCAATATAGGTATCAGGTCTCAAAAGGATATGCTCTAGCTGAGATTTTTTCTGGTAAGTCTTTTCAATGGTATTTTTGACTTGTTTTTTAGACTTATTACTGGAAGCTGAAACCACCTCTGGTTCATCATCATTTTTATTAGTATCACCATCTCCATTTGTCAATGAACCCATTTTAGAAAACATGCTCTGAAAAGGATCAAAATACTATGAGATAGTACATAAATAATAGCTCATTGAAATGCCAGATTTCATATCATTTCATCAATTTATATAATAATAGATCTTTGACCACCACCAAATTAATTGTTCTCATCAGTCAACTAAGTAGGCAGGTATAAATAAGTACTTCTTCTATCAATAATATCAGATATTCATTCTTGATTGTTTCCTCTTTTGAAATTACAATCAGTAGGTACTGCCAATTTGCCTACTGATTGCTGTTAGTTAATTGGGTAATTTAAAGATCCATGCACATGCACAAGATTTTGCAAAGAATTCAATATACTTCTGTTCAAGTTCAAGACATTCCTCAAACCAGTAGCGACTACTTCTATAGCAATTTTCTGTTTTCAACATAATTGTATACTTCTATTACCCTTATATCAGCCATTTCTGAAGATTTACCATACACCTTATCGAAGTATTCACAAATCTCTCCTCACTAAAACACCATACTTTTTGAACAGTGAGATTTACTTTCTTCAGTTTCTTTACGAAAGACAAAAATCCCTTACAAAATGTAGAAGACATTCGCTAACGTTATCCTAGCGTCGTTATGTCGTTATACTCTTAGCATTTGTTTTCTAGTTTTCTACAAAGGAGATCACAAACACGAAGGTCAAAGAATTAATGGAGGGGTAGAATATATTTTCTGTTTTGAGCTATTCGCAGCGTTGCCAGCCCATCAACTCAAAATGTACTAAAAAACCACCGAAAAACGTACTAGTTTTTTGAGAAAAGTCCTACTTTGGAGTCATTCAAACATCCTACTATTGAGTAGGGATAGGGAGGAGGGCGAAATAGACAAGGAAAAAAAAATAATGACAACTTATTTACTGAATATTGTGAATATGTGAATTTGTGTCATTAATTTTCATTTATAATCATAACTTTGAGCAACGTGAAAAAAATTTACAAATAACGATATACAATATTGACACGTGATATGAACTGCATAGTAAAGTATTGTACAGACATGAGACATATAACGACAAAACTCAAAACTAGATATCTAGCCGTCATTGGATCGGCGTACTAGACAGAGTGAAAAGGAACTAAATCTAGCACGAAAGTACCAGGTCTGGCATCGCTGGCTATTCGATTCGATAATTCCGGCGAGTTCGTTATTCACCGGTAACCAATCACAACTGAATATTTCAAACAGTGTCCCTAGCAACCAATCGAAATGAATGGATGGAGAATGATCGAAGGATGTCAAGCATATATCTACTACTCATATATGAATCATCGCTGTCCTCAAAGCGGGACCTACTTCTGTTGCCGACGTAGGGAAAAAATAATACGACAATATGGCTACTTATTTCCAATGTTCATTGCTTATTTCAAATTTTCCATCCTTCACTTTCCGTCCTTATAGATTCAGATAGTACCTCTCATTTTGGTCCCATTTCTGTTGAGATATCATATAGGCGATGAGTCATATATGGAAATTGTTATATTTGCGGGTTCTTATAATTCATAAACACATCTTTTCAACTTGGATGTTTAATGATAAAATCTTATGTTAAAAATACATACGTCGTACATGTTAAGTTGTCGAGCGGAAAGTGACGAAAGTGGCAAGTGCCGTCGCTGTCATTGTCAATCGTAATTATACACAGAACATAGACCAATACATAATACAAATAATGACATAGAACTCAGTACATAATCACATGACACAACACGTTTCCTTTTTTTTTTTATATAATTTTCAAAATTTCTTTAAAAAAAAACTACCTCGTACAATTATAATAAGCAATGAAAATACATGTTACAGTTCAGTCACTATCAGTTGAATTTGTTGAGGAATAAGGGTTACAGACAAAATCTTTCAAATATCTAGGTGGTTTGTGTTTACGTTTGGAACTATTTGGGATTAGATGATTTTCAATCAAGTTAGGGCTACTATCACTATGAACAGAAAATTCAATATTGTCATTTACATTGCCAAGTTCAATAATATTTTCGACTTCAGAGCTAGCAGATAACATTTCTTCAGAGTCATCATTATTCTGAGAATCAATGTAAATTTCAGTGTCATTAAAATTTTTCAAAGTATCACTCAGGGTATCTTCGATATCAGATGAATCTGGTGATGGTGTAACACTAGATAGTAAATTATCATCATTTACACTTATGTTGTCATTTATTGATGTAATAGGTGTATTGTCAATTGGATTTATTTCAATGTTAGACTCTTTTGAGTATTCAGGAATTAAATCAAAATCGTATAGAATACAGTCATTCTTATGAAAACTTAGATTTGATTTGTTGAGAAATCTTCTATTTCTTCTATATATATTTCCATATGAATTTTCAACAATATATGACCTTTCATCAACTATGTCTTTTACCTTCCCTTTTTCCCAAGATTTTCCTCTCTGTATTAATATGTTTTCATCTATTTTGAGTTTCGGAAGATCTTTTGCATTCTTATCATAAAAATTTTTCTGAATCAATTGTTTTTGCTGTAATTTTGATTGAATTTCAATAGGATCGATTAAATTTGGAATCAACAAGTTTTCAGAAATAGGCAATTTAGTTTTAATAATTCTTTGTAGAAATAATTGGCATGGTGAATATTTCATTTGGGGTATGGGTGTTGAATGATATTCCATCATGAATAAAGGTAAATCTGATTCATTGTTGCATTTTTTCAGCATATTTTTGACTATACCTACACATCTTTCAGCTAGACCATTCGATTGGTGGTGATAGGGACTGCTGAAAACTAATTCAAAATTCCATTCTCTTGCAAAATCATGAAATTTTTTGGAATTGTATGGAACATTGTCTGAAAAGAATTTATCAGGAATTCCAAATTGTGAAAATTTATTTTTACAAAAATAAATAACTTCATCAGCTGTCTTATACTTTGTTTCAGAAACCTCTATCCAATTAGAATAGGCATCTACAATTAGCAAATAATTTTTACCATTATACTCAAAAAAATCAGAATGTAAATATTGCCATATTCGCTTAGGTTGCTCATGACTTTTCAATGTTTCTTTCTGATTAGAATTTCTATGCAGTTGACAAGTTGTGCACTTATTTATGTATAACTCTATATCATTTGCCAAATTAGGCCAATAAAAAATTTGACGAGCTCTCTGCTTTGATTTTTCAATTCCAAAATGTGGCTCATGAATTAACTTCAGCATGTCTTTCCTCAAAGTAGTTGGAACAATAATTTTAGAATTGAGAAAAAGTAAATTATTAGAGAGGTAAATATTCTCTTTCAATTTAAAAAATGTTTTTAAATCAAGTGATAAATCTTTGGAACTATCTGGCCAAGAATTAGAACAGAATGTTTTAACTTTTGACAAAATTTCATCAGAATCAATTTCTTTGCGAAATAAATCTTTTTTTTCATCTGACATAGGTATGTCATTTGACAGAGAATGAATTATGTATTCCATCTCTGGATCATCATCAACATAGTCTTTAATGTAAGCACGAGATAACACATCTGCAACTAACATATGTTTACCAGGTAAATATGTAACTTTTATATTGTATTTTAATAATCTTAGGAGCATTCTCTGTAAACGTACACTAATTTTCTCTAAATCTTTCAAGAAAATGGGTATAAGAGGCTTATGATCACTTTGAATTGTTATTTCGTAGCCATAAACAAAATAGTGAAACTTTTCAACAGAAAATACTATAGCTAATAACTCTTTTTCAATTTGTGCCCATTTTTTCTCAGAGTTGGTTAGAGATCTAGATGCAAAACTAATGGGATGTCCAGATTGAATCAAACAAGCACCTAAGCCTTCACTACTGGCATCACATTGAATTACAATTGGTAATTTGGGATCAAATATTTTGAGTAATGGTGGTTTAGAGATTATGGATTTGAGTAAATCTAACTCCTTTTGATGATCAGAGGTCCAGGAAAATTGTACATTTTTTTTCGTGAGACCTCTCAGTTTTTCTGTTAAATCCGACAAATCTGGAATGAAGTTTGAAAAGAACTTCAATAAACCCAAGATTCTTAAAACTTCTGATCGATTTTTTGGTGGTTCAATAGCTAACAAAGCTTGAATATTCTTCCTATCAGGTTTGACACCTTCAGAAGAAATAATTTGGCCCATAAAAACTACTTCATTCAGTTTGTACTGCAATTTTTTAAAATTAAATTTCAAGTTGTTCCTCAATGCACGGTTTACAACTTCTGTCAAAGCTTTATCATGTGATTCTTCATCAATACCAGAAATTATAAGATCATCAAAATACAGATCAACTCCAGGAATATCTCCAAAAATTTCATAATTCTTTCTTTGAAAAATTTCAGGGGCACTAGATATTCCAAATGGGACTCTATTAAATCTATACCGTCCAAAAGGGGTATTAAATGTACAAAGATCAGCACTTTGACTGTCCAACTCAAGTTGCCAAAATCCATCTTTCATATCAATTACAGTAAATATACATTTTCCAGATAATCTACTTATGATGTTATTGCTAGTGGGAATCAAAAAATGTTCTCTACGAATATACTGATTCAATGGTTTTGGGTCAATGCATATTCTAAGGCTCTTATCGGGTTTCTCAACTAACAACAGATTATGTACCCAACTAGTGGGATAATCAACCTTCTGAATTACATTTTTATCTTCCAAATTATCTAAAGTTTCTTTGAGTTTATCATGTAGTGAAAAAGGGACTCTTCTTTGATATTGTATGACTGGTTTTGAATTTTCTGCTAATTGAATGGAACAAACTCCAGGAATTTTACCTAGACCATCAAAAACTTCTCTATAATGATTATAAAAACTTTCCTTGGTTTTCAGAGGTGTTTCAACAGAATCAATTCTACAAATCAAATTGAAGTTCATGCAATCTTGAAGACCTAGCAATGCTTCTGTTTGAAAATCAACAATTAAGAATTTTACATTTTTTGTTATATAATGGTAGTTACACACTAAAGATACTTCTCCTATAGGTTTGAATCTAAAATTTCCATAAGAAATTAGCGTTACTGGAGTATTTTTAACATGACCATTGTAATCTAATTTTCTGAAAATATAATTTGGTAATACATTGCAATCTGAACCTGAATCGAGTTTAAATTTAACCAGTTTACCTTCTACCAAAATATTTTCAAACCATGATTTGCTTGCACCTTGATTACATTCATTAATGTATAATTGGATACTGGAATTTGAATCATTCTCATGGGCTTCTTCTAAACTTCTAACTTGCTTTTCTTCATTCCCTTGCATATTCACATCTTTCTCATCTTCTTTATCATGTGGTTTTCTGCTATGTGTGAATTTTTTTCTGTCTTCTAATACATTATGGGGATCTTCATTTTCATCTTGTTTATTCTTCATTTTGAAACACGCTTTTGCAAAATGTCCTATACCTTGGCAAGATGCACAAGTTTTTCTGAATGCTGGGCATCTTCTTGGTGCATGTTCATACAAACATCTTGAGCATATTGATTGTTGAAATGATTTTCCATCTCTTCTCAGAGCATTCACCTCTTCTTCTGGATTAAGAGTTTTTAAATGTTGTTTACTCAGAGCAATTGACTTACAGTAATCCAAGATTTTTGCAATTGTTATGTCTGGCTCTCTAATAAGTCTGGCTTGTATTTGCTTATCATTTATACCTAAGATCAACCTATCTCGTATCATACGTTCCTCGTAACTTGTATTGCATTCTACGTTTGCACATGTAAAATTGCATAATCTTGCTTGTGTTTTAAGCTCGGTTAAATACTGTTCGATTGTCTGCATATCTGATTGTACAAGATTATTAAACTTGAATGTCTCCATTGGTATGACCTTCTTTGGTATAAAATGCTCATCGAATGCTGTCAACACATCCTCTAATGACTTTGCCTGTTCTGATGGGATTGTATTAAAGATATCAAGGCCTTCATCACCTACTGAGTTCAGAAAAATTGCAATTTTTATATCTTCGTCCACATTTTTCTTGTTCGCTGCTCTCAAGTATATATCGAATTTTTGCTTCCATAGTGACCAGTTTTTCTGATCGTATTCTGTTAACGGATTTGGTGGTCTGAATGCCTCCATTTTATAATTTACAACCTCTGCCGGGTATGAGAAATTCTAGGTCTCCTTATTCTTGATTTTCTGCGTTGTGAGCTAACTAGCTGCTCTGGTCAACACAACTGACACCATGTTATATTTGCGGGTTCTTATAATTCATAAACACATCTTTTCAACTTGGATGTTTAATGATAAAATCTTATGTTAAAAATACATACGTCGTACATGTTAAGTTGTCGAGCGGAAAGTGACGAAAGTGGCAAGTGCCGTCGCTGTCATTGTCAATCGTAATTATACACAGAACATAGACCAATACATAATACAAATAATGACATAGAACTCAGTACATAATCACATGACACAACAGAAATAGTACATATATGATGTGAAGACTCAAGAGTCAAAATCATATCAAAATTTTGACAGTTTCACTATTATATCGTTTATTCAAAGAATAGTATGTTAGTCACCCTGTTTGATTGTTCATTGCTCGCAGCAGTCGCGGCTGTTCCGAAACATGAGCAAGAGTAAATCATATAGAGTAAATAAGATATATGACAGGTCCTAAATGCGCAGTATTCAACTTGACCAGTTCTATCTCGTAAGTGGATCGCCTTTCTTCTTTTATGGAATTAGCAGTCTAGATTATAGTGTATGTTGGTGGTTGAAGGTCGCGGCAGGAGGGTGAAGGATGTAATGGCTGATCGCTGGAGCTGAAAAATTAGTACAGTGACTCCATAGGTCTGTTCGTTTGTATTGCTAAACTTGCTAAAGTTGATTTTTTGCTATAGCTGTCTCTGTTCATGGCATGATGTAAACAGAGAAAGTTGTAGAAAACAATCAAGTTCAGCAAGTAGAGCAAGCACAAATGAACAGGCCTTATACTAGTTGACACTTAAGTATATGTCAATTATACCTGTCAATTATACCGCCAAAAATAATCGAATGAAGTCGACCCCCATGTTACGGTTTTGGCCTGTGGCTTGTGCTCAAGACCTTGGCTTGTGCTGTGGGTAGGCAATCCAAACCACGTGACATTTTAGCTGACAAGATGGCGTCTGGTTGGCAAACAAAGATTATACATCACTTGTAATTAAATTGTATTTTGCCCGAATCACCCTATTATTCTGGTAGTTTTATGTGTCAGGTGTTTGAGGGAGTCTCAGAGCTGAATTGAACAGTGCTTCAATATGCTGAGCTCATATTTCCAGAAGTTATTGCAGGAAAACCCAGAGGTTGGTCAGAGGTAAACATGAATATTTATTGTTTTTTCGGCTATTTTTCTCAAATAACCAGAATTTTCATTCCTGAAACTATCATACAACCATTATTTGTTTGTAGATATCTGATGAAGCTGATGTTGATCAAGGATTTGAAGCCCTTCACATCTGAAACTGCTGACTGATTAGACTACCACATAATTATACTCTCCTACTATTTATAGTGACCCACAGTTTCTACCCTCATGAGCAAATGAGAGCATTCAAAACCCTCATTTCTCAGCAACTTTTGTCCAGGAAGTAGACAGGAAGATAGATGATTTTCATGTCATAGTTGAAAAGGTAACTTTTTACTTCTATACCTACCTAAATAACTTTCATGATAGGAACATTTTGAATGATGAAATTATGTTATTCATATATTTTTGAATATATTTCCTACCTCATATTCATGTATATCTCATACAAATTTTTTATAGGTAAAATATTCACAATCAGATTCTGTGCTAATAAATAAGTGAGGCTTGGGCAAGTAAATAAGGAACAGTTTCATGTACTGATGTATGTGCTTTGTGGCCCATGCCACCACTCTCACCATGATTGTGCCCATCATACCAATAGCAGAAATGGCCATAGGTACAGTTGCTCTGACTGGTTCAATACAAAATCCCTACTATATCTTCAATGTCCAAGAAACAACATTCACAGATTGCTTTGAAGTTTCATGCTGAAGTTATAATACCTGGACTTTTGAGTGGATATTAATTTCACCAGAAGTGAACTATTGGTGTAAGTGTTCAAGTGCTGATGATGGAACCCCTATGACTAGTTGTGACAGTGATAAAGGGTTCTATTTTGAATGTGTAGATATTTTAGGTACACCAGAATCAGCATGGTTTTGTGAATTCTGATTCAATATGTTCTATAAAAAAATATGTACCTATTCATAATAAATATATCATTCAATCATTGTTTATTATTGTTTCAATCAGATCACTGAATAACTATAATGTTCTATGAAGATTTTTTTCATGACTCATGTAGATCTTTTGTAATATAGTGGAATAATACAATGTATTTTTCATTTAATGAATATTACAATTATTTTGATATACTTACTTTATTTGTCTTACATTTATAAATGATAAAAATAAATCACAACAAACTGTAATTTGTAAAAGTACTCATAATCTTGTAAATTTTCACCTTGTTTTCACCAATTTTCTCTTCTATTTTTTTATCTCCCAGGACACTTTCTTCATTATACTAAAATAAATAAAAAAAGATGTAGTAGTAGTATTAGGTAATTAGGTGTTTTCTTGAGAACATACCAGGTCTCTCGGTTCTGATGCTTGATTCATGATTTGAACCTTTTGTCTGCTCTCAGTTTTTGATCCACATCAGTCTTGCATATTTTGAATGGACAAGAGATTGGTGACCCATATTATATTGCAATGGGACCCAAGCTGGATATTCTCATCTTCCAGGCACTACGTTCTCCTACAAGGTAGATGATTTATTTATGTATTAGAAACATGATGTTTCCAAACTATGTAAGTCCATTAAAAGTAATGAGTATTGGTTTATTTCATCAAAATGAAAAAAAGATAAGTTTTCCATAGGATGAAACACTAAACTCATCAGTTCTAGAGTAGGTAGATACATATAAATAATATTAAAATCCTTTTTCTTAGGTACCTACCTGTTATGAAAATAGTGTCTGACACATATCCTCTGGTTTATTATGATTGATTCTGTTGCTGATTCTTTTTCTTGATGGCTGCTATCCACATTTCCCTTATTTTTCTTGATAGATCCTTCATCTGTGGGTAATGCTCAGAGTTTTTCACAGTATTACAGTAGGAATGTGACAAAACAGCAAATGGTCCCGATCTGCACTGCTTCCACAATCCACCACAATTCACGTTACTGGCAATTTTTTCTTTGAAATCATACTGAGTTTTCATTATTCACAATAAATCTAGCCGAAACTCGATGAAATAATACTGTAAGAGGCTTCCAAAACCCACAAAATTCTCAAGTAAACAAACTTGACTTTGGTTTATTTGCCAACCAGACGCCATTTTGAAATTATTTGACAGGTCGTTGGATTGCCTAATATTGATTGAGGTTATGATATTGTTTTGATGATGATGTCAAAAAAGAAGCGAATTTTCAAGTGCTTTGAATTATTAAAATGTTCTGATGATTTTGATTCAAATTTGAAATCGATTATCAGATTTAAGTTGTTCGAGAATGTTTGATAACACGAATAGTGATAACCAAAATGAAAAAAATGAGAAATTAATTATGTAGCCTGAACTTTTAGTCAGTTTTATTATGACTACTGAAACGTCTTACATTGAAGGAATAATAGATCAGATCAATTCGAAGAATGCCAAGAAAGTAGCTTTTCTTTTAGTAGTGGGATTTGCTTGCTATCATGGTATTCTCCATTTCAGATATGGTAGGGTTCCAACATTAAATCACCAGAGTAATGATTAATTTCGAATTTTTTTAGGCTCAAATTCTTGTAAATGGTTGCTATCTGATGGTAGGTACAAGGCCGACCAAGAGTGGCAACCCTATGGATGTATGCTACACTTTTACACCAAAATGTAATCATTGTTTTTTGCTTTGAATCTTCATTCAATATTTACTGAATCTGACTTTCAGTGATACTAGAAGGTGTCTTCGATATATTGCTTATTATGACTCTGACACACACTTTGTATTCATTGGAGATACAAGAATTAGAGAAATGTATATAGCATTTGTAGAACAGTTGGTACAAGATGAGACAACCAGTCAACAATCAGCTAATCCTTTCACAAATTTGTCCCATCTGGACAATAAACTGAAGATCAAAGTAGATTTCATATGGTCACCATTTATATCTGCTGATATTATAGATATTTTCAGGTGGGTACAAAAAATCTGAGAAATGGTGTAAGCTAAAACTTATTTGTTTTTGGTTTTATTTTTAGGAGATGGCAAATATCTGTTAATCCTCCTTCAGTTGTGATTTTAGGATGTGCTTTATGGCCTATAATCACCTCTAACCAATCACTATCAGCATTACAGGAATATCAGATTAATGTAACTAGACTAGTACATCCTATGGATAGGTTACATGAAAAAAAAACAAAGATATTATGGGCATTACAGGAACCTGTGTATGAAGCAAAACTGAAACCAGAATACCAAATGGTTGATAATGATCTTATTGAACTTTACAACAAAGCTGCTATAGAGGTGCATAAACATAAACAGGGTGATTCTTGACAAGGGCTTATTAGATGTATTTTTGAAAGTACTCCTAATTCAAATCTGGAAATTAAGTTGATATGATCTTCCTATTTTTCTATACTTACTAGTAGTTTGCACTTACTTTCTTGTTTCCATAAGAACACTATATAGTATATCCCAAATGGAATTGGATTTATTTTGTTATAAATGTTGACAAGTACCGAAGAAAGATCTCCATCAGTGAATATCTACCAGTTTCTGAGAGCAATGTTCTATAAAAATCAGGTTAGATTTCAATTTGAGTCAAAACTCTATCATTGATTCTTTCTTCTTATATATTGATTACTTATTTTTCTAAATTATCATTATATTTTATTGATTGAATAAGTTTTCATTGAAATAGTTTGAAAATATTGAGAGAATTATCACAATTATATCAAATAATGAATCAATCAAACATTGGAATAGGGAGTTCACATATATTTTCATACTCCTGACTCCTTGTAAATTATTCAATCAAACAACCCACATATTCCATATTTGGTTAGTATTTTGAAATCAAATTAGATGCGGATGGTAAAGGGTAAACTGGCCAACAAGATTTTTAAAATTTTATTTTTGTACTTTTTTTTCATTATAGGGTGTGCCATCCCTTTTGTGTGGTTCATGATATATAAAGACCCATATAGCAAATATCTGAACTGGTATTGAATTTTTCACATGAAACAAGCCTAAGAAGTGTCCAAAATTGTTAAAACCCATGTTTCATCCACAACATACCAAGTAGTAATCACTAGTCCAGAAAATAATCAATCATAAAGTTTTCATTGGCCCACCCTGTATTTTTGTAATGGGAAAGACCATCCAATTGATGCATCATGATTCATATTTAATGTACAATCAATATTATAAATTAAAGGGAAAGGGATCTATAGCTTACTGAAATCAGCATATTCCATCTGATATTTCAAAAAGCCAGTCACATAAATTTTGTGGAATTTGTACAAGCATGCACATATACTTTAGTCCATATTTTCTGCCCTGTTTCTTGCATAACTCTCTACAGTCCCAGATTTCAGTTGTCTTTAATTCAGTTTTCTGGGGAGACTTGTTCCACTTTTCAGGGTGTATTTTTTGAAATATTTTTAATTTATCCCCATTAAGAATCACCCAGTAATAATGATATACAGATACAGGTATTATAGTTTTTTTCTTTAAAGGTTTTGTCTCATTCTTCTATAGATGTCTGGTGGAGTTCAAGGCTAGTTGGCCAGGGAATGATCCAGGAGAGTCCAGATGGCATTCATATGGCTCAAAGACCACTGAGACATGATGCACAAATATTGCTAAATATGTACTGCAATGATAATATGAACTTCAATGATGGCACATGTTGTAGTTCTGTGGAAACAAGAACAACATTGCAGATTGTCACATTTGCAATATTGGCAATATGGTAAGAGTATGTCTCTTCATAATATGGAAAATGTAATCTGAATTTCACTTTACATCAATTCATATACTCTGTTTTCTACCTACCTCACCAAATTTTTGCTAAATAGAGTCATGCATGAGAAAAAAAAAATAAAAACGACGTCATGCCTTAAATTAGACACATTATTTTGCAAAATTCTGCCAAAAAATTCCCCAAAGATTTTTTCAAAATATATTTCTGTTTGGAGATAGGTACTGATTTCCATCATTCCACACTGTATACAGGTAGAAAGGGGACACTTTAATATAGATATAGGATATTATCTTGATTTTGACAAATCATTATCATAATTTTTGAAGCACTTTGTATAATCCATTCACACTTGGTAGATATATTTCACTTGTATTACCCATGAAAACTAAATTGAAATCAAGGCTTCTTGGTTTTTTTGATTCCTTGCAGTATCAATTCCACCAGATCCGGTATTTTCCGTACTTCCTTGGTTATTTTGAGAAGTTTTTGGGAAATTTTAGGATTCATTTATGGCAGGTATATTGTTAGATCCCATTTTTAGTAGGAAGGATTCAATTCTAACTTCTTCCAGCTCATTTATCTGCTATGACATTCACAGATCCATAGTTTTGAAGTGTATTATCATACGAACGAATGAAGATTTTTTGCAAATCCAGGATTTGAAATTCTGAGACATCAGAGATAGTTTGTACCGTCCCAGGAATATCCTGAAAAAAACTCGATTTGTATCATTGTTGATTGCTCCATATATTATTTACTTTATCTATCTGTTTCAAAGTGAATGGTACTGCAAACAAATATGAAATTTTCCCATTATTCTGAGAAATCTGCAATAATTTTCATTGCTCCTGGAATATCCTGGAAAAAACTTGGATTAGTATTATTGGTTTCTAATTGTGCTATACTTCACATTGAATCACAAATGAGAAAAACCTGGTTCCACTCTTCTGAGAGCACTGCTCCATTGAAACAACGACTGTTCCTTTTTTATAGTGCATGATAAATTTGGAAAAAAACTGGTATCAAACCACTGTTTATACCTGACTCTTGAAGGCGACACCCTCCTTTGTAAAGAGGCATTTCGAACGCCAAAGTTGACACACTCCCCTCGTAAGGGTACTCGACGTGATTCCATACACTCACATAATTTAATGTCGACTAATTATTCGACTGATGAAATGGATTTAGTGAGTCGATGAGAGCCGTTTTTTACAAGAGAATGTTCTATTTGTATTTATGGAAAGATAAATTCAACGTTCATGAAAACTTATCTTAAAAATCCCCTCATTTCATTTATCTATCTATCTGATATGACATTCACAGATTGAAGTGTTCTGTCGTACAAACGAATGAGGATTTTTGGCGAATCCAGAAGTTTTAAATTATGAGATCAGAGATAGTTTGCATCGATCCAGGAATATCCTAAAAAATAACTTGATTAGTATAAAGTGTTGTTAATTGCTAAATATTCTATTTACCTTATCTATCTGTTCCAAAGTGAGTGGTCCTGGAAACTAATATGAATTCTCCCAAGATTCTGAGGAATCTGCAATAATTTTCATTGTTCCTGGAATATCCTGAAAAAACCTTGGATTAGTATTAGTTGTTTATAATTGGGCAATATATAATATTGTATCACATATGGAAGAAATCATGGTACCACTCTTCTGAGGACACTGCTCCATTAAAACAACGACTGTTGCTTTTCCATAGTGCATGATAAATTTGGAAAAGACGCATAAAACCACTGTTTATACCTAACTCTTAAAGGCGACACCCTCCTTTGTAGAGAGGCATTACGAACGCCAAAGTTGATACACTCCCCTCGTAAGGGTACCTGACGTGATTTCATAATAATTGAATGTCGACTAATTATTCGACTGATGAAATGAATTTAGTGAATCGATAAAAGCCGCTTTTTCAAGAAGGAATGTTCGAAGAAGAATAGAACTATGATTTGTATTTATGGAAAGACAAATTTAAAGTTAATGAAAACTTATCTTAAAAATTCCCTCATTTCATTTATCTATCTCTGATATGACATTCACAGATGTAGAGTATTGAAGTGTTCTGTCGTACAAACGGATAAGGTTTTTGGCAAATCCAGAAGTTTTAAATTATGAGACATCTGAGATAGTTTTCATCGTTCCAGGAATATCCTAAAAAATAACTTGATTAGTATAAAGTTTTGTTTATTGCTAAATATTCTATTTACCTTATCTATCTGTTCCAAAGTGAATGGCCCTGCAAACTGATATGAATTCTCCCAAGATTCTGAGGAATCTGCAATAATTTTCATTGTTCCTGGAATATCCTGAAAAAAACCTTGGATTAGTATTAGTTGTTTATAATTGGGCCATATATAATATTGTATCACATATGGATGAAATCATGGTACCACTCTTCTGAGGACACTGCTCCATTAAAACAACGACTGTTGCTTTTCCATAGTGCATGATAAATTTGGAAAAAACGCATAAAACCACTGTTTATACCTAACTCTTAAAGGCGACACCCTCCTTTGTAGAGAGGCATTACGAACGCCAAAGTTGATACACTCCCCTCGTAAGGGTACCTGACGTGATTTCATAATAATTGAATGTCGACTAATTATTCGACTGATGAAATGAATTTAGTGAATCGATAAAAGCCGCTTTTTCAAGAAGGAATGTTCGAAGAAGAATATAACTATGATTTGTATTTATGGAAAGACAAATTTAAAGTTAATGAAAACTTATCTTAAAAATTCCCTCATTTCATTTATCTATCGCTGATATGACATTCACAGATGTAGAGTATTGAAGTGTTCTGTCGTACAAACGGATAAGGTTTTTGGCAAATCCAGAAGTTTTAAATTATGAGACATCAGAGATAGTTTGCATCGTTCCAGGAATATCCTAAAAAATAACTTGATTAGTATAAAGTTTTGTTTATTGCTAAATATTCTATTTACCTCATCTATCTGTTCCAAAGTGAATGGCCCTGCAAACTAATATGAATTCTCCCAAGATTCTGAGGAATCTGCAATAATTTTCATTGTTCCTGGAATATCCTGAAAAAAACCTTGGATTAGTATTAGTTGTTTATAATTGGGCCATATATAATATTGTATCACATATGGAAGAAATCATGGTACCACTCTTCTGAGGACACTGCTCCATTAAAACAACGACTGTTGCTTTTCCATAGTGCATGATAAATTTGGAAAAAACGCATAAAACCACTGTTTATACCTAACTCTTAAAGGCGACACCCTCCTTTGTAGAGAGGCATTACGAACGCCAAAGTTGATACACTCCCCTCGTAAGGGTACCTGACGTGATTTCATTATAAGTGAATGTCGACTAATTATTCGACTGATGAAATGAATTTAGTGAATCGATAAAAGCCGCTTTTTCAAGAAGGAATGTTCGAAGAAGAATATAACTATGATTTGTATTTATGGAAAGACAAATTTAAAGTTAATGAAAACTTATCTTGAAAATTCCCTCATTTCATTTATCTATCTCTGATATGACATTCACAGATGTAGAGTATTGAAGTGTTCTGTCGTACAAACGGATGAGGATTTTTGGCAAATCCAGACGTTTTAAATTATGAGACATCAGAGATAGTTTGCATTGTTCCAGGAATATCCTAAAAAATAATTTGATTAGTATAAAGTTTTGTTTAATGCTAAATATTCTATTTACCTTATCTATCTGTTCCAAAGTGAATGGCCCTGCAAACTAATATGAATTCTCCCAAGATTCTGAGGAATCTGCAATAATTTTCATTGTTCCTGGACTATCCTGAAAAAAACCTTGGATTAGTATTAGTTGTTTATAATTGGGCCATATATAATATTGTATCACATATGGAAGAAATCATGGTACCACTCTTCTGAGGACACTGCCCCATTAAAACAACGACTGTTGCTTTTCCATAGTGCATGATGAATTTGGAAAAAACGCATAAAACCACTGTTTATACCTAACTCTTAAAGGCGACACCCTCCTTTGTAGAGAGGCATTACGAACGCCAAAGTTGATACACTCCCCTCGTAAGGGTACCTGATGTGATTTCATAATAATTGAATGTCGACTAATTATTCGACTGATGAAATGAATTTAGTGAATCGATAAAAGCCGCTTTTTCAAGAAGGAATGTTCGGAGAAGAATAGAACTATGATTTGTATTTATGGAAAGACAAATTAAACGTTATTGAAAACTTATCTTGAAAATCTCATTAAATTTATCTATCTAGTATGACATTCCCAGATGTAGAGTTTTGAAGTGTTCTGCCGTACAAACGAATGAAGATTTTTTGCAAATTCAGGATTGTTAAATTCTGAGACATCAGAGATAGTTTGCATCGTTCCAGGAATATCCTAAAAAATAACTTGATTAGTAGAACGTTTTGTTGATTGCTAAATATTCTATTTACCTTATCTATCTGTTCCAAAGTGAATGGTCCTGCAAACTTATATGAATTCTCCCAAGATTCTGAGGAATCTGCAATAATTTTCATTGTTCCTGGAATATCCTGAAAAAAACCTTGGATTAGTATTAGTTGTTTATAATTGGGCCATATATAACATTGTATCACATATGGAAGAAATCATGGTACCACTCTTCTGAGGACACTGCTTCATTAAAACAACGACTGTTGCTTTTCCATTGTGCATGATAAATTTGGAAAAAACGTATATAACCACTGTTTATACCTAACTCTTAAAGGCGACACCCTCCTTTGTAGAGAGGCATTACGAACGCCAAAGTTGATACACTCCCCTCGTAAGGGTACCTGACGTGATTTCATAATAATTGAATGTCGACTAATTATTCGACTGATAAAATGAATTTAGTGAATCGATAAAAGCCGTTTTTTACGAAGGAATGTTCGATGAAAAATAGAACTATGATTTGTATTTATGGAAAGACAAAATTGACGTAAATGAGAACTTATCTCAAAAATTTCCTCATTTCATTTATCTATCTGATATGACATTCACAGATGTAGAGTATTGAAGTGTTCTGTCGTACAAACGAATGAGGATTTTTGGCAAATCCAGGAGTTTTAAATTTTGAGACATCAGAGATAGTTTGCATCGTTCCAGGAATATCCTAAAAAATAACTTGATTAGTATAACGTTTTGTTAATTGCTAAATATTCTATTTACCTCATCTATCTGTTCCAAAGTGAATGACCCTGCAAACTAATATGAATTCTCCCAAGATTCTGAGGAATCTGCAATAATTTTCATTGTTCCTGGAATATCCTGAAAAAAACCTGGGATTAGTATTAGTTGTTTATAATTGGGCCATATATAACATTGTATCACATATGGAAGAAATCATGGTACCACTCTTCTGAGGACACTGCTCCATTAAAACAACGACTGTTGCTTTTCCGTAGTGCATGATAAATTTGGAAAAAACGCATAAAACCACTGTTTATACCTAACTCTTGAAGGCGACACCCTCCTTTGTAGAGAGGCATTACGAACGCCAAAGTTGATACACTCCCCTCGTAAGGGTACCTGACGTGATTTCATAATAATTGAATGTCGACTAATTATTCGACTGATGAAATGAATTTAGTGAATCGATAAAAGCCGCTTTTTCAAGAAGGAATGTTCGGAGAAGAATAGAACTATGATTTGTATTTATGGAAAGACAAATCAAATGTTATTGAAAACTTATCTTAAAAATTTCATTAAATTTATCTATCTAGTATGACATTTCCAGATGTAGAGTTTTGAAGTGTTCTGTCGTACAAACGAATGAAGATTTTTTGCAAATTCAGGATTGTTAAATTCTGAGACATCAGAGAAAGTTTGCATCGTTCCAGGAATATCCTAAAAAAAAACTTGATTAGTATAACGTTTTGTTGATTGCTAAATATTCTATTTACCTTATCTATCTGTTCCAAAGTGAATGGTCCTGCAAACTAATATGAATTCTCCTAAGATTCTGAGGAATCTGCAATAATTTTCATTGTTCCTGGAATATCCTGAAAAAAACCTTGGATTAGTACTAGTTGTTTATAATTGGGCCATATATAACATTGTATCACATAATATGGAAGAAATCATGGTACCACTCTTCTGGGGACACTGCTCCATTAAAACAACGACTGTTGCTTTTCCATAGTGCATGATAAATTTGGAAAAAAACGTATAAAACCACTGTTTATACCTAACTCTTGAAGGCGACACCCTCCTTTGTAGAGAGGCATTACGAACGCCAAAGTTGATACACTCCCCTCGTAAGGGTACCTGACGTGATTTCATTATAAGTGAATGTCGACTAATTATTCGACTGATGAAATGAATTTAGTGAATCGATAAAAGCCGCTTTTTTACGAAGGAATGTCCGAAGAAGAATAGAACTATGATTTGTATTTATGGAAAGACAAATTAAACGTTATTGGAAACTTATCTTAAAAATCTCATTAAATTCATCTATCTAGTATGACATTCCCAGATGTAGAGTTTTGAAGTGTTCTGTCGTACAAACGAATGAAGATTTTTTGCAAATTCAGGATTGTTAAATTCTGAGACATCAGAGATAGTTTGCATCGTTCCAGGAATATCCTGAAAAATAACTTGATTAGTATAACTTTTTGTTGATTGCTAAATATTCTATTTACCTTATCTATCTGTTCCAAAGTGAATGGTCCTGCAAACTTATATGAATTCTCCCAAGATTCTGAGGAATCTGCAATAATTTTCATTGTTCCTGGAATATCCTGAAAAAAAACCTTGGATTAGTACTAGTTGTTTATAATTGGGCCAAATATAACATTGTATCACATAATATGGAAGAAATCATGGTACCACTCTTCTGGGGACACTGCTCCATTAAAACAACGACTGTTGCTTTTCCATAGTGCATGATAAATTTGGAAAAAAACGTATAAAACCACTGTTTATACCTAACTCTTGGAGGCGACACCCTCCTTTGTAGAGAGGCATTACGAACGCCAAAGTTGATACACTCCCCTCGTAAGGGTACCTGACGTGATTTCAAGTGAATGTCGACTAATTATTCGACTGATGAAATGAATTTAGTGAATCGATAAAAGCCGCTTTTTTACGAAGGAATGTCCGAAGAAGAATAGAACTATGATTTGTATTTATGGAAAGACAAATTAAACGTTATTGAAAACTTATCTTAAAAATCTCATTAAATTCATCTGTCTAGTATGACATTCCCAGATGTAGAGTTTTGAAGTGTTCTGTCGTACAAACGAATGAAGATTTTTTGCAAATTCAGGATTGTTAAATTCTGAGACATCAGAGATAGTTTGCATCGTTCCAGGAATATCCTAAAAAATAACTTGATTAGTATAACGTTTTGTTGATTGCTAAATATTCTATTTACCTTATCTATCTGTTCCAAAGTGAATGGTCCTGCAAACTTATATGAATTCTCCCAAGATTCTGAGGAATCTGCAATAATTTTCATTGTTCCTGGAATATCCTGAAAAAAACCTTGGATTAGTATAAGTTGTTTATAATTGGGCCATATATAACATTGTATCACATATGGAAGAAATCATGGTACCACTCTTCTGGGGACACTGCTCCATTAAAACAACGACTGTTGCTTTTCCATAGTGCATGATAAATTTGGAAAAAACGTATAAAACCACTGTTTATACCTAACTCTTAAAGGCGACACCCTCTTTTGTAGAGAGGCATTACGAACGCCAAAGTTGATACACTCCCCTCGTAAGGGTACCTGACGTGATTTCATAATAATTGAATGTCGACTAATTATTCGACTGATGAAATGAATTTAGTGAATTGATAAAAGCCGCTTTTTTACGAAGGAATGTTCGAAGAAGAATAAAACTATGATTGCTATTTATGGAAAGGCAAATTAAACGTTATTGAAAACGTATCTTAAAAATCTCCTCATTCAAATCATCTATCTAGTATGACATTCACAGATGTAGAGTTTTGAAGTGTTCTGTCGTACAAACGAATGAAGATTTTTTGCAAACTCAGGATTGTTAAATTCTGAGACATCAGAGATAGTTTGCATCGTTCCAGGAATATCCTAAAAAAACTTGATTAGTATTACGTTTTGTTGATACTTCATATTCTATTTACTTCATCTATCATAGTGAATGGTCCTGCAAACAAATATGAAATTCTCCCACGATTCTGAGAAATTTGCAATAATCTTGAATGTTCCTAGAATATCCTGAAAAACTAGGATTAGTATTATTTGTTTCTAACTAGGACATATATCACATTTCATCACATATGGAACGAAATATAGTTCCACTGTTCTGAGAGCACTGTTCCATTAAAACAATGAGTGTTGGAAAAAACTGGTTCAAAACCTCTGTTTATACCTAACTCTTGAAGGCTCTTTCTACTCCTTTTCCTCTACCTGTCACTAAGCAGAAGTTTCCACTCGTTTCCTGTTGATCGCATTATTGTATAATAATTCAGGACATTCATGTTTTAGTTGGGATGGTGCATTATACAGAGTGGCCCATTGATAACGAAAAAGAGGCTCTGTAGGTCGCCAGAACTGGATTATGTAAAAACACTGGAACATGTCAACTACATTTTCGAGGTTGATATCGTTCTAAAATAACACTTGGGGTCTAGCGGAAATGTCAAATTTGGGATTTTTTTGTGTCGAAACAATTGATCATTGGTTAAAACGGCATACATGTCCCTATCTTACCTTTCGATTGACTATTTACTGGCACTTGATTGGAACAGATACAGAATTCTGAATCTTGAACCGTACACAAAATGCATTTCCCAACATGTTGAATACGATGTTTTTTATAATTTTGACTGAAAATTCCGCTTGAACAGAATCATCAGTCCTACACAATTTCTACCGACTATGTACCGGGTGTACCACTAAGAAAGGGCGCGGTCTGTATCTCGGAAACTATTTGCCGCACAGGTTTCGGAAAAAAATATTCATGATAAAAGTGGCCAAGAAAAATCTCTGGAAATTATTTTCAAGTTGCCAAGAAAGGAAGATATTGAGGGTGGGAAGTGTTCGAAATGTCACCCTGTAGAATATGGTCAAAATTCAGCGACGAAATTCTCGAATTACACTCGTTTTTTATCTTCTTCAGTGGAAAATGGCGGATTCATATTTTTATTACGTGTTAACGTAACTGGTGTTGAAATGATCATTTCGTTACTAGTGGTGTAACATTCCACTTTACGCAACTGGTTACGGCAAATAAGACGTTTCAACACTTCCATCAATATTGAAAAGACAAATTACTTATCAAAATTAGAAAAACATATTCTTCTCTATTGAAACCAAAATGTAGTACCTACTTGATATTAATTATGAGTTCAACTAAACTAGATTTAATCAAATGAATGACGAAGTATTGGCTGAAAACACGTAGAAATAGACACACTGTATAAAGTTTTCTAGAATTAGCTTATTAAGAACTACGTAAAAAAAACATGCGACTCACCGACATCATTCTAGTTGACTGGAATTATTTGGACAGTCCTGTAAAGAAACAAAAGTAATTACTATGTACCTTTAAAACTCATACAGTATATGAAATATTAAGGGTTCTTTCTATTAACTTCAATATTTCCTAAGTGGTTCCGCATTTGTGCAACAGATTAAATCATTTTTAAGTTTTTCCATGGGCATTCTATGACTTCAATATCTCGAAATCGAGCTGAATATTGCGAAAAATAATAATTAAACATTTACCATATTGGATGCGCGCTCGTAAAAAGTACTTTTCATTTTCTTTCGCGCTCTTAAGATATCAAAAGAGATCTACATAATTTTGCCATACAGAGTGTTGTTTATACTATAAAAGAAATTTTTTGTTTTTCCTAGACGGACTATAAGTGAAATATATCTACCAAGTATGACTAGATTATACATATTGGTTCATAAATTATCAGATACAAATTTTGCCAAAATCCTGATAACGTTCTGTATCTCAGTATTAAAAGACACTTGACACATCAATAAGGAGTGATTTGGAAACATCAGTGTCATCTATCTACAGGTTTCGTATATGTACATTTAAGTCTGAAATACCCTGTACGTACGAATAAAAGTAAAAACAACCCTCACGTGATAAATACCTCGAGTGTTCATATAAAAAAAAACTTACCATCTTGAAAAAACGACAACGTGTATGTCCAATGGCAAGAAAACTTCAATGTTGCGTGACAAATCACAACACACACAATCCTAACCTCAAACACACACACACAATTGCATTATAATCACGTAAGTGAAAGATAAACTTCGATTTCTAACATATTTTGAATACTAGTTATTTTTTAAACCACTTAAATCGACCGTTCGCGACGAAATCTGGTGCGAGACTGATATATAGCTTGATTCACCCTAATGACTAATCAGTTATGTCTTCGTTTAACGATAAATTTTCGAACAAGTTTTTTATCTATGACTAATAAGTTTCGATATCGAAAGTGGGTATATTGGGAAAGGTGAAAAAGAATTGGGTATAGCGGGTGTCACGTTATAAAGTACCACCCCCTGTTACTCTTTTATTGTTGACAGTAGAAAAAAAAATGAAAATAAACACATTCACAGGGTTTTTTTCCTTCTCGAAACACAAGATACGTTTCCACTATCTGGGAAAATATACAGGAAGCAGCAAAAAGTGTATGAATTTTAAATAGAACGCCCTATATGTATATTTCCTCACCATTGGAAAGAGCTTTCGAAGAGCTTTCCCAAAAAAAGCGTACTCAGTATACAGGGTGTTAGTGGAGAAGTGCGACAAACTCCAGGGGGTCCTATGAAGATGTGTCCTAACTTGCTTCGTTTTCGATATATACAGGATGTTGAAGTTGGAAGTATCAATTATTTCTATTTTCAACGCCCTTGTATAAGCTATCATGGTGCCAAAATTCAGAATGTTTATTTCCTCACCATTGAAAAGACCTTTCGAAAAGCTTTTCAAAAATACCGTACTCAGTATAATAGTATAATTTCTTTTCGTGCGCTCCAAGAGATTTGACAAGGCCTACTTTCGAAAATCATTCAAAACTCGATCAAACTTTGTTAGTTTTGAAAGCCTATATTTTGAGAAATACAGAAGATGAATATTTTGGGTGTGGTATTTTTGGAAAGCTCTTCGGAAGGTCTTTCCAATTGTGAGGAAATATATATAGGGTGATCTATTCAAAATTCATACACTTTTTGCTGCTCCCTTCATATCTTCCCAGATACTGAAAACGTATCTTGAGTTGGTTTGATAAAAAAAAACCCTGGGAGTCTGTTTTTTTCATCATTTTTCTACTGTCAAAAGTAAGAGAGTTACCGGGCGTGGTACTTAATAACGTGTTCACACGGTACACTTATAACTCTACAAACTGGCGAGTGTTTTTTCAACTTCTTGATACATATTTTCAATCCCTCGGTATAGTTATAGAAATCAAATTATTTGATCATAACTACCTACGAAATATGGAATATTTTTGCAACTTGTTAGTAAAATCTGTTTAGTCCCTCAGTATAAGGTAGGTATAAAAAGCGAATCATTCCATCATTATACAGTGATGGGCGAGAGTGTGGAACCAAGTAAATATCTAAGTGAATGTTTTTGAAATTTTCCGAATTTTCTACAAGATGATTTCCACAAGGTCTTTCAAATCTCTATACAACGATCTTTTTTTTAATCCGGTTGGGGCATATCCGCATTAAAAAAATAGACCTTTATAAAGAGACTTGAAATACATCTCTAACAAGGTATAACTTGACCCCTTATAAAATTTGAAAATTTTGGAGGTGTTAATCTGTCTAGGGCAAGAGATTGACAGGCGGTTGAAAAATGTTACGCAAAAAATTTAATTTTAAAACATAAATATCGAACTGTCTGAAATTTTTTCAAAATATTTGTCTGTTTGGAGTTAGGTACGGATTTCTCTCATAGGTTTCCACACTGTATACAGGTTGAAAGGGGACACTTTGATTGTTCCAAATCACCCCCCATTGATGTGTCTACCGTCTTTTATAACTGAGTTCTAGGACGTTTTTGGCAAATCTTTATCTGGTCATAATTTTTGAACCACTTTGTATAATCCATTCACACTTGGTAGATATATTGAACTTATATTACCCATGAAAACTAAATTGAAATCGAGATCATAATTAGGGTCCGTTTTTCGGAAAAACAGAAATTTTCTTTTGTTGTAAAAGCAACACTGTATGGAAAATTTTCGTAGCTATGTTTCGATATTTGAAAAGAGCGGGAAAAAATTCATGAATGGACCTATTTTCACGAGCGTGCATCCATTTTGAAGCATTTTCATTGAACTTGTAATACGAAATCTATTTTTGCATATTAAAATTGAATTTTGAATCATGATTTCAAAAAAGTTTCCTCAAAATTGTGCTGAATATTTCAAAAAATGAAAATGAAACATCTGTCTAGTGGATGTGCGCTCGTAAAAAGTAGATTACTTCATTCATTTCCTCCGCTCTTTTCAGATATCAAGACAACTCAACAAAGTTTCACTATACAGAGTGTTGTTTTTGCAATAAAGAAGTTTTCTGTTTTTCCTGAAAACGGACCTGGATTCCGATTTCGATTTCCATTTAGTTTTCATGGATAATATAAGTGAAATATATTTTTCAAGTATGAATGCGAAATATACAAAGTGTTTCATAAATTATGACTAGATAAAGAATTGACACCTCAGTAATGGTACCTCAGTATTAAAAGGCGGTAGACACATCAATAGGGGGTGATTTGGAATCATCAAAGTGTCCTCTATCTACAGGTATCGCATGTACATTTAAGTCTGTACGTATGAATAAATCGAATGAAAAATAACCATCACGTCATAAATACCTCACAAGTTCATATAAAAAAAAACTTACCATATTGAAAAAAGGACAACGTGTATTATTTCCAATGCAAAAAACTTCGATGTCGCGTAACAAATCACCACACACACAAAAACACAAACATAACCTCACACACACACAATCATAACCTCACATAATTATACACAATTGCATTATACATACAGTGCGTTCATAAAGTGTGGAAACGCTCCATTATCTTACGATATAATTATTTTCAGAGGTAAAGCTCGGACAGGTCGATTTTGTATTTCAGTCTTCCATCTTTTTTTACAAAAAAATAATTTTTTCCCCCACCACCTTACAAGATATGATGTCATCGATATTTTTTTTTAAATTGAAAGGGTATATTTTTATATCAAAAATTGAAAGACAATATTTTTCTGAGTTCAACCATACCACATACGTCATATCTTACACTTCAAGTTACAGTATACTGAGTATAAAAGAAACCATTGTTCATATTTCTCAACATTCATTTAATTATTTATTTGCAATGAAAATATCATAAGAAGTAGTGAAAATAAAGAAATAACAAATCTACTTCATTTTCACTACTTCTTATGATATTTTCATTGCAAATAAATAATTAAATGAATGTTGAGAAATATGAACACTGGTTTCTTTTATACTCAGTATACTGTAACTTGAAGTGTATGTGGTATGGTTGAACTCAGAAAAATATGGGCTTTCAATTTTGGATATAAAAATATACCCTTTCAATTTAAAAAAAATATCGATGACTTCATATCTTGTAAGGTGGTGGGGAAAAAAATTATTTTTTTGTAAAAAAAGATGGAAGACTGAAATACAAAATCGACCTGTCCGAGCTTTACCTCTGAAAATAATTATATCGTAAGATAATGGAGCGTTTCCACACTTTATGAACGCACTGTATATTCACTGAACTGGAAGACTGAAAACTAAACCGACCGTACACGACGAAATCAGGTGCGAGACTGATATATTGCTTGATTCACCCTAATGACTAATCAGTTATGTCATCGTTTAATGATAAATTTCCGAACAAGTTTTTTTATCTATGACTAATAAGTTTCGATATCGAAAGTGGTTATCATGGGGTAGGTGAAAAAGAATTGGGTATAGCGGGTGATATGTTATAAAGTACCACCCCCTGTTACTCTTTTATTGTTGACAGTAGGAAAAAAAATTAAAAAACACATTCACGGGTTTTTTTCCCTCTCGAAACACAACATAGGTACGTTTCCACTCTCTGGGAAAGTATACAGGAAGCAGCAAAAAGTGTACGAATTTCAAGTAGAACGCCCTATACAGGGTGTTTCAAAAAAACCTGACCCCCTTGCTAGGGTAGGTAGAACACTGCAAAATAAGTTGGGTTTGCTCAGTGGAAAAATATCGTAACGGCATCCGTTTTCAAGATACAAGGTGTTGAAAAAATGTTTTTTTACACATTTTTCACTATTATGTCGAAACTACTGGCAACATTGTAATGAAATTTTGTATGGGTGTTTCTTGAAATCTGACACATCGCATGAATTTGTTTTTATATCTGACTCTCATAGAGGGCGCTAGTTACACGGCATACCGAGTAGTTTAGAACATAACTTTTTTGAGGTTAGATTTTTCAATCCAAATATGATATGAACTTGAACATCATTCAATTTTACACCAAAAAGGTACTCTTGGTGAAACTCGATACAATGTTCCATTTTCGGAATATTTCGATTTGAAAATAATGGAGTAATAGCTGATGCTGGTACAAAAATGAATTTTATTGAGTTCAATTACCTATTTTTCCAGATTCAAAAACAATAAAATCATTCTTGTACTGAAGTTATTGATGGAACAAAGAATCATAAGTAGAAAATTAAGATATTTGACTAGATACATGAAATATTAAATCAGTTAGAGTGAGTTTCGTTTCGACGAATACACGATTCTTTATTCTTTTCTTGAGAATGTATTATTCTTTTAAACAGTTGAGAATCATCTAGTAGGTACTTTGAGTGATGTTCAATTATGTCTCACAACTCTTGACGTGAATTTACCTATGTAGCATGCACTTTCTGCTCAAGATACAACAAAACTGTGAAATCCATGTTCTTAGTCAAATCTGTTTCAATGTTATTCTTATGATTCATTGTTAAATCAATAAGTTCAGCATCAGAAATGTATTGTTGTTTTCTGTTTTCTATAAATAGGTGATAATTTTTCATAATACCCACTCTAATACATATCCTTATACCAGCAACAGTTACCACTTCATCATTTTCAAATCGAAATATTCCGAAAACGGAACACAGTATCGAGTTTTACCAAGAGTACCGTTTTTTCGTGGAATTGAATGATGTTCAAGTTCACATCAAATTTTGATTGAAAAATCTAACCCCAAAAAAGTTATGTTCAAAACTACTCGGTGCGAACCGTGTAACTAGCGCCCTCTATGAGAGTCAGATATAAAAACAAATGCATGCGATGTGTCAGATTCCAAGAAACATCCATACATAATTTCATCACAATGTTGCCAGTAGTTTCGACATAATCTTGAAAAATGTGTAAAAAAATTATTTTTTCAACACCTTGTATCTTGATAACGGATGCCGTTACGAAATTTTTTACTGAGTAAACCCAATTTATTTTGCAGTATTCTACCTACCCCAGTAAGGGGGTCAGGTTTTTTTGAAACACCCTGTATGTATATTTTCTTACCATTGGAAAGAACTTTCGAAGAGCTTTCCAAAAATACCGTACTCAATATAGAGGGTGTTAGTGAAGAAGTGCGACAAACTTCAAGGGGTGATTATTTGTGATATTTTAGGAATAAAGTTCATATAAACATATCCTAACTCCTAACTTGCTTGGTTTTCGATATACAGGATGTTGAAGATGGAAGTATTAATTGTTTTTATTTATAATGTGTAAGCTTTCATGGTGCCAATATTCAGTATGGTTGGAGACTGAAAAAGTCCCAAAAAAGAAACAGAGAGAAACTTTTCACTGCTTCCTTTATATCTTCTCAAATAGTGGAAACGTATCTTGTGTTTCGACCAGAAAAAAAACTTGTGAGTCTGTTTTTTTCGTTTTTCTTCTACTGTCAAAAGTAAGAAAGTTACCGGACGTTTTCACCCAGTACACTTATAACTCTACAAACTGGCGAGTTTGTTTTCAACTTCTTGATACATATTTCCAATCTCCCGGTATAGTTATAGGAATCAAATTATTTCATCGTATATACGAAATTTCGAAAAGTTTTGTATATCCGTAACTACCTACGAAATATGGAATATTTTTGCAACTTGTTGATGAAATCTGTTCAGTCCCTCAGTTAGGTATAAAAAGCGAATCATTATATTATTATACAGTGATGGGCAAGACTGTGGAACCAAGTAAATATCTAAGTGAACGTTTGTGAGATTTTTCCGAATTTTCTACAAGATGATTTCTAAAAATGGCTGATTCCAAAATGTTATCGCTAATGTTGCCACAAGGTATTTCAAATCTCTATACAACGGTCTTTTTTTAATCCGGTTGAGGCATATCCGCATTAAAAAAATAGACCGTTATACAGGGTGTTTCTCAAATACGTGTAGAAAATTCAGGAGCATGTTGCTGACGTCAAAATAAAAAGAAAAGTTGGTATAAATATATGTCCGAAAGTTATTCGTTTCTGAATAAGGTACGGATTTCTATCATAGGTTTCCACACTGTATACAGGTTGAAAGGGGACACTTTGATTGTTCCAAATCACCCCCCATTATATTTCACCTCGTATTTCACTTATATTACCCATGAAAACTAAATTGAAATCGAGATCATAATTCAGGATTGTTTTTCGGAAAAACAGAAATTTTCTTTTGTTGTAAAAGCCACACTCTGTATGGAAAAAATTCGTAGCTATATTTTGATATCTGAAAAGAGCGGGAAAAATTCATATAGGGACCTATAGCATTTCCATTGATCTCGTAATTCGGAATCTATTTTTGTGTATTAAAATTGGATTTTGAATCAATATTTCAAAAGAGTTTCCTCAAAATCATGCAGAATACTTCAAAAAAATAAAATGAAGCATCTGTCAAGTGGATGTGCGCTCGTAAAAAGTAGATCACTCTATTCATTTCCTCCGCTCTTTTCAGATATCAAGACAACTCAACAAAATTTTACTATACAGAGTGTTGTTTCTGCAATAAAGAAGTTTTCTGTTTTTCCTGAAAACGTACCTGGATTTCGATCTCGATTTCCATTTAGTTTTCATGGGTAATATAAGTGAAATATATTTATCAAGTATGAATGCGAAATATACAGAGTGATTCATAAATTATGACTAGATAAAGAATTGACAAAATCGAGATAACGTCCTGTATCAGTATTAAAAGACGGTAGACACATATCAATAGGGGGTGATTTGGAATCATCAAAGTGTTCTCTATCTACAGGCATCGCATGTACAGGGTGGGCCAAATTGAACACTTTTAAAGGGAAAGTCGAGGGGAAAGTCCGATTCCCGTTGTAGATAGAGAAAAACCTCGAGAAAAACTGATGTTGGTGCCTTTTGATCAATTCATATCACAAACTCAATGGTGAGAGCTGCATATCGATATCGATCTCCGTTTCAGAGTTACAAGGTGTTTTTCGAAAATATGAATTTTCAAAAAGTGGCTGAAACTCATTTTTTTGTCGAAAAATGATAGTTTAGTTGTTCACCCTGTACATTTAAATCTGAAATACCCTGTACGTATGAATAAATTGAATGGAAAATCACCATCGAGTGATAAATATCTCACAGGTTCATATAAAAAAAAACACTTACCATAGTGAAAAAAGGACAACGTGTATTTCCAATGCAAAAAACTTCGATGTCACGTAACAAATCACCACACACATACACAATCATAACCTCACACACACACAATTGCATTATATATTCACTGAACTAAAAGATGAATTTAGATTTCTCACTTATTATTAATGATAGTTCTTTTTTAAACCACTTCAATCGACCGTACACGACGAAATCTGGTGCGAGACTGATATACTGCTTGATTCACCCTAATGACTAATCAGTTGAATTCTTCTTCTAATGATAAATTTTCGAACAAGTTTATTATCTATGACTAATAAGTTTCGATATCGAAAGTGGGTACATTGGGGAAGGTGAAATAAAGAATTGATATAATATGTACAGGATGTCCCAAACTGGATGCGTTCTTATGGGAACACCCCTTATTTGAAGAGATGGAAAAAAATTAACCTAGGTGTCCGGAGCTTAAATTCAATAAGGAAACCACTGGCGCAAACGAGACTTTGCTATCTCTTATCGTTTGGCCGACAGAGGGCTTTTCTCGAAATTTGTTGATTTCTTCAATGCCCCATAACTTTCTTATTAATGAAGATAATTCATTTTGGTAAAAACATTCTCAAAGCACTTTTTTCATAGAATCTATTGAGATGAGAAGTTTTTCTACAGGGCGTTCAGATTGCTGTGCACCATCCCAAACTCTGTTTTTTTAAATGGACCACCCTATATATTATGATATTTTTGAGAAGCTCGTAAAATTTCCTGAATTTTGATCACTCGTCATGTTCATCTCAGAAACTATCAGGAACATTACGATTTAAAAATATAAATATTGTGCCTACAGAAATCAAGATTGCCCTGACTAATGAAATGACATAGGATGCTAACATGTTATGATTAAAACTACAGATCTAAAGTTCCATGATTAAATTACTCATAGTTATCATTATGAATTTATAATTATTTAAAATAACAAAGGACAACAACAACAAACCAACAATATCACACTAACACTAAATCCTAACATAAAATTATATGGAACTTAATCAACGATATTGAATAAACATAAACACAAACATAATGAAATTATGTCAGCAAATGTTCAAATTGTCCCCCATTTTGTTGAAGGCAAATTCTACATCTTTTGGTAAAAGCGTTAACTGCATTAATGAGTTGTATATTTAGAACACGGCTAAACGCACCTCGCAACACCCTTTCTAATTCTTCCCGGCTATTAAAATTATCATTTTTATAAGTTAAGTCTCTAATTCTACCCCAAAGAAAAAAATCAATGGGCGTCAGGTCCGGTGACCGGGCAGGCCATTGTATGGGCCCTTGGTTTCCCATCCACATCTCACCGAACTGGACATTGAGGTAATCGTTGATAATCCTTGCATAATGTGCAGGGGCACCATCGTGCTGGAAAACTACTCTGGGTATCAGATTAATAGGAATATCTTCCAAGAACGGTTCAACCTGGTTCCTTAAAATATCCAAATATTCTCTAGAATTCAGCGGTCCATCATGAATATAGGGTCCAATGAATTGTCCTCTGAAAATTCCTACCCACACATTAAAACTGAATCTTCCTTGTTGTCTGTTTTGAACAGTCACATGGGGATTTTCTTGAGACCAAGTGTAATCATTAAATCGATTAAATATGCCCGCACTACTAATCGATGCTTCGTCGGTCCAAATACAATTTATGGCGAAATCTGGTTCATCCAAATCCCCAGGAAGAAGATGATGGATTTTGCGAGTTCGATAGGGCTTGAATTTATTTTTTTTCAAAATCCGATGGATTGTGCTTCTGGGTATGCCAGTCTCTGCTTCAAGATTTCTTGTGGAAGTTTTACCATTATTTTGATATAAAGTTCCCAATACGGTTATAGTTTTTATTTCATTTTCATTTTGAATTTCTTGATTGCGAGCATAACTTGCTCTGGGTTTGTTGAAAGAACCAAAATTTTGGAGATTATGGGAAAGTCTAGCAAATATATCCCTGGATGGTTGCTGTCGTTCGGGATATCTTTGGAAATACAAGTTTTCTGCCGCCTGAGCATTTTTGTCACTTTCTATGTAACATTCAAGCATGTTGAACTTTTCGTAATTTTCATACATTCCTTAAAACTATTCAAAAACCTTATGAATATACTTATTTTCTACCGAAAATACCAAAATATCAAACATTATTATCGAGTTCTACTGTCAATTCTCAACTATTTAGAAGCTGTCAAACAACGAAAACAGAATAATCATGATCACGGCCTACTGCTTCTTTACGTAAAAACTTTAGATCGGTGGTTTCATCTCTGTTTCAACTATAACATGTTAGCATCCTATGTCATTTCATTAGTCAGGGCAATCTTGATTTCTGTAGGCACAATATTTTAATTTTTAAATCGTAATGTTGCTGATGGTTTCTGAGATAAACATAACGAGTGATACACCAAAATTTAGGAAATTTTACGAGCTTCTCAAAAATATCATAATATATAGGGTGGTCCATTTAAAAAAACAGAGTTTGGGATGGTGCACAGCAATCTGAACGCCCTGTAGAAAAACTTCTCATCTCAATAGATTTTATGGAAAAAAGTGCTTTGAGAATGTTCTTACCAAAATGAATTATCTTCATTAATAAGAAAGTTAAGGGGCATTGAAGAAATCAACGAATTTCGAGAAAAGCCCTCTGGCGGCCAAACGATGAGAGATAGCAAAGTCTCGTTTGCGCCAGTGGTTTCCTTATTGAATTTAAGCTCCGGACACCTGGGTTAATTTTTTTCCATCTCTTCAAATAAGGGGTGTTCCCATAAGAACGCATCCAGTTTGGGACACCCTGTACAGGGTGGCTGGAATTCGAGCCTGATCTTTGGGATCTCGTAATCCGTAAGAGATACAGGGTCGGTTGAATGGGCGAGTGGACTGATAATGAATTATTGGCATTCAATTACTCCACTGTGTTGTTAGGGACCTAAATTCATTTTTGCACCACTTCTCACGCTTTTTTTATGTAAAAAATGAGTCTATGCATCTATTTTCAAAATTGTTGGGTTTCAGAGATCATTTCAAACGTACCGTCATTTCGTTATTGGTCAGATTGTAAATTGACGTATTTGTCATCTTAACAGGGTACGAACAGATCCTCGTCTCCTCTCACTCTAAAGTGTTTGTGAAACAGTTATATAGTTCCATCTTTATTCATTTCTGGGGATAAACACTAGATTTCTGACATTTGTTGTTTTTTAGGTTATATTGAGGACATTGGCGTAACATACGTAATGGGCGTGTACACCTTATTAGAACTTTTAACTCAAACCATGTTTAAAATGATCCTTTTATACATAAATAATGATTGACGACATAATTCGATCGAAAAATTAAATGGAATGTTTTATTTTTGGACATAAATAATAGTACCTTCTGAAAATGGACCCTCTTATGACGTAGAAACCTCATCTCGCCATAGTTAAAAGAAAATACCAAACGCCCGACGGAAACTGAGGCAACTGATATATTATATTGATTCTTTCAACTGTGATCTCGCGCTAATTCACTCTGTCAGAAATCATGTTTCATTCATCTCTGTTTGGAATAGTCTTGTTTCAGTATTAAGGTTTTGATGTCACATCATCGCCTCGTTTTCAGAGGTCCGAAAAATCGGGGATTTCAATAATTTTTTATAAAACGTAGGGAGCTCACAGCAAGAAACGGTTTGCGGTGGTGAGCTAGTTTGAGTGAGTTCTATCGAATTATGAAATAAAAATGTTCTGTGATATAAAAGCCCATTTCCACATGGAATTTCTCATTCAACTCTACATATTATATCCAAATGATGATGATAATTTTCGAGTTTTTGATTTTTCAACCCCAGCATAATCTGTGAGGCAGTGAGCAATTTTTTCTCAAAAGTTTAATACATTTTACCAAATGGGACTGTTCTTTGGCAGTACCTATCAATAAATGAATTTTGATTTCCTGCTAAGCCTCATGGTTGAGAAATGGTGAAAAACTTCGTGTAGGTATTCAAACTAATGTGCTCATATGTCATCTATGCTGTATAATATATTCATGTTGGGAATAATTTTTGCAGTTTTTCATGAACACTTAATATTTCCTGACGAAACTGTTTCAACTAAAACGTATTCAAAAACTTGTGGAGTGGATAATTATAAGCACAATGAGAAAGTATAATATATGTGATTTCGTATTAGTTTCACCTCGAATATTTTGCTGATGTATTTACCAATTTTTCCCATTCGGTCATTTCACTTTCCATGTTCTAAGTTCATTTGCATTTGATGGAAAGCTGACAAATTCAAATTTGCCATCAACTGATTGATACAGCCTAACGCAGCACATTTTACCATCCTTCCAAAACAGAAACGAATAATGTCGTATTAAGATCAAGTATCAAATTATGAATGTGACGTGACAGCAATGTCATGTCAGTTACGCCAATACACGAAAGCAAAGTCACTAGATGATTAAAAGAGAATGGAGCTATGATCTGTCCGTACCCTGTTATGTGACAAATACGTCAGTTTGCATCAAGGGACTCTAGGTCAGATAATCTTTCATTTCCACTCATGAAGCAATATGGTTGTCAAGTCACCAATTATAATCAAGTTAACAAAAATATGTTAGAGTTCTGTCGTTGAATTATACACAAGATAAAAAATAATATTAGGAAGCCATGATATTATAGTCCATTCTTGAATTTTTCGAGCAACCAGCATGTCCAAATATATCTTATACCCTATGACAAAATATCATGTTGATGTTGAAGATTTGGCAACAATGTGCTGAATGCTGAGAACTGACAAGGCACCGTCCACAAATGTTCTCTACAGTGAATTGATATGATAATATTATTATTAACACAAATTATTAGCAATGAGCCACAACAGATGAGGGAATATTTCGAGACAATTGATTTTTTATTTCTAATAAGGAATATAACCAATGCAAAATTGAGAATTTATGAATTATTGAATAAGTAATATTTCTGGAGTTCCAATCATATTTCAACATAAGGCCAACTGTGCTACGGCCTGTCCCTACTTACTCGCGGTGAATTTTTAGTAAAAATTTTGATGACGGCTGTGGGAAAGGCTTCATTTCGGCATTCTACTTCCGCACATCGTTTGTTTTTTCTCAATAAAAAATAACGTACATCTGTACATATAAATGGAACGATTTATTTTTTCAGCGTGTTCATCGCAGTATTCATGATCATCACGCGCCTGATCATGAACTGCCAAGGAAAACCCATCCATGAATATCAAAGGGTACCCGAAACGGACTACCAAGTGCAGCAATCCCTAACAACAAGCTATTACAGTCTCTTCAAAGCCATTTCCAAACTGACCGTCATCATGTCGTATTTCTTCGTCTGTGATCGCACCAACTTCTTCATGAAAGAAAACAAGTACTACTCAGAGTTCAGTTTCTGGCTACCCATAGGCTACGTCACGGTTCTAGGACTGTTTTTCACGGAAGAAAGCAAATTCAACAAGATCCTGCACCGGGACCAGCTGAACGAGTGGAAAGGTTTCATGCAGCTGGTGATTCTAGTGTACCATGTAACTGGGGCTGCTAAAATATTAGTAATCAACATGCACATCAAAGTTTTGATGTCGACTTATCTATTTCTTCTAGGTTATGAACAGTTTCGGTACGTGTGGTACAGGAATGACACGAGTGTAGTGAGTTTCTGCCGGATGTTGTTCCAACTCAATTTCATGACCTTCACATTATGTCTCTGTATGAATCGACCGTACCAGTTTTACTATTTCGCGCCACTATTGTCTTTTTGGTATCTCATGATCTATTGCTTCGTAGCATTCCCACCGCAGATCACAGCGTCCAGCTCGGAAAACAATGTGATGCAGTACTTTTATTTGCTGATCAAGTTCATTTGTATGTTCAGTGTCATAACGATCCTTTTTATGTCGGAAGTATTTTTCGAGAAGGTTTTTGTTACTAGGCCCTGGAAGGCTTTATTCGTGACTACAGATGATGACATACACGAGTGGTGGTCTAGGTGGAAAATAGACAGATATTCCGTGATGTACGGTATGGCTTTTGGTGTTATAATGGTACTCGCACAGAGATATAATGTTTTCGATGATAACAATCATTCTAACCTCTTCTCGAGAGGTGTGTCATTGACCTCAACGCTGGCAGCTCTTATAGGCATAGGATCGTACATAGTTTTCACGTTTCTTTGCCGGAATGAACTAGAATGTAGCGAGATACATTCCTATATCGTTTTCATACCAATAGTGAGTTATATTTTATTGAGAAACATATCAGGAGTGCTACGTACACGATATTCCAGCTTATTTGCCTGGTTCGGTGAGATTTATCTTGAACTGTTTATTAGTCAGTACCATATTTGGTTGGCAGCTGATACTCATGGAGTTTTGGTTTTGATACCAGGATATCCGGTGTTGAACCTTATTGTTTCTTCGTATATTTTTGTGTGTGCTTCGCACGAGGTGCATGATATTACCAAAGTATTACTTCCATATGCTGTACCCAATGACTGGAAGTTAGTTTTAAGGAATTTAATTTTATTTTTGGCTGTTTTGGTACCTATTGGTATCAGTGATGGTATGTTTTAGTTTTTGTTATTAAATATTTTTGTGCGAAAATATATATCATACAAGTATACCTTTGATCCTTTTTATTCCTTCTGAAAAACACTTCTAATTGGGTAATTGAAGAATAAAAACAGTATAAACAGCATTGTAAAAAGTTATTCGAAGAAATAAAAACGTACAAGATAATAATTTTTATTAGAATCGGATCATGATAACAAAACCCGTTCGACATATTGTATCAGCCATATTGAATTTTGATGAAAGCATCATAATCTCCGACCCCGAAAACCCCTACATACCATTTTTGAATAGAATTGGATCATATAGTTACAAAACTCGTCCACCATATTGGATCCGTCATCTTGAATTTACCAATTTTGACAAAAGAATCATAATCTCCGACCTCGAAAACCTCTAGATAATTTCAAAACTATATTCGTCCGTCATATTGGATCTGCCATCTTGAATTTTCAAATTTTGTCGAAAGAATCATGATCTCTTATCCAGACAACCCCCCGATACAAATTTTGAACAGATTCGGATCATAATTACAATACTCGTACACCATATATTGGATCCGCCATCTTGAATTCACCGATTTTGACGGAAGAACCATTATCTCCGATCTCAAAAACCCCTAGATACGAATTTTGAATAGATTCGGATCATAATTACAAAACTTCTCATCCGCCATATTGGATTCGCCATCTTGAATTTACAAATTTTGACGTAAGAATCATAATCTCCGACCTCGAGAACCCCTAGATACCAATTTTGAATTGAATCGGATCATAATTACAAAACACGTCCGCCATTTTGGAGCCCCCATTTTGTTTTTTGTCTAACACAAATTACATGATGCATTGCCACCAGAATTATGTACACCTGCCAAATGTCAAATAAATCGGTCCCATCAAAAGTGGGTGAAAATCGAGTCCAAAGGAGTCGGTAACATACATACATACCTACATACAATACATACATACAGGGGAAACTAATATAAAAGGGTGTTAAAAATAGATTGAGATGATAGAAAAAGAATTGATATCATTACATTGACTTAGATACCTCGGGAGATCAGCAGTTTGGGAAAAACGATTGAAAATACCTCAAAAAATGAAATTTTCAAACCAATCAATCATTCTTCAACTTGAATTTCCCACAGAAAAATAGGTTAACATTAGAGAACAAGAATGACTGTATAAACATTACATAACTCGGGAGAGGAGCAATTTGGAAAAATTTAAATACCTACCTCGAAAAATTTTCGAACCAATCCAATCTTCACCGGTTGCATTTAGTCGAATATTGAATTTGTAGCAATTTATCATTGGAAGAGCACACTGTATATTCCTTTCAACGTTCGAGATCAAAATGACAATTGGCATAACCTCAATCATTACCAAAAACGTGCCAAAAACTACATGAATGGAAAATAACCGTCCTTTCAAAAATTTTCTCATGGACAAAAAAATTTCAGTGAAGAATCATCAAGATATTATTTCTCATATAGAACATATAGAACCGAGTTTGCTAACAAAAGATGCGTCACAAACTAGTAAAAGTAGTGACCTGAGCAAAGCAACTGTGAATAGTATAATTAGTAAGATAGGAAGGAGCAAAACGAAAAGTAGTCTAGAGCTACTTGTTGGGAGTAAGATTTCTTTCTTCAAAGAATATGGAGGACTTGGTAAAAGATACTATGACAGATTAGGAAACGATCTAGATAGAATATCACAGGTAAATAGAAAAATTATGAAATTTTGGTTATATCTCTGAATTCGTTTCGAAATAGCTAGATAGATATTAGATATAACGATAAGATATACAAGGTGTTTTAATATCCGACCGACAATGCTTCACAGGTGATTTCATAATTCGGAGCATGCAGCCCATACAGCACAGGATATTCCTAAAATATCCTCTAAATATGCTAAAAGAGAAGAGTATATTCCGAATATCCACCGAATATTCCTAGAATATATATGTGCCTCTGGAATATCCAATAAGGAATATTCAAATTTGAATATTCTAGTATTCAAAGATGAATATTCCAAGAATATTCTAGTTGGATTGTTCAGGGAATATTCAGGTATAAATATTCCAGAAATATCCTCAACTGGATATTCTGATTTGTATATTAAAGAGAGCTGACACCGTCCATGTGCGACATGTTCTCTGGAGACGACTGTACCATGCCATTCAACTCGATTACTGGCCTAGTGGTTGAGGCGTTGCTCTGACAATCTGAAAGTAACGAGTTCGAGTCCATCTTGTGTCAGCTTTTTCCAATTATGAATATGTTTAGTGGAATATTCATTTATTCATATTCCTGTACTATCCCGGAAATACTCCGAATATTATCTGAATATTTCTAGAATATTATAGGTACATTCTGAATATATAGGAAATATTCCTTGTGAATATTTTAGGAATAAATACATTCTTTCCCAACAGCACATTCAGGTAATATTCCTTAGAAGATATGTCGTATATCCCTGGCATGTTCATGAATATTCCCAATATCCAAAAAAATATTCTATGAATATTCATGGAATATCTGGTGCTGATTGGGACGTTATAATAACTATTGCAGGTAGACGTGGTAGCCTCGATAACTGAAACCAAAGGTTCAGTGCGAGCAAGAGGAATCAAGTTAGCTCAAGAAATGAAAAGTCTTGGTATAGTGGAGAACGATATCGTCGTCATATCCAGTAGAAGTAACGCTGACCAGACGATCGTAGTACTAGCCACTCTATTCTTAGGAGCCATAGTGGCACCTCTAGACCCTCTGTTCAGCTACAGAGAATGTATGACTTTGATGAGGCAGCTGAAGCCGAAAATGTGCTTTGGAGATTCGCGAACGATCAGCCAGATTGAAAGGATAGTAGCTACTATGGGTTTGAATGCTCAAATAGTAAATTTCAGCAGTGAAGGATCCGGTGCATCTCAATTCAGCAAGATGCTGAACCACAAGGAAGACGAGTCTTTCAAGCCGACGTTCATCGAAGACCCGAGGAAGTCTGTGGCTTTCATTTTACCTTCCCAAGGAACAACTGGCGATCCGAAACTTGTATGCTTGTCGCACCAGAACATTCTAGTGCAAACCATGGTTTTCCAGGATATTTTCGACTTTCCAGATAAAGTTCTGTCATTTTTTCCTCTATCTTGGTTTCTGCAAACTGTGCTCATCTGTCTATCGTTTGAAGCTAACACTACCAGGATTTTGCCAGGTGCCTTCACCGAAAGAAATGCTTGTAAGATTTTACATGACTACGAAATTGGGCACGCCATCTTTGGGACTGATCTTGCCATGAGATTAGTGACCGATGTGGCTATAAAGGTACAATACATTTTGATCGAAGATTCGTTATTTTAGAGAACTATAGGTCAATGTATCTGGAATGTACACTGAGGAAAATTGTGCTATTAGAGTTTTTGCTGAGATATTTGTTGCTACCATTACAAGAAATCATGTTACCGTTATACATTTTCGAATAGAAGCAGCACCTTGAAATCCTATGATAGCAATATAACGACTTTGCTGAAAGTGAATTTCCTGCCACAGGAAGGTATACTCTGCTGTCGCTATCAGGCAGCCACTCTGGGACAGCATGATTTTTTTTATAATTGTCTAGCTGAACTACTACTAGTGAGTAATATGCTTGTGGCTGCGAGGTTCATCGCATAGAACTGCACTCACTACCAATAATACAACTGTCAGTCTGCCACGAAAATAATATTTGATGAACCTACTTGGGGTTATTTAGCGCCTACTTATCGTTATTCGATATCATGGTGATTTGTCCCCCTCTATATAAGCATTTGTCAGACATCTTGCTCGATCAATCATTCACAGTTGGGTTCTTGATGCAAACCCATGTACAGGACGACAATCTCGACGACACGACAGTTACGAATACTTCCCCTCTTGACCTCAATTCATTATTCAAAATCTGAATCTGAATTCAAATATAAAATGGAAACATTTTTAAACAAATAAAAAAATCTCCTGTATCCCTTTCAGTGCTTTCGTAGATCTGAGTGCTTCAGTTATTACCAGGATTGATGGAATGACATAGGTGAGTTTTTTCGAGGTATTTCGACTGAAATTCAAATATTTAACATTCAACATGTCCTTCTTTTTAGTACCATGAAACTTTGAAATTGTCAAATATGTTCCAGAGCTTCTCTGTAGAAAGTGGTCTAAAAACTTATTGTGAGCAAAAATGTCCAGGTTATGAAATTATTTGAATGATTTTACTGGTTTTCCTGTACGCATCTGTAATAACTTCCCTAGTTCTGGAAATACAGCGGTTGCAGAAAGTTTCAGAAAAAGTCTTTTTTTCATCAATTACTCAAAAACCTTTTGTTTTTCCTGAGGGTTCATGAATCAATTGATCTATTGAATTTCAAAGATCATTGGTCCGAAATTTTCTTTAGGAATCAATAAATTGATGTTCATACCAAACATCAGGGTGGAAATTATGGGAAGTGAAACTGGATATCAGTCGAAATTTCACCTTTCTTGATGACAACAATCCTGGAAAATAACTGAATAACTACAGTAAGAAGGTCATGCAACTATCTATATGATCACCCATCAAGACTACCAAAGTTCCCTACCTAACGATTATAACATATTGCCCTACTCCCATTATTAGATGCACTCACTAGCGGTAGCAAAGTCAGATATCTACTGCAGAAACATCGTCTAATAGCAATATACAGATGCACTCGCAGTAAGGTTCTATATCTAATAATCGCAGGTGGGTTATAATCAGCAGAGTCGACTTTATAATCACAGGTGATAACTCGCTTGTCCCCTATGCTATTAGAGTTTCTTGCTGGGGTAATTCGATTTCTGACTATGGTTAATAGGAATTTTCCTCAGTGTAGGTATACAGTACTATATACAAGCGATACAGTATGGTTCAAAAATATACATACATATATTAATATGCGTGTATGATTCTAGAAGTGTGAGGTATAATTTCACAATTGAGCTTAGATCATATTTTGGGCATGTGGGTTCGAATCTGATGGGGTGGGGGGGCATTCGAAGATACATTGTTTGAAAAATTGCTGAGATATTTGAAGTAGTTGACTATCCTGACAACTTAAACCTAAATACGAATAGGGACCAATTTGTCATAGCGCTGTTTTTCACACTACAATGTATTACCGATTAACCATACCGATTTTTTCAACGCGTTGACAATCGCTGTTTCGCTGACCATGTTAGCATCTTCAGGATTCAAGACTGAAACGCATTGCAAGAATGATTCTGATCGTATTTTTCATTCAAAATGCAGGACTTTGACTTGAAGTGTCTGAAATGCGTGATGATTGGAACAGTAAATACCACGAAATACGACATAAAAACTCTGAGATCGTTGATGCCTCATGTGAAATTCCTGCAAAACTACTGTTTGACTGAAACTGGTTGTATAGCAGCGACCAAAATCAAGACCTACGATACTTCACTGAGCAAGCCAATGTCTGTAGGATCTTTGTCCCTGAATTGCAAGATTCGTATTGTAGATTTCGTGACGAAAGAATATCTTGGTCCTGACAAATATGGTGAAATATACTACAGCGGAGATGGACAGATGTTAGGGTAAGTGTGCATACAGTGTGTCCCACTTACCATGCTCACCATGGGTATCTTTTTAACTGTGAGAGATACGAGGTCGGTTAAATGACACCAAATGTGGAGTTTGTCAAGGCCAACTATATAATGTGAAAAAATATTTTGATAAAATCTATTCGTTTTTGTTTTATACGCAAAAAACAGATTTTGATCATTTTCATGTCTCCTCCGTAACTTCTTTATTCATGAAAATATTCAAATAGGAATTTCACATTCTCATGGCAGTTTTTCAAAGTGATTTCGAAAAAAATATGGAATTTATTCTAACTCTTCTAGAATTTGAGATATCATCACCAACTTTAGTTTTTCGAATGTAGGTCATAGCTCACTATGACTTAGTTACAAATTACTTTTTTTTCTCTTTCAGATGATATGTCGCAGTAATAGTTTTGTGTTGATAACAACGGAGTTATCGTCATTTATACAAAAACAAAAAATTATTCGGAAGCCGCCATCTTGAATTTATGAATTTCAACAAAAAAATCATGATCTCCGACCTCACAAACCCCCACTTACCAATTTTGAATGGAATCGAACCAAATCTTGTCCGCCATCTTGAAGCAGCCATTTTTAAAATTTCAACAAACATTCCATAATGTATTGTCACCGAAATTATGAACACCTGCCAAATTTCAAGTTAATCGGAGTTATGGAATTTTTGTTGAAATTAAAAAAATGGCTGCTCCAAGATGGCGGACAAGAATTGGTTCGATTCCATTCAAAATTGGTGAGTGGGGGTTTTTGAGGTCGGAGATCATGATTTTTTTGTTAAAATTTATAAATTCAAGATGGCGACTTCCAAATAATTTTTTGTTTTTGTATAAATGACGATAACTCCGTTGTTATCAACACAAAACTATTACTGCGACATATAATCTGTAAGAGAAAAAAAAGTTATTTGTAACTAAGTCATAGTGAGCTATGACCTACATTTGAAAAACTAAAGTTGGTGATGATATCTCAAATTCTAGAAGAGTTGGTATAAATTCCATATTTTTTTCGAAATCACTTTGAAAAACTGCCATGAGAATGTGAAATTCCTATTTGGATATTTTCATAAATAAAGAAGTTACGGAGGAGACATGAAAATGATCAAAATCTGTTTTTTGCGTATGAAACAAAAACGAATAGATTTTATCAAAATATTTTTTCACATTATAGTTGGCCTCGACAAACTCCACATTTGGTGTCATTTAACCGACCTCGTATCTCTCACCGTTAAAAAGATACCCATGGTGAGCATGGTAAGTGGGACACACTGTATATAGTGACAATTACGCTGCGACCTAGATTAGATCTATTGTGCCACATCTCCTGCTATCTCAAGGTTCAGTTCTTTCAGGAACTTGAGGATTTTGAAGGGATCTCTGCTTCGTGGCATTTCTCCTATAGTCAGATGGTATGATCCCAGTATACTCGATCTTTTGAGATGTGAAGCATAACACTCCAGCAAGATGAGGTGTGGTGTTTCTGGATATCCCCCGCATAATCTGCAGGTGCTGTCCTCCTCTAAGCCTAGCTTCTCTAGTCGACAATGCCCCGTTGGAAATCCTGTTATTGCCTATCGAGATTAATTTTGCTGAAGTTGATAGTTAATCAGTGTCTTAGATCTTGTTCAGTTGAAATTACCGGTCGAAGAGGTCTTTGGCCTGATGCAGTCTTGGAAGTCTTCGCCAGTGTGTTGCTGCCATTGGTTTCTCAGTTTCATCAAGTTCTTCTTGAAAATGAGAATTTTCGAGGATGATGCTGGTTCGATCAGTGGCGTTGATGCCAGAATGTGTACTTGTTCTTTTCCCTATCCACTCCAATGTGCCCCGGCAATCAGAGAATTATCTTATTGTTGTTCCCGCCTACATTTTTGAGTTCATCTAGGCATTCCCAAATCATCTTTGAGTTGATGTTCGAAGAGCTCAACGCTACTTGGCTGTCGCTAAGGATAGTGATTTCCCGGTTTCTGTATTTTCTGTCGAGGTTGAGCTGGATGCACCTTTTCGCTTGAGAACGCTGGGGAACTGGCCGATCTTTTCGGAATATTTAGTGCGAATTCCCTCAGGTGTTTTAGACTTGCACGTATACCGCACGTATACCATATTGTATTAGTATTATTTTCCAGTGCTTGGAGAGATAATGTGCTCCATAGGCGACTGAATTTATGATCGCATCGCCAAAATGGTGGTTATTGAACTAAACTACGCAACACTAAATTCGTCGCACCCCAAAATTTTGCCTCTGTTGAAATATGAATAACTTTTTTCTGCTTTGAACGATTTGAATTCGGATCACACTGTTCGCTAGTCCAGTCCTCCAGCTATAATCTCTTAATTCTTTAAAACAAGGTTCTTCACATAAAATGGTTACAAGGTGTTACCTGAAACTGTGCAAAATTTCGGAAATTTCAAGTATTCCAAATGGAGAAAAACTTTTTTTTTCTACTTTGACAGTAGAGACATGTAGATGATCTCATTATCTTGGGACAGTTTTCGTATTGTCTCCTTATCTCTTTTATTCACAGAGTGATTTCAAAAAATTTACTTTTTGGTTTTGCAGTCATAACTTTTTTCCTCGTCAACCGATTTTTGAAAGAATAAAACTGTTTATTTGTGTAGATATTCGAATATCTGCGAATAATTGAACTACCTAGTAGGAAAAATTGAACATAGGTGCTTTATTTCTGTCTTAAATTTCTGGAGGTTATATGCCTCGGGAAACACCTCCCTTGGCAATGTTTTCCAGAGCCTTGCTGTTCGTTGAATGATCGAGTCTTTGGAAAGAGATGTTCTGCAGATCTCCGTGACCACGAAGGGGTGCGAAGCCTCAACACGACGGGTTAATCTCGCGGGGACTGCCAAGGGAGGAACAATTGTTGATATTTCAGAAGAGCATCGTGCATCAAAATATCTATAAAATAGAGCCAGATCGTGAACTTTTCTATGGTGTTCTAGAGAAGTGAGTTAGTTTGTCAGCGAGGCATCACCCACGAGGCGAATTACCCTTTTTTGGACAGAATCCAATAGTTTCAGGGCATTTTTGGGTGCTGCACTCCAAATATGGGAACAGTATCCTAGGACAGGTCGGATCTGTGCCTTATAGATCATGAGCAGCTGACTGGAAGTGAAATAGCTCCTGATCCGAAACAGAAAACCAAGTTTTTGGGATACACTTCTAGCAACTGATCTCACGTGATTTTCCCAAGAGAGGCTATTGCTGATAGTAATACCAAGCATCGAAATGGATGTCTTCAAAGGTATGGTTACTCTTGCGGCCGAGAAGTACTTGCCTTCGGAAATAGGCGGTTTTTGGTTCGGAAATTAGAGCGTAAAATGTGATTTTTGGTAGATGGTCGACGAAAAAATAGTTTATTCCTACGGCTCCACGCACAAATACATTCTAAGTCCTATTATATTATGGTATTATAGATATTTCAAGGATCCAGAAAACACCCTGTCCAGTTTCGAGAAAGGTTTTTTCAGGACAGGCGATTTGGGTAAGTATGACGAAGACGGTTGGCTGTACATCAAGGGTAGAATCTGCGACTTGCTCGAAATCGACAGTCGTCCTTGCAGTCCGATAGATGTCGAAGACATCATACTGACGCATCCTTCCGTCAAGGATGTCGTGGTGATCGGAGATGAGAGGGTTCTCATCGCTGTTGTCAAAAAAAAGCAAGGCAAAGAAGTTGGAGCAGAAGCTCTGCAAAAGTGAGTATTGATTTCTTGAAGAAGGTACCATAATGAAAGACGACCCAGCGAGCACAACCTGGGATGTTTTGGGATGTTTTGAAAATGTTGGCATGAAGATGTTATTTTGAGACGTCCAACAAAAATAATTCAAGCATAAAAAATTTGTTGATGCGTCAAATCCTTTTTTTCCGTGTAAGGTGAAAGCATTACTATATACTACAAACATCATTGTGCAACTTGACTGAGTATTTTCTGCAAAGCTTTAACTGAGTCTTTCAAATTGTTGTGTATTTTACAATCTATTTTGTCTGTTGGGTCAATTCATATTTATTCATTTATATACATTGCAAGTGTTGTCCACAAGTGTGTGATTTTAAAATTAGTGATGGATGATCATTTATTTATTTTTTATGTCTCTAATGTGCAACAAGCTTTGTCAAGTGAGAACTTAAGACAATAAAGTATATTTTGTATTCGAATTTGTTCAAGGAATGTGCTGTTAAGTTATGGACATCGAGTCACGGGACACTCTGTATAAATAGCGAGAGCTTTTTTTTAAGTAAACTTGATATTTGCGCTATGAAGCTATCGAGCGAAAAGTTGAGCGTGTTTTGAAGACCTTAATATCTACTCATACTTCAATATACAATTTCTGTTTCATATATCCCAATGTTGAAGAATAATTAGTGTTCTTGGGGAATTAAAGGCAGTCAATATTTTATTACAAAAAAAAATTTCTGAAATATTGAATTAAAAAATATGAATGTGATTCTTACAGGTTTGTCAGCGATAGAAGTCCAAGTAATATCCATTTGACCAGAGTCGTATTTCTGGATCACTTTCCTAGAACCACAATTGGAAATGTGAGAAAGAATGCCCTTCGAGAAGAATACCTCCATATAACTATTCATTATACTTCAAGTCTAGCTAGTATTACAACTTCACCTTCGGCTACTATTTGAAAATAAACTACTGATGAAAAATTGTTTTCATGTATATTCTTTTATTACCTATAGCACTTTTCCCTTCATGATACAATGTTTTGTTATATTGTGATCGAAGAATCAGTATCACCATTGGTTCAGGAAATATTCCTTTATTAATTTGTTGACAAAATCCTATTGCTGCGACCTAATTGAATTATTATTGCACAACTGAGAAGCTAATGGCGAAGTACCATTACAATCCAAGTTCATTTCGCGAAATTCCCTATCTAAGTAGTTGCAGTCTCCTCTAATAGGATATTTCTCTAAGTAATTCATAAACCATTGATTCATCTACTAGTAAAGTGTGATCGAAGTCTCAGTGAAGATTCATAGTGAAACTACGTGACCTCTAAAGTACTCGATTCCTTTGTGGTATAAAAAGTTTCTTCATTACACCACTTAACCACCACTTAATTCATTGAGCTTGTGCATGGATCATCGCAGTTTATCACGTTCAAAAATGAGCGTTGAGAGTATATCAACATACTTTTTCTACGGCTATAACACAAAATTGCTCTTGTTTTACTGTGTTCGATACATCAATGAGGTAGGTACTTTGTATGTCATCAATTTTATTTCCGTATCAGATATCACAATGACTCCATTGTGTTATTATTTCCAAAAAATCTCATCGCTCATGGAATGTCAAATTTCAAGCAATGACAGCTTTGTCTAATAGATGAGCATGAATTGATTTGAATTTTCACTCATAAAATAATAGTGTATTTCATTCGTAAATCTGGTGGTGCACTGCGATGGTTTTGCACCAGTTTTGCAACCGCATAACTTTGGTTCTCTCCAAAATGTGAACTGGTGCATTCCCAATGAAATACGAAATAATAAAGTGCTCAAAGAAACAAGTGGATCATTGAAATTTTCGACAATTTTCAAACTGTCATACCTTTTTGAAAAATGAATGGATTTTCAATCGGAATGCAGTGTTTGGAAGATGCGATCTTTCTGTTCAAGATTCCAGGTTCAAAACTCGCCGGGAGTTTTTCTGTCATTATACACCAAGTGTTCGAAAAGAGTATTACAAAAATGAAAAAATTCAAACGCTCCCGTATTCCAGGGTTTTTTTTTTTTATTTTTCTATCAAGCGTTTTTTCCGAACGTTCAAGCCAATATCTCGAAACGGTTTTGTAATTTTCCATATTCCTCATACAGGATGTTGAAAATCGATGATTTTTCATTTTTAGGTTTTTATCACATCATTTCTGATATTAAAAATATGCAAGCCACATTCAACTTATTTTGCCACTCTATACGATGGAACACATCCTAGAAAATGGATTCATACCTATTGCGTTGAAATCAACGACAACTTTAACAGGAGAATAATTAACTTTTTTTGAGAAATGTTCAGAATTTGGTGAAATCGTCTATTCAGTTTGATGCTGCCATAACCATATGCTATGCTAAACACAAATCCTTCATTTGGATCGATTGCTCTGCTCAATATCTCGAATTCATTTCGTGATTTTTCAGATAAGGCAATCGAACCGATGATGACAGTTGTCGAAGGTTCGACAGGAGGCATTATATTGGATGTTGCAGTGATATTAATTGCGTAAAATTGCAATAAAAAAGACTTTTTCGATTGATTTCCGATTACGCGATGAAAAAACCTTGTAATAAATAGGTTTCTTGACTTTCGAACACTTGGTGTATGATGACAGAAAACTCCTGACGAGTTTTAAACAAGGAATCTTGAACAGAGAGATCGCATCTTCCAAGCACTGCATTCCGATTGAAAATCCATTCATTTTCTGAAAAGATATGGCAGTTTGAGAATTGTCAAATATTTCAGTGGTCCATACTTGTTTCTTTGAGCACTTTATTATGATAAAGTTATTGTTGGAGGTTTAATCGGATTAGTTGGTTGACTTGTCCGCATCCTGAAATTATTTCTAAACATCAATTAAAAACAAAGTGAATGTTTCATAGAAATATTTTTGAGCACTTTATTTTTTAATAAATACCTCTTCATCATTGAGTTCGCAAAATACTTTCAACAAAATTATGAATTCTGGGAAGTAATCTCCTTTCATCACTATTTGATGATGATGATCAGATTGCCACTAACAATTTGGTTTTCAAACTATTCATATCCAATTTTTGCGCCATTCTCAAACTGCACTGACTTCGCACGACCTATTAGAGCTCGTGCGAGAATTGTTGCACTGAGCTCTAAACTATGTGAACTAGTTTTCCAATGGAATTCAAAACCCGACACCAGTTTTACCAATGGAATACAAAATATGCACTTAGTGTGAAGTCATGTAGAAAACATTGAAATATTTAGGTTATTCCAAGAAAAGAGAAGAGGGATGAATGAATGAGTAAGTATGTTTCATCAACTTCAGAATGCGCATTCATTTATTTTATTTATTTATTAATTTATTTAAAGTCTCACAGAACACTGAAGAGTAATTGAAATGTAAGACATTCGAAAAAAACCTTAAGTCTAGCACAAGTATCACAGCTACAAATGACATCACATTATAAAAATGTACATAGATGACAGTCAAAAATTACAAACATTGGACGAGGTTACATTGTTAGACTCTTTAGAGCATTCACATTTGTATTGAAGAGGTCAATATCCCTATCCTTGAAAAGATCATTACACAGCATTAACATTTGGCTCAGAGGATTTTCAAATGGGTACTCAATACTAAATAATTTGTCACATTTAGATCTAAGCTTAATTTTTGGAACGACTAGTTTTATAGAATTGATTAATGAACATTTGTGGTATTGAATGTTGTTGATTATATAGTGTATGAAAATCACAGATTGTTGTTTTCTCCTATCACAGGGTACTTGCAATTTATATGAGTCAAGCATGCTTTGATAATAAGTATCAAAAAACAGCTCATATAGAGAATTTGGAACTTTTGCATTATTTTTTTGAAATGAATCCTGTGTTGGGGTCGAAATATGAAAATTCACATTCAAAAATTTCCTCGTCGAATATAATTTTCTCAAGAGTTCTCGTGCAAAGAAAAATGAATGTTACTTAATAATAGTTATCAATGAGAAGCATATCTATATATCGAGCATGGATTAGTTGTCACCAATGAGAATTGTACTTTCAGACACGCGAACCAATACATTTAAAAAACTAAATAATATATCATTATCACAAATTAGAAATATCATGGCATGAAGATCAATGCATTTCCTGGAAGATAATTCATAAGTTCACACTTTTCAAACTATATAAAATCCTATATAATCAGATGGTTAACACTTCTTCATCCAGTTCAGAAGGAACAATGAACATAATTTCAGGCGGAAAAAGTGTATTTCAGAAGTATAGTCGAGGTTATGGGGAATATTTTTTCGAAAAAGCTGATAAATACAAAGATAAAGTTTTTCAGGTGAGCATATCATCAGTCATCTCATCTTTTACATACAGGTTGACATTTCGAAAACTTTCCATAATTCATAATTCCCTTTTGAGCAGAATTAGAAAACTTCCCACCCTGAATATCTTCCTTCCTCCTTCCAGTAAATGATGTAAAGAATCAGGAAGACATGTCAATTTCATTCTCAAGGAGGATACTTCAAATACATATTTTCAGCACTCCTGATTCAACCTCCTAGGAGAGGTAGATGATTAGAAATATGAAAAGTGAGTCAAGTGTGATTATTTCGAAAGGTGTTCAATTCCCTTTCCAACAGTATTTCCAACGGTACTCTAGTTCATTATTTTTTGTGGTGTGCCGCAAGGATCAGTTTTGGGGCCAATTTTATTTTTAATCTATATCAACTCAATATCTACTTTAAAATTGACAGGAAAACTAAAATTATTTGCAGATGATACAACAATAATAATCTATACTACTATACTAAAAGATTTCAACGATTTCAATAATGATATAAAAACTGATTTGAAACAAATATCATCTTGGCTAACGACCAATAAGTTGACTCTTAATTATAGAGTAAATCAACGTATATGTACATCTCAAAAAGAACAACGGATATATTGAATAATACCCCAATATGATTCAATAACAAATCCATTAAATATACAAATATAACAAAATGTTTAGGTCTTTATATAGATGAACAACTATCGTGGACATTGAATGCGCATTGTTGTTCATTCGAATTCAAATTAACATAATATTTACAATGAATGTGTATAATTCCACTGAATATGTGATCCACTGAGGTACAACGAATTTTTTGATTGAACAGATATTGAAGATATAATGTAGATTATTTCATAACAAATACTAACAATCCACTTAGAACACACATTACATACTAAACTTGTATTATTCTGTTCAAATATGGAGTTTTGGTGAATGCGCGTATTATTTTCACAAGATTTGATAACTCATCAGTATTATATATATCAAACCGGCTTTCTTAGTCAATTCAGAAGATACATGAAACGTCGAATAATTTACCACCGACCAACTTGGATGATAGATCGAACCATTCACTTGAAAAATTGAAAATCTAAAAAATAATAAATTTTCATTTCAATATTTCAAAATATTTGGTGAATGCGATTATCCTTCCACCAAACACGAATTATTTTTTGAGCGGAATTTTTGGCTGGATAACTCAAAAACACTGTTCATAACAGCAGATACTGGTAACTTCGATGAATTCGTCAGGAACACAAGTGAATAATGTGTTCATAACATTGCATTTACTTGTGGGTACGATAACATCCCAAGTTTTTTCATTAAAGAATGTGCATATGTCTTGGCTAGACCGTTACAAATCATATTTAATATTGCCCTAGGATCATCTAAATTTCCAGACGATTGGAAAACATCAAAAATTTGCCCAGTTTTCAAAAATGGCTCACTCAATGACATAACGAACTACAGGCCAATCACATTATTGTCAAACTTTGCGAAGGCATTTGAAATCTGTGTATATAATAGATTGTCCCCAAAAGTGAACAACAAAATAGTATTAGAACAACATGGATTCATAAACAAACGATCAACCATCACTAACTTAATGTGTTTCACACAAATGGTCTGCGATGCTATCGACGCTCAATCTCAAGTTGACACGATATATACAGATTTCTCAAAGGCCTTCGACAAGATGGATCACACAATACTAATTTTAAAGCTGAGAAACTTGGGATTTGATGAGGATTTGTTGAACTTTTTCAGCTCGTATCTCACAGGTCGCTCACTATATGTTGAATACAGAGGTCACAAGTCGCAATCATTTATAGCCAGTAGTGGAGCACCACAGGGGAGTAATTTAGCTCCATTGCTGTTTTCTCTGTATATAAACGATATTACGCAAAATATTTCAAGTAGGATTCTTCTCTTTGCTGATGATCTGAAGTTATTTCGTCCCATTAATTCGATAAATGACTGTCAAACACTTCGAAATGTCATTGACAAGGTAGCCACTTGGTGCACTGCGAATAACTTACCACTCAACATCAAAAAGTGTCACTCAGCGACCTACACATCTAAAGTAAACCTGATAGAATTTGTGTACAACATCGACGGTAAAAACCTTGAAAAACATGATCCAACTAAAGATCTCGGTATTTATTTTGATTCTAAACTGCAGTTCCTATCACATATCACCAAAGCCATATCATCAGCAAAAAGAATGCTAGGTATGATAGTCAGAAATTGTAAAGATTTTGAGAGTCAAGACAGTTTTATAAATCTATTCAACACTTATATGTGCGATCTCGCTTAGAGTATGGCTCACTGATTTGGTCCCCTATTTATTCAACTTACAAGCAAAGCCTTGAATCAGTACAAAGATTATTCATGAAATATATGATATACAAAATCGATGGGTTATATCCAGAACAGGGTGTTGATAACTCTATATTACTGAACCGATTTTCACTTATCTCGTTGGAAGACCGAAGAAATTATTACTCGTGTCTATTTATTATAAGCTCACTCATTATTTTGTTGATTGTCCAGATCTTTTGTCTCAGCTCAATTTTCTTGTACCTCGTATGAACAACAGAAACGAATTATGTTTTTATCTAACAACGCCAAGAACAAATATCCTAGCAAAATCCCCTATTTATATGATGTGTAAGAATCTTAATGATGTCTGCGACAAAATCGATCTCTATTCAACTAAAATTGGCTGTTTTAAAAGTAACTTAAGAAACCTCTACCACTAACTAAATACTCAAGGTAATAATAATTGATGTATTATCCTATATCTATTTACTTATATCTATTATGAACTGTGTTTATTCTGTATTTGCACGTCCTGTAATTGGGTGCCTCACCTGTTTGGACAATAAACGTTTTTTTTTTATTTACTGCTTCAAAATTTGGTGAATGCGCATGTTCCCTGAATATTTGATCACCAAGTGTTATATTCCAGAATTTCATCTTTGTTAATTGAAGAATAGCAACTGCGTCAATTTTTTTACCAATCATGAATGACTTCACAGCAATAGTTGTGGAAAGACCTTCTGTTAAGTTTGAATTTCGAAATTAGTTCCATTTTTGGTGAATGCGCACTTATTTTCACCAAATGCATTTGAAATATATCGCGAGGAGGAGGTGACGGTCTTTATATCAGCTCTACTATCAAGTACGAGGTACTATACAGAATCGTCAGATGATTTGGAATAAGCGTGAATTCAAGCATTTCTAAACAAAAATATTCAATGGATCACTGTATCGTCCACCTGGGAAAAAAGTTCTCCAAGTTTATTGATTCATTTGAAGACACAAAATCCATGCCAGAAGCACATGATTCAAGACTCATTTGTGGCGGGGATATAAATGTGAATATGCTAGTCATAACCAACCAAAAATCCTCACTTTTCTTGGAATTGTTAAAAACTTATAGTCTTAAGCAAATTTTTATGAAACCTACCCGACTCCATAGACTACTAGATGTTATCTGATGATCTAGAGACAAGTACAATCGATAATATTAACATTCCAGATTTTTCTGAAGGAGAAGAAGATCAACTCAACCTACGACATCATGAGTACTTGCCACTCAAATGATGTTTTTTCACATTTTCAACATTTCACAAATTAACTAATTTCACATAATTGTGATTGATTCAGTTTTTTGTTCGTTTGTTCAACTATGTCATTATCGTTTTATATAATTTTATCATTACTAACATTAATGTGAACCAACCTCAACAAAGATGTAAGTAAAATTCCCTTGGTAGAATTAATGCGACCTAAAGGAAAATTGTTGTAGTATCCCTGAAAATGGAAATATAATATTCCGAAAGCTCGGACAAACTTTGAAAGAGTACTCTTTTCACTTTGCTGCATTCCCCAATAAACCTAGTTCTACCTCTAACTAGTCAACAACGACTACCCTTACACTATGATAAGTATGGAATCAGACTGATTTAGAATTATAATTTTTTCTTCGAGACTACTACTAAGATCAGCAAGCTCTAGAGCTATGTTGTTAGTGGCATCTTTTGTAGTTCCATGAAGGCTTGTCATTTCATTAGCTGTACTTTTTTTCCTTCGAACTGCAAATGAACTATTATTATTATTATCATACCATTATTCCAGATCGATGGCTTCACTGGTCATGAAGAAACTTATTCCAGCGTTCTTCTGCGGTCTACAAGAGTGGCCATCAACTTGGAAAAGCTCGGCGTCAAACACAACGACGTGCTGATGAGCTGCACTAGGAACACAATCGATACGATCATTCCTCATTTGAGCACCCTGTATCTCGGTGCCGTCATATCCGCAGTGGCGCCAACACAAACCCCAAGGGAATGGGCGCATTGCATGAAAATCGTTAATCCGAAATTGGTTTTTGTCGAGGAAGATTTGGTTGAGAGAATGATTGAAACTGTCAGAACGTTGGAGGAGAAACCAGGGATAATCGTCATGGGAAAATCTGCAGAGTTCACTACTTTTGCAGATTTGCTGAAACCAAGTGCAGGGGAGAAGTCATTCAGGCCGAAAGCGATCGCGAATTGTCATGACACTGCCTTTATTTTGTACAGTAGCGGCACCACTGGGCTCTCTAAAGGGATTTGTATTTCACATTTCAAGATGATCAATGAGGCGAAAAATGCACTGTGAGTACCAAGAATATGAATACTATTTCAATATACGTGTAGTTAGGACAAATCGGATGACTCGCCCGAAAATGTCACTGCGTTTAAAGGATTTTCCTATCAGCCCAGCGAGCACAAACAAGGTCTTTGAAAGATATTGAAGTATTGTTTTTGTTCTTCTGTGGCATTTCATTGTTTGCCTACTGAGAGGTATCCCTGGGATGTTTTGATATGTTTTAGAAATGTAGGCATGAGGATGTTTTTTTGAGGCGTAATATGAACTTCCCAAAGAGGTCTTAGAAGGATATTGAAAGTATTGTTTTTGTTCTTTTGTGCCCTTTCTTTGTTTGCCCCACCACAACGTCTCATGCTTACGTCACAATACGATGAATTCTGATTTGTTTTCGATTTTGTTCTTGTTCGCAATTGGCATTCGCGTTTGCAGCGTGTCACGCTTACATCACGCTGCTAACGAACAGAAAGGAATTTGGTGAAGTTAATTGTGTTAGAAGACTTATTTAGTTTGTAATAATGACCATCAGATGCAAGATGTGTTGTTCGGTGCCTCAGTGTAATAAATATATAAAAGTACGAATTCATCAATACACAGCTTCTCCGCAGTTGCAAAATTATGCATTGTGGAGAACATTTCAAAAATTGGGAAACTTATTTCCAATTATATGTCTGTGTGTAGTAAGCACTACTCAGAAACCGATTAAGAAGGTAATTTCATATCAAGAAAATATTTTTATGTTCAATCTTTTTTTGATGCATTTTTTCATTCAAGAGAAATGGAACCTAATGCAAAAGTTCATTTTGACAAAAGGCTTCAGAAAAGTACCTCGATAATGCTTTTTTTTACAGCGATTTGATGTGCGCAAGACGCGTTGAAAATGTTCTGTTCTGTCGCAGTGGAGGTTCAATGTCTCGAAATCTCGTACTTTTAACATCTCTGAGATGCTTTTGTGCTCGCTGGGAGAGAGCCCAAAAGGAAAATTCACCAGCTTGTCAGTGACAATTTGTATTGAAAAAGGTTTGGAGAAGAGAAATAGAGGTATATAAAAAAAATATCAAATTTTTACTTATATTTGGACGTTTCGGGAACGAATCTGCTCCCGTTTTCAACATAAAAAATTGATTTTCTGATTGAAAAATTCGTATTTGTCCTGACACTTTCCAGTTCTCAGTGACAATTGGTGACGGTGGCAATCATATGAGTTACAGGATGTTTTCATTAATTAATCTTGAATTTAATTTACATATATTATTATCTCTAGACATAAGAAGGAATGTATTTATGTGCATGTTTTTGTATAAAATAATGAATAATTACATTTTTGGACTCATAGAATTCAACATTCCAACGCGTTCTACTAGATCTCCTTTTCTCTTCAAAATACCATACACAAGAAGTACTCAAACCTCTCGCTCTCCATTTTCAGTCATACTTCGTACAGCTAAACATTTGGATTATTCTTAGCCGCGAACTACATTTTTCAATACCTACAGTCTTGAAATACTTTTTGGAAACATCCATTCAGTATATTGTATTCATATTGTATAGAGAAAGTATATCGATATTGTTCTACTGTCAATTATTGTAGCTCATGTAATATCATTGTTCCATATAATTAGGCAAATTGCCTGTATGGAATGAAATAAATGAAATACCTTCATGAAATAAAGGGCTATTATTATGTTTTTCAGGCATTTTATTCAGGATCCATCAGTGACCCTGAACTATGGGATCCTATTCTGGATATCTGCCGTTCTTATATTGACGATCACCATAGAATGTGGTGGTGCTAGGCTAATTCCACAAGAATTCGATGCTGAGCAGTTCATGGAAATGATTCAGAAGTACAAGGTGATTCTGAGAAAAAAATCAAGTTTGCGAAACACTTATGGAAATGACCTTGTGCTTTTCCGTCCCTGTTTCTCAATCATTGTTATAAATTGGCTGATTTTATTTCTATAATTTCAGGTTACGTTCTTCTTTGGTCCACCTTTATATGCCTACGAACTCACCAATCTGGAACATCCGGAAAAATATGACATTTCATCCCTGAAACTTTATCTAACGGGGGGTAGCAGGATCAGCCCTGAACAACTGTCCAGGACACGTGAACTTTTCAGGAAATCTAACGTCTCATTTGCTTATGGTCTAACAGAAGTTGCATGTTTCTCGACATCTTTCGATTTTGATAAAGACAAACATCTATTGCATCGACTGGAGTCAGTAGGGAAGCCCATCAAAGATGTACAGATAAAGGTGAGTCGAATGTTTACCTTGGATACTTTTTCATCCCTATGATGTCAGATTCAAATTTTTATTTGGTCCCTCAGTGCTGACTTTCATGGCTGGTCCAATCACGACTCGATTTCTCAGGCTCTAACCTTCATGGAAGTTCTCTCGATGTGATTGAAAATCTTCGCAAAAAACTATTGAGCTAACAGAGAAGGTACCAACTAATTTCAGTCAATGGGACGCAGATATTTCATCTCACTCACCTTTTTAGACGTTTGCTTCAAACTCAACGTACTCTACTCTTCCAAACTATATTTCTATAAGATTTTCACTTATAATACCACGAGCAATTTTGGGGTCTGAAAAGAGTACTAGGATAAGAGTACGCTAAATAAAATACAAAATACCGACTTTAGTTATGCAAAGGCAGCTGGTGGAAACATATTTTGTTTCAGGGAACCTGAAGCAATATGTAGTATTAATGAAATTCGAATCCATAACATTGTTTGGTTGAATACAACACAATTAACTTATTTGGCTAGTTTGTTTGGAATTTTCTCTCCGCGTTTATACAAAATAAAAATATGAGTATTTTCAAGATGTCACTGCGTTTAAAAAAATTTTCTATCAGTTTTCAGTAGTGCATACCATGTTTTATCTATATCAACTGAACAGGAAGCAAGACAATTTACAAAGAGAGAAAGATAAGTATTTTGCATTTATAAATGTTGAAAACGGCAGCAGATTCGTTCCCAAAACGTCCAAAGTTGAGTAAAAATTCGATATTTTTCAATATGCCCGAGATCACCTTTCACCAACGTACTATAGGGAAGATTTTATTGGGTCTCAACACCAACAAAGCTTGTGGCTCCGACGGAATCCCACAAATGTACTCCCGAACTAACACCTGTTCTCTGCAAGTTGTTCAACTACTCTTACAAATTGAGGATATTCCCGTCCAACTGGAAAATTGCAAGAGTACAACCAGTTCCTAAAAAAGGCGAAAAAACCTACCTAGCAACCACAGACCGATCGTACTGTTATCCATCATTTCAAAGATCATGAAGAAAGCTATCAACATCGAGCTCATGAAATACCTGGAACATTCAGGTATTATCAACGATAGGCAATATGGCTTCCGTCATCAGAGATCGACTGGTGACCTGCTCGCTTACGTCTCACATATATGGCAGCAATCTATCGAAAAATATGGTGAAACCTTAGCCGTGGCACTTGATATCTCCAAGGCCGATCGAGTCTGGCACCACAGACTCCTCGCCAAGCTTCCATCTTATGGCTTGCCTCCCCAGCTATGTTCTCTGCTAGCTAGTTTTCTCTCAAACAGGTGTCTCCATGTAGTGGTCGACAGAGTTTCATCTGACTCTCTTATCACAAATGCTGGTGTTCCGCAAGGATCAATTCTAGCACCAACACTATTTCTACTCCATATCAACGATTTTTTGGGAGCAACTTCATGTTCCGTACACAGCTTCGCGGATGATAGTACCCTCCATACCGCCTTCTCTTCCAGGGCTCCAATACCAGCCAGGCAAATCATAAACGAATGAGGGAGGAATATTGGCAACATAAATATAGACTTGGCAACAATTTTCGAATGGGTATCCAATAACTTGGTAGATTTCAATGCAAACAAAACACAAGCATACCTTTTCTCTAGAAAAGTCGATCTCACTGTGCCCAACATAAGCTTGTCAGAAGTAACCATATCTTTCAAGACATCCATTCCGATGCTTGGTATTACTATCAGCAATAACCTTTCTTGGGAAAATCACGTGAAACCAATTGCTAAAAGTGCATCCCAAAAACTTGGTTTTCTGTTTCGGACCAGGAACTATTTCACTTCCAGTCAGCTGCTTATTAGGCATAGATCCGATCTGTCCTGGAATACTGTTTCCATATTTGAAGTGCAGCACCCAAACATACCCTGAAACTGTTGGATTCTGTCCAAAAAAGGACAATTCGTCTCGTGGGTGATGCCTCGCTCACAAGCTCACTCACTTCTCTGGAACACCGTAGAAAAGTTGGCGATCTGGCTCTATTTTATAGATATTTCCATGGACGATGCTCTTCTGGAATATCAAAAACTGTTCCTTCCTTGGCAGTCCCCGCGAGATTAACCCGTCGAGTTGAGGCTTCGCACCCCTCCGTGGTCACTTTGGAGACCTGCAGAACATCTCTATCCAAAGACTCGTTCATCCAACGAACAACGAGGCTCTGGAACATATTGCCATTGTTCCTCGAGGCATATAACCTCCAGAAATTCAGGAGGAACACCAATTCCTACCTTATTTCCCTTGGTTCCCACGATGTTCTCTGAACACACTTCACGCCTCTGAAAGGAGTAAATAAATGGTATGTTTCATAGGTAGTGGTGGAAAAAAATGTATAGTATTTATTGCAGGTAGTGGATCCAGAAACCAGAAAACTACTAGGCTCCAACATGCGTGGAGAAATATGCATCAAAACTATCTACACCATGAAGGGCTACCATGGAATCGACTCTTCTTCTTACTTCGATGAACAAGGTTTCTTCAAAACCGGAGACATAGGCTACTACGACGAAGACGACTGTCTCTACATCGTTGACAGAATCAAGGAGATGTTCAAATACCAGAACCTGCACGTGGTGCCATCTGTGCTGGAGTCCATACTTTTAGAACACCCCAGTGTCAAAGATGCTGGTGTCTTCGGCATTCCCAATGATAAAGACGGGTTCCATCCAGCGGCTTGTATTGTCGTTGAAAGTATGTCTTCTGCTGAAGTAGATGGGAAGTCTCTTTTGGAGGATATCGAGAAGTTTTTCAATGATAAGGTATCTGACAGTCAGCAACTTAGAGGTGGCATTAGAGTTGTTGGGTATCTTCCGAGAACTCCATCTTCAAAACTACAAAGGACCAAGCTATTGGAACTCTTCATTATGAATTAAAGGATTATCATTATCGTCAATTTTCTGAGCTTGAAACATTAGAGGGATAATTATTTTTCTGCATGATATTTACTAAGTAATAACCTTTCTGTGGCAAATCCAAAAATTTTGTCGAAATGGAGGAAATAGTTATCTGAGGTATTGAGTATACAGGGTATCTCACGACGAGCTTACACTATCTCTATATTGAGAATCAATCGGAAGAAATCCATGAAAATATGCAAGCTCATATTTTAGAACATGCTCTCTTTATTTAAAATACTTTCAGCAATGCAGTATTGCCGCATCTATGAAAAAGTAGCAACAACTTTGTTATTTCAAACGAAATACCCTGTATTTTATTGCATTTTTAGGTTCTTCCTGAAGAGCTGATTTCATCGATCCATCACACTTGGGGTCTATCGGAAATGATTACAGAGATATAGGGTGTTTGAATCGAGATTTCTGTCGAAACTATTCATTATCGGTCAAAACGGCTCACATGTCCCTATCTCAACTTCTGAGTTACTATTTATTGATATTCAATCGGAACAGATACAGGGTGATCAGAATTCTGAATCTTGCGAACCGTTCGACACTATATAAAAAATCCTAAAGTTGAAAAATCTCGATTTTGAACACCCCATATCTCTGAAATCTTTTCGGATAGACCCCAAGTGTGATATATCGATGGAATCAGCTCTTCAGGGAGAATCTAAAAATGCGAAGTATACAGGGTGTTCCATTTGAAATATCAGTGTTGCCACTACTATCTAGTATCTAGTAGAAGCGGCAACAATGCATTGTCGAAAATATTTCAAATGAGGAGAGCATTTTCTAGAATATATATAAGTATTCACATTTCCATGGATTTCTCCTGACTGATTCTCAATGTTTCCAGCGAAACATCCCCAGGATGATAATTTGGAAAAATTTGAAGAAATAATAGATTTTTCAATCTTCTGGGAGCAATTTTGAGACGACAAATTTATTACTGGTATATTCTATCTCACATGTTTATATTTATCTCTATACCCCGCACATGATTCAATTGATTAATTAGTTACTCAGTTAGCTAGTTAGTTAGTTAGCTGATTAGACACAAGAAAACTCGTTTAGCTTCTTATTAGAGACAGTATAGATGAACGTTCAAGGTCAAAGCACTATAATAGTAGGTATGGAAAATAATTCTCGATTCTAGAACTGTCACTATCATTTATTTATATATTCATTTGATGCCAATATATTTTGTACATTCAAGTTCAATATATTACAAAAACACAATAATCATTCACATCATAATGGAACAACAATAAGTGTCCAAACAAACAACCATTATACATTCTTAATCAAACAACGAGAACAGCTTAACTGCAAATACAAGACACAGCTTTTTTATTATTGCGATACAATGATTGTAATTATCACAGAAGTTCGAGAACGAAAAATCAGCGAGATGCTTCACAACAGAATTTTAATGCAATGAACAAATTATCCCCACTAAGCAAAGTAGAAAGCTATGTTGATGCAATATTGCAAAGGTGAAGTTAGATAATGTAGCGTTGCAGCAATATTACATGTTGCTGTGACATTGCTGGAACGTTACATGTTCAAATTTACATTTGCAATATTGCTGAACTCTGTTTCTGTAATTGCTACATACTTGCATCAACATAGCGTCCAAATTTGCTTAGTGCTTTTTGTTTAAATGACGCATTGTTGCTATCGTTTTCAAAAATGTTAAACCTTGATACAAAATATTGCCTCTCAACTAATCATCTCGTCTCTTTGTTTCTTTCTCCAAACGCCATGTTTTTTTGAGGTTAATCAAATTGATTTTTTTTGGTAAAACAAATGGATATAGGTTAGTTTTCTTCTTTGAGAAGCAGGAAGCAACGGAATAGGTAACCAACATAATATAATGTAAAATTGAATAATAGTGCAATAATTATCAGTACATGAAGTATGATTTAAAATTAGATAACAACTACATCTAAGGCTTACAATCTACGTTTGAGTTTTCTAATCGTTAGCGAATGTAAAATGCTATAGTAGCAATAAGATCGAAGTTTGTCGGTAAAATCATTGATTAGTTTTTATGTAGAATAAATGGGATGTTGAAGTGGATAATAAAGTTTCAAGGAAGAATTTAATGATTCATAGGATGTAGATAAAATATCTCCTTACCTTATAACTCTCGAATCAGTCATATTCAAAGATTCCAAGATTCAGGGAATAATGAAATTCACATGCCATAGCCCATTGAACTTTGTTGGGTGTCTTTATAAAAAAACATCGATGTTATCATTAACGATGTTATTGTTTTCTCACTGTGAATTTATGATGTTGAAGGAATAGAAGTAGACACAAATTGACAAAATTTTTGTTATTATTTAGTAATTTAGTATATCGGATTGATATACATATTTTGGATGGACATGAATTTACATCATCAGCAATGTACCCACTAAGAAAGGACGCTGGCTGTATTTCGGAAACTATTTGCCGCATAGGTTTCGGAAAAAAAAAATTATGATAAAAGTGGCCAAGAAAAATCTCTGGAAATTATTTTCAAGTTTCCAGGACAGCCCCTAGAGGGCGTAATTGCATTGGCCAGTTTAATAAACGGGTTTTTATGAAAATTTTATATATCAAGTCATATGAAAAACACTTTTTTCATGTTCTCTAGTTGATTTCCAATCATTTCGATAGAAAAAAATTGCGCTAGTTCTTTAAATAAAAGAGGGAGGGAAGGATGAATAGTACTTTGAAAAAACTCTCATTACTACAGTTTGGTGTAACGGAATTCAACGATATTGGTCTCATTATCACGAATCAAGTCGATTTAAATCCTGTGGTGGCCGCTAGATGGCATCGTGTGAAAAATCAGACAATTTTCCATTTTTTTCGAAAATTTCAAATGGAACCAGAGCAGAGCGTCAATATTCCGTGAATATTTCGCCCTCGTTGAAAAATAATATCCGATGGACCAGTGTGAAATGCATGTGGTGTTCACACTACAAGTATGTCAATCCACATGTAGATGTTCACAATGGTCCATCGGATATTATCTTTAGAGGGGGGGGGGGGCGAAATATTCTGGGAAGTATCTGCCACTAACATAGATCAGTTTGAATCGTGGCACGTTCGGATGCATGGGCTTCTTGTTTCAACTCGTTATAAGATGACGATCGAAGTTTGCAGCAGACTCTTTGACTATAATATGTATAATGCAGTAATTCGCATGTTACGTCGATAAGCAGTAGTGAGTTGTCATTGAATAAATTATGAGTATAAGTATTATACCTATATACCTAATTATTGTTTCTTAGAAATGTTTGCTTTCCTGAGTGGACTGATTCGAAAGTAATAAGGAGGATACAGTGATCAAACTTACAATATAGAGAGAGTTATAATATGAGTATATTATTTGAACTTACAGTTAAATACACCAAAGGTATTGTCATACCATCTTCCGCAGTTTCGTTCATTCTTCGTAAACACAATCGTGGAAGTCAAATCAGAATTGAATATTTGCAATGTCATAAATCTTTTTTTTCTCTCTAGAAATCCGGACTAACGAAACTTTCATTCATAAGAATACATTGTAGTCATATGTTTTTCACCTGGTAAGAAAATTGTTTCAAATATAACATTTCAGTAGACAAGTCGCAATCATCACGAAATTTGTTGTGAATAACAAATAAGATCAAACTGGAAAACAGATTAGATATGATGAGAAGTCCACGTTCTTCATTTCTGCAGAACACTGAGTTCCGAAAATTGTTTTTTCTCTCGTTTGAGATGAAAATTTCAAAATCATTCTCATAAAATCGAATCAGGGGCATTCATAGTGAGATGAGTACGCAGCAATTTCAGAATTACCGTACAGAGTTTTCTTTCTGTTTCAAATAGGATAGTTCACGAATTATACAGGGTGAGTCATAACTATTGGGACATAGGCTAAGGACGGATTGTTTGGACCAAAATATGGCAATAGGACTAAATATGCCTTTATAGAATATTGCTGTGGAAAAATATACAGGGCGTTGAAGTTGACTTTATATTTTCGTTTTTTGCCAATAATTTCACTGTATATTCATCAATTGTTTTCAAAATTAGCACAAAGGCATAATGTCATATAGGGAATATTATTTTATGTACTATTCTACATTTTGATAGAGGGTGAATGATTCCTGATGATGAAATCGCCTGGTTACTTTTTTTGACGAAACTTTTGAGTGATTTCGATTGAAAAATATGTCCTAAACATCATTTCCACGTAATATTGGTACTCTTGTTTGAACACGATATTCTCATCCGTTTTCGAGAAAAACGCTATTGAACAGTTCAGAGTCTCCGAAGTTAATTACAAATATTATTTCATTCATGAAGAGTGTGCTCTGAACTGTCAGATAATGTTGCTGGTAATGGCATTTCTTGTCAGAGAATGAATTTTGGTGCGAGTTTATAGTCAAATTTTTTTCGATTGAAATGCCTCGTCACAATCATTTTATGAATGAATAAATGCGGGATGCAACCAGAAGGTATGAATTGTAATATCTCTAATATCTAGACAGAAAGCAACCAAATCACAAAACTTCCTCAAATATATTTCATATACAGTGAAATTATTAGCAAAAAACCGACAAAAAACGAAAATAATCAACTTTAACGCCCTGTATCTCTTTTCACAGCAATATTTTATAAAGGCATGTTTGGTCCAATCGACATATTTTGGTCCAAACAATCCGCCCTTAACCTATGTCCCAATAGTTATGACTCACTCTGTATATCATATTGCTGCAACAAATTTCCTGATTGACCACTTGGTTTGTTACAATCACTGGAGGTTATCTAAAATATACCTACCCATAGCATCTGATGATGCCGATATTGGATTGTTATTAAATAATTTCTTCATGAGTTTCTATTATGATTGAAAGAAATGCCAGTAATTATATCCTCCATAACATATCAAAGAGATAAACATGCGATGTGTACCTAAAATGCAGTTTAAAAGACTTTTTATCAGCGATTATTAAACATGCAATTGTTATCAGGAACTCGGAAAAGAGCGTGTTGTCATAAAGTGAACGATAAAATATTTCATATTTCTCCGTTCCCTGAATTGAATTATGTGATGAAGATTTTTTATAAAATAACCGTTGGAACTTCGAAATTGTAAAATGCCACCAAAATCTGGTGTCATACTTATTCCTATAATTATATATTATATATTGTTGATAGTTAGTGGACTGACTTCGAAAGTTTTATAAAACGATGAAGATCCATATCTACATACGACTAACAACAATAAATACAAAATTTATAGAACCAGTGGAATACATACTTATAAATAGGTATTCATTTTTTTTAGAATTGAAACCGAACTTAGTTTAACTGTAACTTTCGTTTTTTATATTCACATATGACCTTATGCATCTTCAGTATTCACTCATTGTATATGAATTCTGATATACAAAACGTTACCAGGATTCGAAAACAAATACAGGGTATGTCACTTGGGAGAAATCCATAAAAATATGTATGCTTATATTTTGGAATGCGCTCTCTTCATTTGAAATATTTTCAGCAATGTAGTGTTGCCGCTTCTATCAAGAAGTAGCAACAACTTTGTTATTTTAAATAGAATACCCTGTATTTTATTGCACTTTTATATTCTCCATAGAGAGCTAATTTCATCGATATATCACACTTGGAGTCTATCGGAAATATTTACAGAGATTCAACATCGAGATTTTTCAACTTTAGGATTTTTTTGTGTCGAAACTATTCATTATCAGTCAAAACGGCTCACTTGTCCCTATCTCAACTTTTGATCTACTTTTTACTGATATTCAATCGGAACAGATACAGGGTGATCAGAATTCTGAATCTTGAACCACCCTGTAACTGTTCCGATTGAATATCAGTGAATAGTGAATCAAAAGTTGAGATAGGGACATGTGAGTGAGAGTCGCATTGACCAATAATGAATAGTTTCGACACAAAAAAATCCAAAAGTTGAAAAATCCTGATTTTAAACACCCTATATCTCTGTAATCTTTTCAGATAGACCCCAAGTGTGATGAATCGATAAAATCAACTCTGTAGGGAGAATCTGAGATTGCAATGAAATACAGGATGTTCCAGTTGAAATATCAATGTTTCTACTACTTTCTAGAAGAAGCGGCAACACTGCATTGTCGAAAATATTCTAAATGAAGACAGCGTATTCTGAAATATGCATGCACATTTTCATGGATTCCTCCCGACTGATTCTCGATTTAAAGATAGTGTAAGCTCGTTGTGACATACCCTGTATACTTAATGCGAATATTTTTCAATATTAATAGATACGTAAACTAACGACACATCTAAAGTTGGCATTCAAAAGCACAAACAAATAAACTATTTCCTACATTGATTGTCATCTGTTTGTGCTCGCTGTTACTGATCTATCTGAAGCCCTAATATACAAAGAGTTACAATAAATATTCTTTCTTATGATTCCATTAAAATTGACTATTAAAATTACAAGGGTAAGTCGAATGAACTACACCCCGAATTACCCTTGTAGAAACAGTTTCACGTGTCTTTGTCCTATCTTCTTTTAATTGAGCTTCGTAGCCATTTATACAGAATATTCAGAAAATCAAACGTGAAATATAATCCACTGAGCTGTTGAAATATTCCTAGAATATCTAGTTCTCTACCCAAAAGACCAAATTGAAATTGAAATACTTATTCACCATAATTCTCAAATCAGATTGCTAAATCATGTGATGTAAAACTTAATATTTCGAAATATTCAGAATATCATGAATAGTCATGATATTGAATAAGGGGCGAGTTAAATTTGGAAATGCACTTGATGATGGATATAATAAATACCACTGCAATATCACACTATAGGTTCAAAATAATCAGTTTTTTATTAAATGAAATTTTATCTGCTATAAGCTCGTTATTCAAGATAAGGTAGTTTACTCTTGATAGAATTCACATTTTTTGACACACCGCGTATACGACTGAAAAATTCCTAAAATGAATAATAAAATGGTAGTTTTCCATATGGTTTCAACACTTAGAACTTAAGACATCTGTACATTTTAATTTTCGAGCAAAAAAACAAAAGAAGTTGGAGAATTTCGTTATTTTTTGAGAATATGTCAAAATGCACCAGGAAATTTTGTTGGATAATTACAGATTTTGATTCAGCACTCCAAATTACATGGGGTACGATAATAAAATCAACTCCGGAATTTTTTGCAAGAAAACGGTGTATTTTGATACCGTTTGCCTGAGTTACAGAGCAAATTGAAAGTCCGCATTTTATAACAACCGATTTCCAACAGTTCAGCGAAATTTTGCAACAGTTCGATGGTTCCTCCACATCATGCGCATGACGAAATGTTGGAATGAAAAACACACCCCTAGATGGCAATCCATCCATACATTGATGAAATAAACCACTATTCTTCGTACTTAAATCCCTTCCTGTTTTACAATTCCTTGAATTTCGCCTACTTCGATAAACATAACATGGCGTGTGTGAATCTCGCTGAGTTTAGTCTGGCGCCGTACCAAAATTACAGGCATCAATGTGACAATTAGGCATCTGCGGCTGACGTCACAGCCTGCAAGGTCATTTGCTTGGAGGGTAAACAATTCATGGCCGTATATGCTATTAGTATGTGTTTTGATTTGTCTTTTATTCCAGTTTTAATGACATTTTTTCTCCAAAAATTGTGAATGATGGTTTAATGGACTAAGAGATAATGTAGAATTTTATAGGATACCCTCAGTGCTTGACAATCACAAAAAAGAAAACAGTTTAGCCGAGGAAAGAAGAACTGCCTGGATCAATTCTTTGAAGAGCAGATGTGTCAGACACTATAAGCTGAAGAATGAATTAATATGTTTCAACTACTTTATTTCAGGTATTTCAAAATGATCAATATGTCAACTGGATTGAAGCTTAGCCAAAATATTCATGATATTTTAGAAAAACCAGATTGGGTGCGTTCTATTAAATTGGTTATCAATCTATGCAATCAAGTCGAGAAAGCACATTTGAGAGATATGAAGGAAGTGTGGAAAGAAAAGCAAAAAGAAATGTGTTCATCACCCCAGGCTTCAATTGCCTGTTCCATAGTGTTCCCTGTTTCAATTATGTTTTATTATTTATCAATATTATCGATACCAAATTATTCTTGTTAAATGCAGTATTCCATTTATATAAAAGAAAGGTTACTGCTTTCAGGTTCTTTGCTAGCCAAAGTTCTCCATCAAAAGCAATTCTCTCAATGACAACTTCTCTTGGGCTCCAGATCTACCTATTTTAGGAATGATATTCCTCATGTCTAGATCGATATTTCCAAATATCTACGTTCATGGACTTTCTGTAGGGTCTGATAATGGTGAATCTTCATAATTTCACGAAAAACAGCACTACTAAACTTGGGAAAGAATTTTGAAACACATTATTCCCATATAAACCCATGCAATCAATTCTTATGTTTACCCTCCAAGCAGCTAAACCACGCCCATTTGATCACGTGCCGCAGATGCCTAATTGTGATCGAATTGTGACCAATGAAGATAGGGAATACATTTTGCGATTCAGCCACATCACGGTTGGTTAGAACTGATGTTGATCATAAGTTCTAGGAATCACGCCATCTAACTGAAATTCAATTGTTTATCATTATATCCAGAACCAGTCTGACGAAACCATGGACGTATAATCAATTATATGTCCATGGACGAAACGAATGAAGAGTGAGCGCAGCAGAGATTTATTTCATCAATATCCGAACCATCACTACTCCACCCTGGCTTGTCAAATTTTCTCTGACAATTGGGCCATGGTGCCCTCTTCCGTGTGCTATTCGGGCCCGAGTGTGAGCGCCTGGACTATTCTGGGGTCGGCCTTGCTACCCTCCCGGAACTCTTCTAGGGTGAGCCTGTCGTCGTGGTTCTTATCCATCTGGTCGAAGATTTTGTCGACCCGCTTCTGGGGCGTGTTCTCGTCCTCGGACGGCTGCTGACCCTGGTAACACAGAAAAATAGATCAATAATAGTGAATCATTATTCCATGTAATCTTTGGTAGAAGTCCAGAGCCGGGATTGGCGCAGTGGAAGAGCGCCCGTCTCACTACCAAGGTCAACGAAAAGATCACTCGAGGGAGGTGTTCCACAGGGGTCGTGCCTTTCACCTCTGCTATATACCCTGTACACACACACTAGCGTCTAGCGCAAGGAGGTATTAGTATAAACAACGTAGTGGGAGAACCGCGCCAAGCGAGACACGGACGCGGGCAAACATCAACTGTGCCCATCACCTATAGCGACGCGCGGCTGACAACACATGTTATTAAAAGTCTAATAACACAAAACTAACACTTTGAATACTGATATGAGGATTTGGAGATTGAGGCCATAAAATGAAAAAATAAAATTGGGATACCTATACCTATTATAGGTATTCATAAAACACAATATTCAATAGAGAAAAAACCCAAAGTCGTCTCCACAATTTTTAATGTATAATCAGGCAGTCAATCCTGCTTCATTAAGGTTGATACATGTTTTGGCCATTCAAATGGCCATCTTCAGCCGAAACATGTATCAACCTTAATGAAGCAGGATTGACTGCCTGATTATACATTAAAAATTGTGGAGACGACTTTGGGTTTCTTCTCTATTGATCATTCCACTCCACTTTGAGCATGGACTAACTACTACAGAAAATACAATATTATTCTTTAAGCATTTAAGTTTACATCATGAATAAAGAAACTGAATATCTGAATACATTTTTTCTTTAATTAATTACTAATAATAAGACCAGTGATAATGGCAAGTAAGTTGATATGTTGTCAGTATATTTGTGGTATCGTAATTGTATAACCCATAATCAGTGATAGAATAATATACAGAATGTATTATTCCATTTAAAAATCCAAAATTGGTAGATGGTCAGAATGACGTGGTCATCGCAGAGAGTATCTGGAGAAGATGTGAAGTTCTATATACAGTATGATGCAAATGTATGGAATAAATTCATTATTTCAGAAATGGGCGACATTTGAAGATATTCCAAAAACACGTGAGTTTTAATTTTTGAAACCTCATCTCATGACATTCATATGAGAGATGTTACGTCACCGGTGTTGGAGTAATGACGTAATGGACGGTTTTTTTAAATACAAACAGGGGTCATGTGACACCTCGTTTGAAAGGTCTACTGATCGTCTATCCAATAGTCAAAATTTTGCAAAAGAAGATTGAAATTAAAATGGATTATCATTTGGTTAACTGAATCTTGCAGAGATCTTTTACTGAGAATTGAACATCGAAGGGTCGTCTAGGTGAAAAAATACATCGGTAAAAAAGTTCTGAACTCTACTTTTTGGATTTTTTTCGGAAGTCGTCTTGTTTTGAAATGAATTTATTCCATACATTTGCATCATACTGTATATTATTATATTCCTTCGCTCCAACGTTCGTCGGGCATGTCGATAGGTGGAAGGCATAGGTGATGTTTGTCCGCGTCCGCGTCTCGCTTGCGCGGTTCTCCCACTACGTTGTTTATACTAATACCTCCTTGCGCTAGACGCTAGTGTACACACACGATTTGCCTACATTCGAGCGGAAGAGTACACGGCACTGTACGCCGATGACACGGCGATTTATGCTCACTCGTCCGTCTCGGATATTGCCAGACAGCAAATCCAAATCCATTTGGATAGGGGAATCGTGCCGTACTTTGACGAGTCAAAGATCTGTGTAAACAGTGAGAAAACTGAAGTCATCGACTTCTACAAAAAAAGGAACGACCCCAAACTACACAGACCATAGATCTAAATTTAGATCTATGCACAGACCCTTGACCGTCAATCGCCAAAGGGGTTGAGGTGATAGTAGACAGGAGCCCTGTGAAATACCTGGGGTTAAACTGGACACTCGTATGACTCTCAGGCCTAACACCAGTTATCTGATTCAGAAAACATAGGCTGCAATAAAAAATATGTACACCTTGTTATCCAGGACCTCTGCACTCTCGTTGGAGAACAAGGTCCTGGTGTACAAGCAGGTCATCAGGCCTGTGATAACATACGCGTGTCCTGTGTACTGCAGCATCCCACCTACTCATATGAATAGGTTACAGGTACTGCAGAACAATAAAGTACTTCGTATTATCACCAACGGTGATAGATACTCTCGAGTGGCAGATCTCCACGAGAGATGTGGTAATTTGCCTAGAATCAACGGATTAATCCGGAAAATATCAAATAAATTCAACAAATACCACATCGCTGGTGACCTTACCCGGAACATCACCACACTACGGCGCCAACACCATTACATACGCAAAACTCCCGGCTGATATATGCATCAACCGATGTCTTTAGAGAACCTGATAATCTACATATAGTTGGGAATCTCCCCGGATTCTCGGACATACCCGAGACACCGGGGAGGATCTAGACAGGATAGTGCCGTGGACGTGAGAAATCACAACCAGTCACTGAACTCGGGCAGATGTGATGCACAGAAATGTGCAGTACAACTGCCCGAGCAAAACAAGAAGGAGGTTTTTATGGTTTTTTCCAATTTATTTTTTTTTCCTCCATAAACTCTCCCCACACTGATCATGTCTGAATAGCTCCCCCACTCTCTTGGGTACCTTCAGTGAGATTACCTATATAAAGGGCCTAGCCCTAGGAGATAGGTATCTGTGACGAACACCTCGCATATCCACTCACATTCCCTGGCCAACACCAGCCACCTCTGCGCCAAGCGGAGGGATACCCAGGTCTGGTAACTTATCTCTGACCCAAGTACACCTGCAGATGTGCCAACGCATCATACAAAAAAATGTGAATGATATATGTATTGTATTTAAAATAGAACAAATAATAAATGACTTCAATGTGTCTCACGACCGCGAGGTCGTGGGTTCAATTCCCAGCCAGAGCAAGGAACTTTTTTCAATATTTCATTTACGAATTGAATATTGTGAAGTTTCGGAGCATTGGCTGGGGATGGTCCTGCACGATTCGCTGTTGCGTTCCAATCAACAGTGCTGCTCCTAAAGTGGCGCAGGGAGTTAGTAACAAAGCCTACACAAAACACGCAGAAAGAGATGATGATGTGGTTGTGAGCATCAGAGAAGAAGTAGGACGGTGTGGAAAACTACCAGACGACACGACATTTAATGTGATTAACTTTAATTAAGGAGTTTTAGGGGTTTGCTGGGTTTCCCTATATAAGTTTTCAGAATAAAAACCCTCCATTATTGAAAGTAACCCACATAACTTTTGTATCCAAATGTAAGCACTCTTAATCTTATAACTCTCGTAGATTTTACTAATCACTTACTTGAATTTTAGGACATTGTGATGTAATTTCTGATGTTAGTGTGAGGATGGACATTAAAAAATACCAGTTTATGTAAAATTTTCAGGTTTATGAAGCTTTTTTGCATTATCTAGTACTAGATTCTGAATGACCATAAAAATACTTCACTTTTGCATATCTATTTGAACGCTTTTGTAAGACCAATATCAACTGAGATAGATATTGATAAAAGCAAAAACTTTTTGAATGGAAGTTGATCGATTATTTGATAAAATTCAATGATTGAATTACCCTGCAAGTCAATAATTATCTTCATACATTTCACTGTTTGATGTGAATATCTAAGATTTCTGAATGGAAATGCCCTGTAGGCGTAGGCAATTCAGGAATTGTCTTATCCATGGAATATATAGTGACATAAATCGGAGGGTTAATTGTCTAGAAAGATGATTGCTTTGGGTTGATGCGAGTGGAGATCAGGGGTTCAATTATGCCAGGGGGGATTAGGGTAGGATAGGGTTCGGTAATGGTTTTCAAATTCATTTTGTTCAGTAGGTACATAATAAGTAAAAGGGTTGATTATATTCGATTATACAGGGTGATTCAGGTTTTAAGGTACAAACTGAGATGGGTGAGAGATCTTATCATTTTGATCAAAATAGTATATTGTGCAACAAGTGGGGAAAGTTCAACTTTTCTCACGAGTGTTGCACCACCAAAGCGCGAGAGGAAATCTTTACTATTCTCCTGTGCTCTTTAGCTTTGAATAGAGAGTGAATATTAGGATTACAGATTTTGCAGACCAGTTACTTCCAAAAATTGTCGGATTATATATATTAACGAACTAATGTCGAAATGTATTGAAAAAAGTCTTGACTATATTTTTTAAAGATTTTGATATCCAATAGAAATTTCTAGTTTCATATTATCAGTCTGACTGAAAATCTTGAAAATTATATAAGTACATCGAAGAATAATCCAATCCCAATATAGAGAATGATTATACGTATCTTTTCTGAAAGCTGTTGCCATCAGACAGCAGCTAATCGAGCCCTTTGGACGATGCTTTGGGCTCTCGTATCTATTGCCTGGCAACATGTTTGCTCATATAGTTTTATAGTCGGCTTTACGGTACTGAGTGTACAGAAAATCAATGAAAACAACATAGGAAGTGGTTTTTCTATGAGACCTTTGATGCCTAAAAGGTGTACCTTCTCTGCCTAGGCAGAAAAAGTCTGTTGGTATGGAAAGTAATTAGAATGAAATTGGTAATAAAAATTGACACTGACATTAGGTTAACACAAAATGACGGAGTTTTCAATAAAAAAATTATACAAAATTGGTTTTATAACATTTGGAGACAAAGTTATATGTTTAACATGGCAGCAGAGTAGGTTGACTGTCTTGGCTTGGCAGTCAATCTACTACTTTGCTGCCTAGTAAGAAAATAGTATACTGTTAAACGAGCACGGAATGATAGTGATTTCCTACGAGAATGAAGTTCGATCATTATTCGAGTAGGAAATTAGCATTCCGTGCAAGTTATACACTATAATTTTTCTACGGCTATAATAGATAACTGCGGCATTTTCAATTTCTTCCTCTTCTTCTTCTTCTTCTTCTCTGCAAAGGTGGGCGGGTGCGTAGACCCCTGCACTCAGGCCTCTTCAGTCGGGCCAATTGTGCGCCCACTTGTCCTGTGAATCAGCTGGGCATGCCGAATTTTTGACGAAATTCAGCAGCTTCCTCAGCTGAGTCGCTTTCACATCCTTCGGGTCCGGTACAATGCTCCCAAAGGCAGCTTTCCTCTGATGCACCAGCGCGGGGCATTCAATGAGTATGTGTGATGATGTTTCATCACCCTCCAAGCACCGTCTGCAGATGGGATCATCTTTGATCCCTATGATTTCTAGATGCCTATTGAGGTGGTTGCGCCCAGTTAAGAGCCCAACTACCATCTTGAGATCAATTCTATTAAGTGACAGGATCTCTCTCGTAAGCCTTTTTGAAGGTTCCTTTATATGGAGCTTTGATTGTCTCATTCTTGGTGTGTCCCGCCATCTTTCAAGGAACTGCCTCTGTAGCATTTCCTTCATGAAGGACATAGCCGTACTATTGGGTATTTCCAATATCGGTTCTGGTCCAATGGGTGTCGTTCCTGAACCGGCGATCTTGGCTAGTCTGTCTGCCTCCTCATTCCCCGGGATACCAGAGTGTCCTGGAACCCACATGAGGCTGACTTTCCTAGTTTTTGCCATATTTTCTAAGGCACTTCTACACTCGGACACCAATTTAGTTGTGATTCTATTGGATCTCAATGCCATAATAGCAGCTTTGCTGTCCGAGCATATGGTGACTGGTCCACGTCCACTTCTGCCGAAATTTTCTTGGACACACGTCAGAATTGCAAACACTTCGGCCTGGAACACTGAAGCGTATTTGCCAAGAGGTACTGAGATTACTTTCCCTGTTCCTCCTTCATATACTCCTGCACCAGACCCGCCACCAAACCTTGAGCCATCCGTGAACCAGGTTGATTCGTTGGCTGGAAGCAAACCTGGTGTATTGCCAGTCCATTCCTCTCTTGTAGGAAAAATGACATGCGGAGCTTTATTGAAATTCAGAACTGGCAGAGTGCTGTCCCTTACCATCAGCAGACTGGGACAGCTTTCTTCGGCCTTGTTCCATATGTCCATAGTCTGCTTTTTCGATCCATTGGTTTGCCCCTTCGGGTCTGTAGGCAGTGCGCATGGCTTCATGCTCTACAATCAGATGTAGAGGAGGCAGACCTAGTAGGACCTCAAGGGCCCTAGTAGGCACTGTTCTCATAGCACCTGTCATTCCTAAGCAAGCCAGTCGCTGAACTCTATCCGTACGTTAGTGTTGGGCGAATATTTTTGAGAAATTTACCACCCTGTATCTCAAAAGTTAGAACGTTTAGGTCATACGTTCATATGGCACTTTCTTCTTAGAGTGGGCCCAAGAATACCCTCCCCAAATATTGACATTCAATTATGAAACACCCTGTCGTATAGTAAAGTTCAAGCATGTTTCAGTGAAATTTGGTGGAATGACGACTGTAGGTAATAAATAATAAAACTTTGATGTAGAAATGTTGTTCTACTCACCACCATCTGATATATGGCATCCACAATGTTGTACATTTCATCTCTTGTTATGAAGCCGTCGTTGTCTACATCATAAAGTCTAAATGCCCCTGGAACAAAATTTTATGTATTTGTATTGGGAACCATAAAACTGTGCGCAGTTACTATATGATATTTTCCAATTCAAAATAACTGGGGCTAATAAATGGGAGTAGTAAAACCCGTACGATATTATGAAGAGATCACTTCGAAGTGCCGTAAAAATAAAATTTGCATATGTTAACATTGAATTGATGCCCTCAGGATTTTCTTGTAACAGTTTCATTCCACTCATGAATGAGATATCAGAATGACAAGAAGAATGGGAACCTCTAAGGGTAGAAACATGGGTGGTATGAATAAAAATGTAGTACCTGCTAATACTAGACGTATAAGCATTTTCTACATACTAAATACGTCAAAACTAAGAAGGAAGGAAGTAGATTCTTGTATTTTTTTCGGAAGCTACTATAACAAGTATCACTCTCGTGGAAATGACTATAGTATTTACTACCTACACTTTGAAGTACCTATACCGATTTCATATGTTGTTGGGGACTCAAATTAATTTTTGCAATACTTCTCAAGCTATTTTTATGTAAATAATAAGTCTAGGCGTTGTTCGAAATTGTTGTATTTCAGAGCTCATTCAAACGTACTGTCATGGCCGCCATTTGGCGTAACGTCGAATAATTTTCGTTATTGGTCAGATAATCTTCCATTCCCACTCATGAAGGTTGTCAAGTCATCAATGATAATCAAGTTATCAAAACGGTGTTGAGTGACATGTCGTCGAATAAAACATAATAGGAGGAAGTCATGATCTAATTGTTAATTCTTGACATTTTCGAGCAACGAGTCCAAATATTTCTTATACTACATAACAAACTATCATTTGAATGTTGGGGACTTGGCAACATTGTGCTGAATGCTGAGAACTGACAAGACACCGCCCACAATTCATGCGCCGAGCTGTCACGTTCAACAGTTCATTTTTGATTAAATTCTGATAATTGAGTTTCTATTTCCATTTGAAAGAGAATTCGTACAGCGACATCTATTAGAATAGAATAAGATGTAGCAAGATCCTTATATTGCGATTTTCAACTTTATATATATATTGCTGTCAAGTTAGAGCAAAACAAAAGCGCATCAGTGCAAACACCATATAGCATATACTTATGAACATCTCAGTCACACATGCTCTGGCGATTCAATTGGTCAGAGGCTGCTTTCCGTTGGATGTTGCCAACTCGCAAATTTGTATTCTATTCTGAATACTTCTAAGTAAAGGAAGCATTAATCTTTGGTAGAAGTCCATATTGCTCAAAGTAGAGTGAAATTTTTCAAAAGACGAAAGTCATCTCCACAAATTTTAGTGGTGGTCTTATAAAAGACCATCTTCAGCCTAATTGAAAGTTCTACAACACGAAAAGATTGATGTGAAAGAATTACATAGTTTGTTCTTGACTTACTTGGAGTTGAAAAAATGTGATGCTACTAGTTGTGAAATTGTTGTCAATGCCCATAGTCGAAAAATCGAGTTTATAAATGAAAATACGGGTTCTCAATGAATGATTTATCGAATGAATCTGAATGTGAATATTTAATGAATTGCATTTTATCTGTTGATATTTCACATAAATTGAGTTCAATTACAATTCTCTGTGGAAAACAATGATTTTTTTGCGTGAAATCATTCCGAGATCACAAGGAGTAAAATATAATGATATAGTAATACACATATGCATTGTTTCAGGATGGTATAATTAATCATTCAATATTTCTGAAATAATATGTCCTCTCCACTGGCGGATCTACATAAAATGCAAATATTCTGGATTAATCCGAACAAGTATAATATCAGCAGGTTCTGCAGAATAAGAATTCTTTTCAGAAAATAATGATTCACGAGGATCTTATTCATCGAATACATGAAAAGGGAGGACACAAAGATCATCTCGAATTCAGATCATCTGAACCCTCGCCTTCAATAATTCTCTTCCATATTATGATATTTCATTCGTTTGATCTCATCTCAGTCACATTTTCTGAATTCTTTCTTGTTTACGGTGTCTCTGCATCATTGTCATTGTATAAGGAAAATCATTAGATACATAATGGGTGTTCAAAATTCGATGTAAATATTTCAAGGATGTATTGTCGGCATCAAAATAATACTCTTTCTTTATATAAACATGTGTCCTAAATTGCAACCCTTCCGAGCTACTGTCAACGTTAGTTAGGCAAAAAAAAGATTACTTATCTGAATTTGTGATCATAATAACGGATGGAATGCAAGTATCCCAGTTCTGTACGCCTCTGTAATAGCAGTCTCAAATACGTTCCGTGGCATACGATCACCTCCGTATGCAAGCGTTCAACCCATTGCGTTCGAAATTGATTACGATTTTCTGACGAACGGTCATATCTTTAGTAGCAGTCCATATTGCTCAAAGTAGAGTGACATTTTTCAAAGGAAGAAAGGAATGCTCGAAGTCAACTCCACAAATTGCAATGCTCAATATATGTTGGACAAAGTGGTAGAAAAATTTCAACCAGAGTTACAGAACATGTAAAGTTCATTGAAAAATCCAAGAATATACTCCCTTTGTTCGATGAATATAATACAGAAAGCTCTTTCGCAAACCAAATCCGAAATTCACACCATAGTTTTGATCCTAATGAGGACCTTGAAATTCGACATGTCTGTCCAAAAGGTAGGTTATTGAATTTACTGGAAATTTTCGAAATTAACTCTTCCTCAAATAATAATTCTGTCTCTTTAGGAACAAACACATTTTGACTGCATTAAATTTTCCAATACTTTGGATTCAAATCGCTGTTAGTTTACCTACCTTGATCTCAACTCTCTGTTCGGTGGTATATTCATAGATAATTGTTTTCAGGTTTGCTCAACTCTCCCCTACATGCATCCCCCCTTCCTACCTGTTCATTCTTTGAGTAGTTCTATCAGCTATTGTTACATGCCTGTGCTCATTGTCGGAATTTCATGTTTTGTCCCTTCACATTGACTTTGACTTATGTCAACGCCTTGTCTACGTCATTATTTGACACTATTTTCAGTGTTTTCTAACCTCTCAAAAGAAAAAACAAAAGACTCAAAGTCAGTCGACCACACATTTATATAACATCTATATCGTCAAAAACATGTTACCGGTTTCGGCACAACGGCCATCATCAGACAAAAAGTACCGACAAAATTATGGGCACACTATAACATCATTAAAAATTAAGTTGAAAAAGAAAAATCATGTTGTATGGCAGGAGATTCATCACCGGGTTTTCAGGCTCAGGCACAAATGACCATTTTGACGATATAGATGTTATATAAATGTGTGGTCGACTGACTTTGAGTCTTTTGTTTTTTCTTTTGAAATTTTATTGGACCACTTTGAGATATGGATGATTTTCACGATTTTGTTTTCTAACCTGTTTAATTACTCATAAACTCGATTTTTCGACTATGAGCATTGACAACAATTTAACAGCTAGTAGCATCACACTTATCCAACTCTAAGTAAGTCAAGAACAAATAATGCAATTCTTCCACATCAATCTTTTTCTGTTGTATAACTTTTAATTAGGCTGAAGATGGTCTTTTATAAGACAGAAACATGTTCCTTCTGATTATGTAACGACACCATAAAATTTGCGGAGATGACTTCGAGCATTCTTCCTCCCTTTGGGATAGTTATATAAAAAAACGGAGGCGACCGAATTCTTAAATTGGTTTTATGAACCATAATATTATGCTATTAAAAGTCGAAGTTCTTCTCTTTAAACATAAAATTTGGGCCAATAAAAGTGTGGACCTCCCTCCAACTCCCCCAAAACTGTTTAGAGCATTTTTGAAGCAAGAAAGAAATAAAGTGTCTGAAAACACGAGGACATACCAATTTTCAGAAGATTCAACCCTGTTATTTTAGTCACAATTTTAGATGATCTTTTTTTACCTGACTTGCAGTGTAGCTCAGAGGGGTTGCGTTTTGGGATATTTATATCCGATTTTGAGTCACCCTGTATAAGATCTGTACTATGGGTATCAGCTGGAGCAGGCAAAATAACTGAATAGTACAATTATTTTTTCAACTCAAAAACTTTTTATTAGGCTGAAGATGGTACTTTTTCTGAGACTAAAACATGACCCTGATTGTTTAACAAAGTCATTACATTTTGTGAAGAAGACTTCGAGCATTTCTTCTTCCGTTTAATGATATGGCGGCATATGGATATCTGAAGTTGCTACCGACAGAAGAGAAAAAATTGTATATGAAAATGTTATCTTGGGATGTTTGGTCCCTGATTGTTTAACAAAGTCATTACATTTTGTGAAGAAGACTTCGAGCATTTCTTCTTTCGTTTAATGATTTAGCGGCATATGGATATCTGAAGTTGCTACCGACAGCAATGAAAAAATTGTATATGAAAATGTTATCTCTGGATGTTTGGTCTGTATATGAATATTAATTTTGTTGTGGGAAGCTCGTGAATTGATTTCTATGAAAATATCAATTCACCATGAGTTTGCCTAACCCTTTTTCCACAGAAACATTGTGGAAAGTGAATAATTCAATTTTATAGCTCTGGATTCAGGAGTACGTGATAGTATTCTACAATTCCTCGTTCGAACAAAAACAAATTGCATTTTCTATGGAGTTCTAAATCATCTGACAATACAACGAGCGTGAGTCGTTGGTTATGAAGCAGAAAATGGAATTATCTATACCTACAATCAAGTTGCATACATACAACTAAGGGAAAGTTACATCATTTCATTCGGGAGTACAGTATTTTTGGAAAGCTCTTCGCAAGATCTTTCTAATGGCCTTTGGTGAGGAAATATATATAGGGTGTTCCATTCAGAATTCATAATGAAAATGTATCTGTTGATTCGAGAATAAAAAAAATCCCCTGTAATGCAATTTTTCATTTTTTCTTCCTACTGTCAAAAATAAAGGAGGTATAGGTGGTGATACTTTATAAAGTCAGTGGAATCTATGTTTCCATGCATTCTAAAGATTTCAATTTGTAATTCGGAGCCTTCCGAAATTACACTTGATCATTAGTGAGTATTATGAATACCTAATTGAATTATGAGAAAATTGAAGCCCAATGACACGATAGGTTTTTCTCAAAAACAGAACAAAAAATATATATAATCATCATATACAGGGTCAGTTGGGAGGAACGGACCAAACTCCAGGTGTGTATTGTACAAGTGAAAATAATTTGAAACAACCCATATGTTCTGATACGATTCTCATTTGTTTTCATTCCAAATTTGAATAGACTCGTGGCACTTCTTAAACTTTAATTGTACAAACTTGGTTGATTCATCTGTTTTGTTGTTCTGACATGTGTGTTTGACGCCTTTATTTTTGAGTTTGTACGAATAAAGTCTCATAGAATGCCATACATCTATTTAAATATAGAATGAAAATAAATGGGTTTTTTCAAGATTATTCATACCTGTACAATACACACCAAACACTGAAGATCGTGAAACACATTGAACTTATTGATAGACGATGGACGATAATACAAGGAGGACACATTGAAACCTGACTGTACTGAATGAAATGTACGATCTACTGTCGCCTTTAAAAAATAAAAATACCTTGTATAATAGGAAGGCAGGTAGCTAATAATGATAAACTGAATTTATAAGGACTTTAATGGACTCCCCAACTTCCAACAATCCACAGCAATCTATCCTGCTCGAATGATAATATTATACTAATTGTAAGGGGGTTTTCGGCGATTGGGGTGATAATAGTCATCATGATAAATTAAAGTCAAGCATACTCCTGAGTTGTTTCCTGTTTTCAACCCCATTAAATGAATTACACTGCCAACCCTTGGTGACCCACACGAAAACAGGAAGTTCACTGAAAGACAAATAGCTACTGTCTGCCTATTTAAAGACTTCATTTGTTATCTTTTCGGCCACCGTTGCAAATGTGACAATAAAATTAACTGTCTGTAATTCAATTTTGTACATTGTCTCCTATGGGTTATCGAGAATCATTAATTTCGTTTTATTACTATCATGAAAGTCGAAGGAGTTATCTGATTCAGAAATTAGGTCGAAATTGGAGACCTTGATGTGGAACCTTCGAGGATTCAAATCATAAATATTGTTACGATAAACGTCCGGGTTCGGTCTTTCACGAAACACTCAGTAGAAAACAAGTATACCACCCGAAGATACTATAATTTTAGTTGAGGAGTTATTAGATAAAAACCATCATGTTAATCCGATTACCAAACAAGAGATTTTAGACCTTCTGTTGATATGTCTGAAACAAAATTACTTTTAATTTGACAACAAAATATATTCCGCGTCGAAAGGGTTGATTATGGGAAATCCTCAGGGCCCTTTACTTGCTGAAATTTTCATAGGTAACTTGGAGCGAATAATACATAAACATCCATTGATAAAACAATTTTTGTATTGGTATAGATACGTAGATGACGTTGCTTTGAAGGAACCAATAGACAATTAGACACTTTTCATCATTATACCAACACTATTTATCCGAACATAAAATTCCCAATGGAAATAGAAATGGAAAAGTCAATCAATTTCTTAGATTTGACAATTAGTAAAATTAATGATAAACATGAATTTTCAATTTTCCATAAACCTTCCCACACCGTCATCAACATAAAATTGCAGCATATAATAGTATGCATGATACACAGGCTAGTGAGTGTCCCTTTTTCAGAAGTAAATTTCAATAAAGAACTCAGTATCATTAAACATATTGCTATCAATAACGAATACAACATTAATTTAATAGACAGTATTCTTTCTAAACAACTTCTTATTAAAGCTATCCAAGAAGTTTTTCCTACCATCAAAAATAATAATATTGAGTTCTTTATTGAAATATCATATAACAGATGGCAGTCAACAACGGATACAACGTTAATTTGATAGACAGTATTCTTTCTAAAATACTTCATAATAAAGCTATTCAAGAAGGTCCTCCTACCATCAAGAATAATAATCATAATTATAGAACTTTAACCTATTTCGGATCATCAACTGAAGAATTAGCTTCATTTCTATACAAAAACAGGACTCAAAAGTAGCATATAGAAAAATTAACACGTTGGGAAGGTTTATCAAGAAAAATAAAGACGAAACTTCTAAATTCGAAAAATCAGGGATATACTAACTCAACTGTGGATCTTGTCCTAAGGTATATATCGGTCAGACAGGTCCTACGTTTAATCAGCGCATTCATGAACATAAGATGAATTTTATGAAAAAGAAAACAAATTCAACATACGCCAACCATATATTAGGAGAAAAAATTAGTATTGATGACAATTATTTCGAAATTCTACACGTAGAAAATGAAGCAATAAAACTCAATGATTTTGAATCATCAAAGATCAACAAACTAAAAATTCACTTAACGAAAATATTTCGCATAGTATTATTTGAAGTTTTCAATACCAGAATAGAGATTTCTCTACACATTTGTATTGTTGTTTTATTTGATGGTTTCTCTACTATGAATTTTTATGGTTGTACTACCCAAATAAGACAAAGATATTTTGATGGTCCTAAATATTGCACTGATCATCACCAAGGGCGTCGCCAGAGAGGGGCAGGGTGGGGCAGCTGCCCCCCCCCTACGATTAACGCTCACCAGTCACCCTGCTATCATTGAAACGACTATTTCATTCATCACATAATCTGACCAATCACAAGTCAGAGAAAACGTGTGCTTATCGCAAAAACTAGATGTTTTCAACGATGTAACCATGGGTAGCGAAGCGAAGTCTGTCAATTTGGCAAAAAATAATGACTGTACTTGTCAGGATGAATCATTCATTCAAAATAAATGCTTCTTTGCTTCGTGAACGTGAAATAGTCTCCACTCTGTTCTGAATATATTCTCATAATTCTTCATTTCCTTGTCAAATCTATTGTCTTGCCGTACAGCCCTACCTTTCGTCCTGACTCGTGGTGTTGCTCATCAACACAATTTCGTGAACAATGAGGCGACAGAATTATCTCGAATATTAAGAATATCGTGATATTACTTATGATAACGCTCACTTTGAGCAAAGAACTTCCGTAAGTATATTTTTCTCCTGAAGTTGAGAAGGCTCTGAAGATCCTTGTTGCCTTTACCTTGTAGGATTTGTACAGTTGAAAGGTCATTTAGTAGCCTTAGGAGAATGAAAACCTGGTTGAGGAGCACCATGTATGATGCTCGACTCAATGGCCTCGCAATGATGAGTATACACAGGCAACATATTTTCAAAAACTTGAACGATTTCGTCAAAAAGTGACCAACGAATTCCCAAAGAACCCTAGAAGATTATTTTTCAACTGATTTACTGTATAGATTCTCTCTGTTTTTTGATTTTCTCATTAAACTCTTTCTATTTGATTTTTCTCTTCAGTTTTTTTATGGTGCCCCCCCCCCTATTTTTTCCGCTGGCGACGCCCTTGATCATCACTGATGATGTCCAGAGGCATCTGCAACACGTCCCTAGGACGTCCAAATGCAAATTACGTGTTCCTCATCATAAATGAAACCTTTCCAGAAAAAAATCTGACTGTAACGGGTCACGTTTGATTTTATGTAGACCATTAGACTAATAGGAAGCATTGTGAAGAACAATAACTGTACGAAGTTTAGTGGAAGTTTTAGTTTCGAACTGTGGGTTAATTGAGTTCTTCCGACAGCAGTGAATTACCGCACATCATTAGCTATCTGGCGTCCAACAAAAATGTTAACTTGAAAAATTGCCCTGCCCAATGTGCCTTGTTTATTGATGAGCCTTAACGACTGTTTTTTGTTTCACGGCCTGCTACCCTCGCTCGATGTTTACAATTTAAACAATGTAAAAAGGTATACAGTCGCAATGCTAAAGGATGCTATCAGCGTTATAGCAAAGGAAAATTCAACAGTATGACCTAAAATACTAATAGCTGCAGATGTCAGAATGAATCACTTTGGTTAGGTCACTTTTGGTGAAATAGTCTAGCAAAATACCACTCTGCTCTGAGTATATTCTCATCATGTTGTCTCTTATTGTTAACTCTACAGCAATACCACTCGTTCTTGCTTGGCAACACAATTTTGACAGAATTATCTCGAACACTCAGAACATCATTGATATTTGTAGCTGCAACCACACTATTATTTATTATACACTCAGTTCCAAAAAACAATGACGCACTTGATATTTGAAGTATCTTCTTAAAAAAAAATTGTAGGCCGATTTTTCTTTTATTTGTTGGTAGGTGATGCATTTGTTTAAGAAAAAATAAAGAGGTGAACATTTTTTCAAAGCCCCCTTGATGGTGGAGGAATAACTCGAACTATGATTTATCCTTAATTTTTGACTCACCTTGTGTGTTAATTGAGTTATGGTATACAAAGTGCTTACACCCTATACGAAAGAGGCTTCTTTTGCGAGCATTTTGGTTTTTTATTCATTGATTTATCTCTAAAATTTTCCGAATTACAGCTTTTTTGCTGATACCTTACGCTTATCCCACAAATTGAATTTATTGATGGATACTCAAAATTGATTGGGTTGTACTCTGGTAGGATCACATTGTCTTTAAAAAAACAAATGCCGTTGCCATAGCAACTAATTTGTTGTATGCCTCCATATTTGACCATTTGTCGTTGTGTCATTAATCAAGTGTCTTGTTTTATTGACTAAAATTACATAAAATGCCTCAAATAAATCCTGAACAAGTAGCAAGATCAGTTGCGTTAGTGAACGATGGGCGTAGTAAACGTTACGCCGCTCGTGCAGTGGGAGTTCATGAAGCAACTGCTCGTAGAGCAATCCGCGAGTACGAACAAACAGGATCGCTTCTTGAGATTGCGGATTTTACGGAATCGATCAAATACTGCGGTGAAAGTTCAGCAAGATCTTCGCCAAATTCGTGATGTTGCAGTAAGTAAGCTGACGGTATGTAGACGTCTTAAAGAAGTTAATTTAAAAGCTAGGAGACCTGCAAAAGGTCCCAAATTATTGCCCGAACATCGTGCTGCTAGAAGAAATTTTGTTGAAAATTATGGACAGTGGAATATTCTTGAATGGTCGAATGTCTTGTTTACGAGTGAGTCAAGGTTTTGCCTTAACATGGTGGATGAAAGAAAAAGAGTGTGGAGAAGAACTGGTGAACGGTTTAATCAAAATTTAATAACAGAATGCGAAAGTTTTGATGGTGGGTTCGTTATGGTGTGGGGAGGGATTTCAATGAATGGAAAGACCCCCCTTCATCTTTTTCCGGTGAGGCAGAAAAAATAAAAATCGGCCTACTATTTTTTTTTTTTTGAAAATAGGTCAAATATCAAGTGCGTAACTTTTTTTGGAACTGAGTGTATATTTCACGTTGCCATCGATCTGTGAATATTTTGATTAAATGAATGACCAAACTAATAGAATAATAGTGAGGTTATTAGTGAAATCCGAGTGAACAAAGCACATTCTTCAGTTTTGTTCTGTCAGATTGGCGTCGATTGAGATATGCCATCATAAAAGAGAAATTATGACTCCTCATTAATTGGCAGATGGTAATATTCTTTGTGTTCATTGATTAATTCTGTTATAATGGTGGTAGATGAATAATTATAAGCTCATATAATTTCAAAGACAAAACCCGCTAGGTTTGTTTCAAGTAATTAGCTTGAAGTTGAGAGCGAAGTCCAATAAATTCGAGGTTCTAGCAAGTTTCCCAAACGCAATACATTTACGAGTTTTTCTTTTATTTCTTCCTATTTTCCACTCTTCCGAATGAAAATGAGCCAACCTCGGAATTCATTGCACGATGATATTTGTGAGACTGTGGAACTGTAAATATACTTATACTTGACTCACTTCTGAACATTGATTCTAAGATAACAATATCTAGAATTTTGAAAACATATATGTGTATACCGGGTGGTCCACTTATGACTATCCACTCTCGATAATTCTACAAAAAACTAATTTGAAAAACAACTACAAAACACGTCGATTTTCATTTGGAGGGGGAGAGCAACTTCCTCTATAATTTAAGTAGGGTATGAGGGTCAAGTTATACATCATTAAAAGGGTAGGTAATTCAATTCTGATACTCGTAGTGCAAAGTTTTTTAATTGCAACAAGACGTTCCCGAGATATTCGAGTTCAAATGTTATGTTTTTTAATTATTACACCGAAAGAAAAATCTCATTTATGATAATTATCAAATATTTGTAAAATTCAAATTTGTTCATAATTAATTAGCCATATTAATAATTAAAATGGCTCATTCATCAAACTCGTACATATTTCTTTGCTTTATTTATGAACAATAAATGATTTATTACTGTCATATTTGTCCATTGTGAACAACAATAATTTATTTTTAACAATTCATCTATTACGCCGATTCACGAAGTGATAATCAATAAGATGAATTTATAATAATAATGTGATTTGATGATAATTATAACAATGATACAGTGTCTGTTATAGAGATACGTAATATAATGGATTATAATGGATATTTCATTTTATTCTTCGTTTGGTAATTATAATAATTCATTTGGTAATAATTAAAGAACTGTCATGCGCATGGGCCATCATTCTAGTGTAGCTTGTATCTTATATAGCGTGAGCATCTTCATGAAATCGATGATTTCCTTGTGATTTCGACCAACGCGAAAGTTATCAAGTGTGATGATATTAAACGAATGTATGGATAGATTATCAAATAGGCGTGGTACGCTAAATGCCATTTTAGTTATGTGAGTAGAAAAAAAGCATACTTTACGCTCTTGATACATAAACAACTATTAACTGAATGACATTGTAGCTTTAATGGATTTCTCCTTATTGTTATTTTCCCCTAGACAGCCACTGATACATAGGCCATTAACTGATAGATGTTCTGATTAGATTCGAGTCATTGTGTGTATGATTGATAATGACACTTATTATGGGAGTAGATATGCGGTAAGCGGTATCGATTACTCTAATTTCTTCAAAAGTATTCCATGAAAGGGTTAGGAACGAATCGAAATGATCTTATCAAATATTATCGAAATCGAAAGCTTTATCTCATTACACTTTGATACCTACAAAAGTGTGGTTACCGATATTCAAACCACTATACGCTTACGGACGAAGACCATATGTTTAGTCAGAATAGAAATTCCTGAAATTTCACTTTTTTATGTATAATGTCACCAAAAATGAACCAGAAAACATGATCTGGTCAAACTGTTATTATTGATTTCAGAAATACGCTACTCAAACGATTTGTCTACCCTCAATTCCGTGAACTCCGATATTTCTTTGTATTGTATTGTTCATAAAATGCGACTTGGATAGGGAAATGAAGTTGTTGAAATACAGTTCTCAACACCGTAAATGGACCACTCATAATTTACCTCTTTTTCGACGACCTGTATTTTTTGAAAAAATTTACCGATTTTCATGCGATTTCTGATATCAGATATGAGATTCCATTGACTTCACAAAGAGCTAGAACGCTGTGGAAAAGTTGGCAGAACGAGACTTACACAGGGTGTAAAGTGGAACAATCACACTATATGTATACTGCCTTTATATGTGCGATGCTGCCAGAACTCAATAAAAAATTTTCTGATTGGCAGACAGTCATATTATGACTATGTCAAGTCTGTGTTTTTTTCTTCGGATCTTGATTTTATTTGATTCAGACCAGGAAAGAGTCCCTCTTATCCTGATATCTATCATGAAACAAAAATCTCGGTTTTGAACTTTGATTGATCACCTGGGTCATAATCAACTGCATTTCGAAGAAGCTTATTCTCATGAACCTCAGGTTTTACTAAAGTCTTGATGTTTCATTCTCTAATGACGGACACGATCCCTGGCAATCTGGTTATTCCGAACATACACATACACATACAAGGAGATCCTGTCACCATTTGCGTTTTGGAATGTTTGTAATCTGGTGATGTTTGTAATCTGGTGATATGAAATTTAGCTGTGTGGCCCCAGAATACCGAGGCATACAGTAAAATTGGCCTGATAGCCAAGATGTTAATATTAAATTTTTGTCTCAAACCCAATTTACTTCGTCTGTTTAGAAATGGATACGGGGCTCCAATGGCTCTTTAGCTTTCGAAACTTGCTGTTCAATGTGCTGGGCCCTGAGCTTTTTGTCAATGCACACATCTAAGTGTTTAACTTGTGAAGACCAGTCTTATACTCATGACCATCCAGGACTATTCTGGTTCTGGGAGACCTCCGCTCCCTTCCGAGTGCGACCAATTGTGTTTCTGCAGGATTCAATCTGATCTTCCATCTTAGGAAGTACTCCTGAGAAGAATTCAGAGGGCTTTGGAGGTTCATAGCTGCTTGCTCAAAATTTGTCGAATATGCAAGAACTGCCGTATCATCAGTAAAAAGCGACATCTTGCACATCACTGGTCTCGGCAAATCGCTAGTATATAAACTGTGCAATGAAAAATAATGATTTTTTTCGAAAGTCTTGTATTTCTTGACATTTTTCTCCAGAACTCCACTCGAACTGAATATTGGGAAAAACTGTTTCCATATTTTCTGGAGGTTGACGAAAGACCAAAAAAGCATCATAAGAGAATATGCAAAATCTATGTGCAGAGTAGAAAATGGTGGCTAAAACCATGGCTCATTTGATTCATGATATTCAGGAACAACCTTCTCGATCTTGATATCCATTATTTATATTAGACTACTAACTCGAGATGTTGTCGAAATTTCACCTCTAATTGAAATACAGGATAAGATTTTTCATATCTTACATTCATGACTTAAAAGGATAGATCTCCGAAATTAAATGTTTTCCTAGAGACACCTGGTGATCATAGTCGACTAATTTTTCCGTTATCATACACGGAGGTCACTCATATTCCTTCATTGAGTCGCCTCCGTCTCCGATAGCCAAGCAGCCATCAAAGCGTTGAGCTCTCCCTACATCAACTCGAAGATGGTATGGGAATGCCTAAGCAAATTGAATGAGCTAGGCAGCAACAATAAAGTTATCCTCCTCTGGATGCCAGGGCACATCGGAGTGGAGGGGAATGAACAAGCAGACGCTCTGGCACGACAAGGGCTTCAACGCCACTGATCGGACCAGAGCCATTCTGCGGCCTTGGAAATTCCTATTTCCAAGGAGAACTTGAGAAGGCGGAAGGAGCCTGGAGAGCCAGACAATGGAGAAGACTTCCAGGACTACGGCAGGCTAAAGATCTCCTTGGAAATTTCAACCAAGAAAGATCTAAGACACAAAGCAATAACGGGATTTCTAACGGGGCATTGCAGACTCAAAGAACACCTAAGGAAGCTAGGCTTACAGGAGGACGGCACCTGTAGATTCTGTGAGGAAGAACCAGAAACACCCCATCACATACTGAGGGAGTGTGACGCTGAACATCACAAAAGATTGAACATACTGGGAACACACCAGCTGACTGTGGAAGAAATACCACAGCTAGACCCCCTCAAAATCCTCAAATTCCTGAAGGAATTGAATCTCGAGGGGCTGCTATGAACAGGAAATCCTTGATATAGCAGGAGCAGATGGGGCACAATAGATCTAATTAGGTCGCAGCGCATCTGTCACCATCCAACCTACCAATACCAATAACAAATACCTCCGTCTCGAACAATGTTATTTGGCGAAATTATCAAGCAACAAGCTGTCGTAACAATCGCCAAATATTCCTGGCAAAATAGTATCCCTTGTGATATTGAATATGAGAATTTTGTGTTCCACTGGACCAGTTCACATTCTGCAGAAAATTCGTGCAGTTGCAACATGCTTCAGAAATGGTGCAACAACAGTTCGACCAATTCGCTATATAAATGGAAGAAATATCGTCAAAGTTGTTAACAGTTGTCTATTATGGTGCAGGATAAAATCTAAATCCTGAAATAATGGGAATTTGAAAGCTTCATTTCCGCGTAGCGAACTTTTATACAGCAAGAACAAAAACAGGGACAATCCTGCCAACAATTTGATCGTTAAGCGAAAGATCTGGAAAGATAAATCTTTTCAGGATCACTGGGTAAGATGCACGTGAGGATTCGTTGGGAATTTCGAATTTCCTCTAAAACCGCATTCTCATAGAATTCTATGATTGATGATACGGCATTACGTGCGGAATAAAGTATTTGTTATTGATTGAAATCTGCATTCATCCAATAGAAACTTGTTTCATCATTAGATGTAATATGAACAAAAACTCAGGAATTTGCATAACACTGTGGCCATATTCCATTGGAGAATAGACATTTTGGAAACGATGCAAATGAGCAGCAATCTTGTATACTTCCCGTCTGCTGTACGTATATTCTATATTGTGTGGAGCTAAAACATATGCATCATCAATCTTTATAGGGTTCCCTTATTGGGATAAATAAGAATACCAGAATTCACTGGTCTGATGCTTAGCCTGTGAAGTCGAAATCTATGAAGTAGAAGCTTACCATCTTGATAATTACAAAGTTTGAAATCCAATGTATCGAGTTGAAATATTGATGCGCACGAACGGAAATTCCTATAATGATCGTATAACATAGTGCATACCCAGGAAGGATATATTTATTCATTTATTTATCTATTTATTACCCATACAGGCTATTGCAGCTTAATTACATGGATACAATACTGAAGATATGATGAACAAGAACAAACAACTTCAAATACTATTATCATTAGTTGATAAATAAAAAATGAAAAATGATCGATGATCAATACCAGAATTGTAGAGTCTAAACTAAATAAGAAACTTACGGATAGATGAGTCTCAGTTAGATGTATTCAATAAATGCTCCAATATGCATTTACGGTAAAGCACTGGTGGTAAAGTCCAGTCCAACTTAATCAGCGTGTTGATATTATTAGCTAATAATAATGATAATAATACGAGTGGTGCTCTCATGGAACCTAATAATGTGACATTGAACATAAGTGTGAAACGAGTACGACGTGGTGGTACATTGAGAGGAATCATGTTAAGAATTTCTGGAGAATCCACTTTGTTGGTTAGTATTTTGTACAGAAACATCATAGAGTTCAAACTTCTTCTTTGTTCCAAGGGGAGAGGAGGTAGGTGTTGGAATTTTCTTCGAACTTCTGGAGGTTATTGGTATTTTATTTCACTCTGAGCATTATGGCTATTTCATAGTTGAAATTACGCCAGTCGGGCAACCAGCCACTTCCGTCTGGGAATTTCGGTTTTGGAGCGTTTCTCTCCATCTTTTTCACTCAGATGGCGTTGCTCTCATATTGTCTAGGGAGGACGCCTATGAGGGAATATAATGCCGACTTGATTTTTGTTTGGCTCGGCTACGCTTAGTCGGCGGTCTTAGGACTGCTGGCTGGAGGCTGCCCTGCACTGATGACAGTCGAAGAGCTCGAAGCAGGTCTGTAGGTGTCTGGCGTGGCCTGGCTAAATCCAAAACAATAGGCATTCAGGAAAGAATCACTTGTATCTGTATCCGTTTATACGATTCGATGCATAGATTTCGGGAGGATGTAATTCAATGTTCTGCGTGGCATCAGCCAGGAAAGTAGTTGTTTTTCTCCCGGAATTTACCATTGTTGTTCATTTTATGAACTTTGGGTGGAAATGACGTTGAGCTTTTTGTATTTATTCTGTATCTGTTTATCAAGTATGTACGGCAACATTTTCGGAATAATTGTCATACATGGTGTTTATTGCAACGATACCAAAAATGCATGCCATTTTTATTTTATAACAATTTTTTTTTCAGTTATGAAAATAGGACAATAGTATTCCCAGTTCATATCATTAGTATTTGTCCATATTGATTACTTATGTAACACGTTTTCAGACATAAAATTTTATTCGGAAAATTAGATTTGTCTCCTTCTGGGTGTATCAGACCCAACGCGTTCTTTGCTGTAAAAATTAATCACGCGTCTCCTGCAGGGTTAATGGAAGTGCTTTCGACTGTGCTTTCGATGGCATGCAAGCATTCTTGTACTCAAAACCGAAGGCGGGTTATGCATAGCCATCCTTAGGTTTACTTTAGTTCGTTGATTTAATGGCGTTGATTCGTGATAAATAGGGTTATTACCGTGAAATGGAAGCCCTCGAGAGAAGAATAATAATGAATTTTGTGATAGATTTGTCCCAAAGTTCCAAACACTGAACAGTTCAGTTTCTTTTTGTTGCTCCTTTCAGACTGTGGCTTATTTAGAGGGGGGAAACAATAGTCTACTCAGGGGTATTACCGTGAGTGCTTAAAATTATATCTATATTAATGATTGTCTTTGCCACTTTACAGTTTCGAATTTTTCATTGCATGCAATTTATATTTTCAAAAAATTTTCGTAATATTTATGAGTTTTGAGCTGGTTAAAAGAAACCATGAGAACAGTAACATTCAATTTCCATCTAATTATGCATAACTGACACATGAAGAACTAAAAAACCACCATTTCTACACTAACATCGATAATATCGATGAGAATACAGTATTAGAAGTCATAGGAAAGAGTTGACCTTCGCTTTCATTGGTTAATATCGGCGGCAATGATACACTTGCCTAATATTATGACTTACGGTGTGGCGTAATGGTTGAAGTTTTCTTCATGAGAAGATGTCCACATCATAAAAATACGATTATTTTTCATGCATTGAAATCTCATCATGATCTCAGATAAGGCGTCGTATATTTATTTTGTCAGTGTAGTAAACATTCCTTCAGAAGGGAGCGCCACCTACTATCTTCTTATTTGGAATGTAGTATATAATTCAATTTGATTGATTGATTGATTGTCTTTATTACCCCAAGAAACATTTCTGTTTATGATAGGGATACATAAATACATATAAAAAAATAATAATAAAGGGTTAACTATAATGAATTCCACTCAGTGGAAACGAATTAATATTGTGTCATAAGATTGAAGTTATATTTCATTCCTAAGTAATCAAATCATGCCACATATTTTTCTTTCAAATTGTCCTGAGCAAGTATTTTTTAAGATTGATTTTGAACCTTCTTGCATCATGTATATTTTTTAACTCATTCGGTAATGAATTTAAAGAACATTTAAATAATAATAACGATAACATTAACGATTAACGATGGTAAATATTGAAACTGAAAGTGCAATTTGTGTTTGTTGCATGCTGCACTATAGCAGATGCAACATCTTGAAGAACGTCGTTTTTTATTTGAATTTGATTGGTTAGTGTTTGCATCTATTATTTCCGGGGGGAGATCTTGGAACTTTCCTGAAAAGCTACTTCACACCTCAACAGCTTCTCATGATCTACAAAGCGCAGATACGGCCTGTTCTAGAATACTGTTCCCACATATGGGGTTCAGCACCAAAACATACGCTGATGCTCTTAGAGTCCATCCAGAGAAGAGCCATTCGCCTGGTGGGTGACGCCGCACTCACTCACTCTTTGGCATCATTGGAACACCGTAGAAAGGTCGGCGACCTTTCACTTTTCTATCGATACTTCCACAGGAAATGTTCTTCGGAAATCTCTGCTATCATCCCTCCACTAGCAATACCATTCAGACGAACTAGACAAGCCCAGTCAGCACATCCTTTCGTTGTCAACCTCGAAAGATGTCGAACAGCACTTTATCAAAATTTCTTCATCCATAGAACGGCTAGGCTCTGGAATTCATTGCCTAAGGAAGTATATCCAACAACATATAATCTCCAGAAGTTCAAAAAAAACTTCCAATACCTACCTCCTGTCCCTATCCTCCCTAGGAACGCACAATGTTCTTTGAACATTATAGGGATTTCCTTTCGTGCGCTCCAAGCGATAAAAAAATGTTTAATTGGAATGGGCGTGTACACCTTAGTAGAACTTTCAACTCAAACCATGTTTATAATGATCCTTTTATACATAAATAATGATTGACGACATAACTCGATCAAAAAATTAACTGGAATGTTTTATTTTTGGACATAAATAATAGTACCTTCTGAAAACGGACCCTCTTATATGACGTAGAAACCTCATCTCGCCATAGTTAAAAGAAAATACCAAACGCCCGACGGAGACTGAGGCAACTGATATATTAATTCTTTCAACTGTGATCTCGCGCTAATTCACTCTGTCAGAAATTATGTATCATTCATCTCTGTCTGGAATAGTCTTGTATCAGTATTAGGGTTTTGACGTGACATCATCGCCTCGTTTCCAGATGTCCGAAAAATCAGGGATATCAATAATTTTTTATAAAACCTAGGGAGCTCACAGCAAGAAACGGTTTGCGGTGGTGAGCTAGTTTGGGTGAGTTCTATCGAATTATGGAATGATTTTTTTTTGTGATAGGTAAAAGCCTATTACGGACCCGGAAAAATGACGCTTGAAATGCTTATTTGTTGACTGCCACTACTGTCAGTTTATAGCGACTGTTGCTTATGGGTACGTTCTGGTGCCAACAGTTATCACCACATGTCTCCTGGTATTCCCATCGAAATCGTAAGGAAAAGTAAAAATAAGGCGCAAAAGTAAAATCGTTCGAAAAAGTACAACTTACAAAACGAAAAATCATGCGAAAGAATTACTGTTTCGCACGTTCGTAGAAAAGAATAATATCGTAGAGACATTAATTACCCAATGAACAATGAAAACTCAGACTAGTCAACTAATACAATCACTTTATTGCCCAAAAAAGACAAATTTCATTGAAACAATAACCCAGTAAAAACTTGTATATATAAAAAGGCGTCAACCACAATACAACCCCGACGTTTCATGGCCCTCCATTTTTTGATGCCTCAGGACCAATATCGACAGCATTCCTCCTCAAGAACGAATAATCCTTAGCATTTGGTAGTCCATGGACTACACAAGCACTCAGAGCTGATCTACTGACATTCATTGAGGCCGCATCATACCACTCGTTCGAGTCAGTGTCGTAATATTCAACATAGTTGATTGTCGTGGAACCTGGAAAATCATAAAGCAACCAATTTTATTTGATACAATATAAGGTGACAACAACAACAATAAAAATCTAAAAAATCTAAAAATGCTAAATCGATCAAGTCATAAAAATAGCCACAGGGACTAATCAGTAGATGGCAAGGTATCAATTTTATCCATTTCGTAATGAAATCATGTGTTTTTTTAATTAAATTTTAAATTTTGAAATATGTCTGCAATTTTTTATATTATGTGGTAATTTATTAAATTCAGCTAGAGCAGCGTGAGTAAATTTTTTTTGGCCAATTATAGAAGTAGCAGAATCAAGATGAAATAAGTTTAATTGTCTCGTGTGATGACCATGAATTTCTGAGTTTCTTATCAAAACAAAATTGGATTTCAGATTATTGTTTATTATATTATATGAAACTTTAAGAGAATCTATTTTATATAATTCATCCAATGAACATTTTTCTGTTATCGCATACAGATCATTTGTTGGGATATCAAATGAGAGGCGATACAATACTTTCAGTGCTTTCTTATAAAGTGCAGATATTTTCCTGAAATAATTTTTTGAACAAGATCCCCAAACGTTTATCATATAGGTAATACGACTGGGTATATGAGAATGAAGTACTATGTTTATGACTTTTTTGTCAAGTTTAGGACATCTTCGCAAAGCTCCAATGATTGGAGATATTTTTTGTATCAGAACCTCTATATGCTTGTCCCATTTCAATTTTTCATCAATCCACAAACCAAGATACTTTATTTGTGTAGTTCTTTTCAATACTTTATTTTTTTGATGGAATATTATATATTCAGTTATATTGGTGTTAATTGTTAAAATGTTTGAATAAAGCCATTTTTCAATTTTTTTCAGAAACTTCACAAGTCTTTATTAGCTCCTATTGCAGAAGGAATTATGAATGTGAGTGGCTATAGGTAGAGTATAGGTACCGTACTTTCAGATTACAATTCACCTGAAGAATATTCATCCCTTTGGTTTCGCTGCATTTTTTGTGCATTGTACAGCAGCACAATGCTTGAATAAATGAATTATCGTATGGCAAAATAATCGTGAAAAACAGATCAAATTCTATGTAAACAAATAAGAAAAGTGAGGTTGTTGTACCTTCATTGACAACTCAAAAGAAGATAAGGTGATACTGGTTTATAACTAACAATACCCTTAGAAGCCTTATCTCAAATATATGCCCTAAGGCCAACGTAACAATATTAAGATTCTTGATTCATGTTACTTGATGAGTATTGAAATGAAAAAAACATTGCGAGGAGCATGGCTTGCGTTTATTGGCAAAGTAAACTAGATTCTAGAATATGTTTCAATATTTTCTCGGAAGCCGGAATATACCTAGTGATGAAAATGGAACTACTAAAACTAGCAGTATACTTCTGAATAATGTCTCACTTCAGTTTAGAGTAAATGGCGTTTCTTTATCGAACAAACTCACTACATGTAAACATTATTGACCATATTTTTGACGGGATATCAGTTTTGGATCACTCACCTGATACGAATCTGTCATTGAACCCGCCAATCACAAAAATATAATCATCCAGAATCACACTAGCAAAATTGCTTCTCGGCGTCAGCATTTCAGCAATATCTGACCAAGCTGAAGATACGTCAGGAGTATACTTTTCGCCAGTTGCTAGTCTGGTATAACCGTTGAAACCACCAATAGCATACAGGGTGTTCCCGTAGGCTATTAGAGAAACTCCAGAACGAGCAGAGTTCATTTGGGGTATGTAAGACCACTGTTTAGTGACTGTGTCATAAGCTTCAGCTGAGTTCATGACCTCTTGGCCATTGAAACCTATAGAAAATAATGGATTGTACAACTAAAACTGTTATATTGGACCATAGTCAGCTGTTTGGTGGAATGAAGCCTCATTTCATCTTGAATTACTAAGGATATTCATATACATCAGTAAGGATAGATTATTGTATATTATCCCAACTCAAAAATCAATTCAGTTGTTATCACGAAATATATTGGTTTATGATTGTTTTTCTTGAACTGATGAGTGTGACATTAAATTTCTACAAGTGAGAAGTTCAATATTCAAAATTAAGAAATGCATCAAAATCATCAGGAGCTACCTATCCAATAATGATGAACATTTCACAGAACAGAAATACTTCCATCATCTGAAGTCACTCAGAGAGCTCAGAAGTGAATATGAATCTTTGGAAGAAGTTCATATTGCTTAAAGTGGAATTACATTTTCAAAGGAGCATTCCTTCCTTCCTTTGAGTGAATATGAAATTTTCAATAGTTGAATCCACTAACCCCCAACAACATATATTTTGTCTTGTACAGCTGCAGCGCTAGCGTCAGATCTCTGTTTTTGCATCGGAGGCAGAATTTCCCATTGGTTCTTCTCAGGGTCATATCTTTCAACGGAGTTCATCCTAGTGCGCCCATTATAACCTCCAAAAGCAAATATTTTGCCATCGTGTACCACTACGCTCACATAACATCTAGGATAGTACATGCATGATCTTTCACTCCATTTGTGGTCAAGGGGATTGAAGCATCTTACTGTGTTGAAGTATTCATTTCCATCGAAACCACCTACGAATCAAAAAATCAGCTCATTATCAAATCCTGATATAGTATGAGATCTCAAGCAGCATAGCGTATTTCATTCTACACTCTAATGAAATTCGAATCACTGAATTTGTCATACATTCTTTATCTAGCATTGGAAATCATTTGGACTATGAACACATTATCTGTCATCAAATTTTTGGAATAATGCTTGTTTGGATTGTAATTCGTTGTAGCAAACAAACCTATCATATAGATGATTTCATTGAGATTACACAGTCCATGGTAAGCTCTTGGTGATGAGTCTGTGTCTACTGAAAATAACCATCTGTCTGCTCTGCTGTCATAGGTTTCCAAGAAATTCGTAGGGCTACCTGAATGGAAAGATATTTCGAAATGAATGTCTCATCTGCATGTATTTTATGTATACAGAATGTTTCCAGATGTGAGGCATCTACCAACTCCATCACAACAACGCGATACGCCACACTACAGTATCAAAAACACGAGCTGAATAATACGACTTGATTCTGGAGCACTAGATTCGTATTTAAAATTATTGAAATTTTTTTTCAATACCTTTGATATTTTGGAACTTTCATGGAAGCATTTTTTTTCAGTGAGTTTCTTATCCGATTGAATGAATGCCATACCTTTGGAAACACCCTATATTTATCATCGTAAGATCAATTATTCACCTTCGATTGATCTTAAAAAAAATTGTGTAGTTTTGGTATTCATACAGAGTATATACCCATGAGTACTAACCAATGTAGGGCAAATGAATGTTGGTATACCGATGGCTCCAAAACTTTGGAAAGCGTCGGAGCCGGAATATACGGGAAAAACCCAGTAGTGAAACGCTCATTCAGTATTGGTAAACTAGCTACGATATTCCAGGCAGATACGCCATTGAAATATGTACAAGGGAGCTGGAAAATCGACACCACACACAAAAAACAATAAAAATATTCTCAGGTAGTCAAGCAGCACTGAAAGCACTTGAATCCAACTGCTTTAAATCCAGTATGGAGCTGCACATAAACCTTAAACCTTGCAAACTGGCACAACGCAATAACGTTAACCTAGTCTGGATAGCAGGTCACTCGGGACTAGAAAGAACGAAATAGCGGACGTCCTAGCAAAAAGGGGGCTGAAACATCGTTCACTGGGCCAGAGCCGGTAATCGCTATAGCACATAGCACGACCAAGAATGTTATAACATCCTGGGCCGACAACGAAAGACTCGAAAATTGACGTAGTCAACCGGGCCTAGCTCATTCCAAAGCAGTCATGGTTTGTACAAGGTACAAACAGGACTCTGACAAACAACTATAGAGCTCAGTAGAGCACATCTCAGAGTTATGGTAGGTTTGCTCACTGGCCACTTCAAACACCACATGCAAAAAATCGGACTTGCACTAGATGTAGAGTGCCGTCTATGCATGGAATAGAATGAGTTCGGAATGAAACTAACCTATGTAGGACTAATGAATGTTGGTATACCGATGGCTCTAAAACTTTGGAAGGCGTCGGAGCCAGAATATACGGGATGAACCCAGTAGTGAAACGCTCATTCAGAATGGATAAACTAGCTAAGATATTCCAGGCAGAGGTATACGCCATTGAAATGTGTGCAAGAGAGCTGGAAAATCGACACCACACACGAAAAACAATAAAAGATATTCTCAGATAGTCAAGCAGCACTGGAAGTACTTGAATCCAACTGCTTTGAATCCAGAGCAGTATGGAACTGCAGAGAAACCTTAAACCGACTGGCACAACGCAATAACGTTAACCTAGTCTGGATAGCTATTCTGGATAGATATTTTTCAATAAACTACTACTACTACTACTACTACTACAAAATCGGACTTGCACAAGATGCAGAGTGCCGTCTATGCATGGAGGAGGATGAAACAGCTAAACACATTTTATGTACATGCCCAGCAGCGACCAGAATCAGATTTTCAACAGTTGGCAATACAACAGTAGGGCCAGAAAACCTGATAAATTGTTCTCCCAACGTACTCCTTAATTTCGCCAAGAGATTGGATATACTGGGAGAAATATAACCACAGGGTGAGCCCACTCACGTTTAAACCTAACCTAATCTACCCATGAGTAATCGCAATCTGTGGAGAACCAGAAATGGCATGATCGAAAATATTTAGTGTCGTTCTAGTAAAAGTACAAAGGTATCAACAAGATAGATGATGAGTCGAATATTGCTTAATGTCAGTAAAGAGTATAACGAACTGGGTGGGAGGGATGTGATGTTCTGTAGAGTATTTCAGTTAGAATGTTTTTTTGAGAAGAGGAGAATCCACAATTTTTTGTCTTGCCGAGGAGCCCCAGCTTTTCTTGTTACGCTACTGTGTCGGTGCTAATACGCTTTGGATTTTTATCTATGCAAATATGTCGTGCTATTGGTATATTTATATATTGCAAGGTCTTGTTATATTATATACGCAAAAATATAAGGTTAACGTATTATCGATGAGTGTGTTCCACTGAAGGCTTCTAATGTTTTAACGCACATTTTGCTCTTCCACTCAGCACCAAATTCCTTGTACATAGATAGTCAAAAGCTCTTGGATTAGAAAACGTCATTATTCACGTCACTGATGAAGGCCGTGAGAGATCCACAACGAATTATATCAAAGTTGGCCAAGGTCTACGTGGTTGTTTATGTGTGAAGACGTCAAGTGTGAGGAAGAAAGGAGTCTTGGGTATTTTGTGTGTGAAGGTGTGAATTGCAGCGAAGACTTGGTCGATTACTTTTGATCTTGCCATGCGATGATTTCAAATTAAAAGCAACCGATGGTATTGAATAAACAACAAGAACAACATTCAATACTTACATATTCAATTTCGAGTATTTACCTGCACTCCAACCACCTACTGCAAACAAAACACCATAAGGTATTCTTGGCCTGAAGAGATAATTATTGATGTAATCCACATCGTCTTCTTGGCTCAAGCTGCCAACAACTGTTTGAACATCTTGAAGATACTCTTTACATTGACTGTTTTCTTCTAGGAGATGCCACTTGGATATTTCTTGGACGGAATCATAGGTTAGAGTACCTAATCTACAATGCATTTCATTATAATCTCACTTCTGCCATAAGTGATTAATGACGATATATTATCGAATTGAAATATTGAAATATGTAGGGCTGTAACAACACACCGATGCTCTATCTGAGAGCATTATTCAATTCAGCCCTATGAATTTCGATTCGATACCCAGAAAAATGATCAGATTGAGGTAACAATTTGATTTTCAGCTAAAGAATTGTAAAATAGATGATCCGGCTCGAAGGACCATGTTGCAGACTTGTATAATAATGTACTATTGTAGAATCATTTCAATCAACGATAATAAAATATGTACCTTCCATGAGAGACCTACCTTACACATTTTATCAAGGTGAAAAGATGAGTCCTCCTTCTCACTGGTGAGTAGTTGATCCACATCTTGATGGCCTCGAATACAGTTTCCTCCGTTTTGACATTCAGTTCATCATCTCGTAGTATGTCTTCAAGATGTTGAGCAGACAGATTATAAATTTCATAACTTTCTTTGAGGATCCGTGAAAAATTATGCTTGATATACAGTTTTCCTCGCTCGATCAGATCCTTGCAGAAATATTGCCCAGCAAATTTCAAGATGTCCAGACAATTCGATGGGGCCAATTCTTCCATCAGAAAATTGCAGCATAACTGCACCACGTCCAGAATTTGGTATTGATCCGCACATTTCAACAACTCTTTGACATTAGTTTTATTGATGATGCAATTCCCGGTGTAGGCATAATCTGAGAAATTATGGTAAATTTTCGCACAAAGGATACTCGGGACTTTGTTTGCTCAAATTATGAAGTTTTATTGTAAGTAAAATATGAATGTGAATATGACTGGCAAGTTATAGGTACTCTTTTTTCAAATATTGAATCGACTATACAGTGTGTAGACATATGATGGAATAAAATCCGTAACTCCATAACAAGAATATATATTTCAAAAAATTCGACAGATCGATTTTTATTTCTGAGAATCTATTTTTCACATAAACATCTTCAACCATCTGTCAATTTCCTACCCTACAGATCAACTCCAAGTTTGAATTGTACAAGGGGATATGTATTCCAGAAGTCAATTTACTGTACAAGTAAGTATAATACAATAGTACCTTCCATTAACAAATGTTTAGACGGGAATTCCAAGAAATTTTGAATCTCTCAACTGCCCCTCGCAGGTATTTGAAAAAACATAGACCAATGTATAGAGATTTGAAACACCTCTTTAACAATGTGTAACCACTTGTACAATTTGAAAAATATGAAGGGGTTGCTCTGTAGGGTAGGAGGTTGACAGGTGGTTAAACATTTTTATGTAAAAAATGGATATTCAAAAATAAAAATCGAATTGTCCGATAATGTTTTGAAATATATTTTTGTTATGAAGATACCGAATTTATTCCATCTTAGGTTTCCACACTGTTGTACACACAATTCATATAAATTGCACAGCTGTATGATCTCATTTCTCCATAAACAGCAATTTGAGCCGTCTATGGATTCATTCAAGTTTGGTAAGAAAATTGTTCGTATTACCTATTCTCTGGTATCAAAAAAGCAATTATGCTATTGAGCAACCAGAAGTTATCACCTAGAATTTGAGTCAACATCGATATTCCATAGCAATAAGAAGATATTTACCTAAAAATACTTGAAATATATCGCCAGATATGTTCATCTTAGCTTCAGTAGCTTCTGTTGGGTCTCTGTTGATGGAATTAGTGAAAAGGGCCCTGAAGTAAGGACTAACTGCAGCCAAAATAGCCCGATGTATCTTGAATTCGCTACCATCATCACATTTCACTACGCCATCACAAAGTTGAGATTTCTTACGTAGTTCTAACCATACAGGCGGAAAGTCAAAAGTACTATTCTATGAAATCATTTGTTTTAGGAATATTCTAATGGATCGTGCGTATTATTTGTTACCTGATAATGAGAGCACACACATTTTTTGCACACACTGCCACTTTTCTTCCGCTTCTTAACGATTTTGTGATTGTTCGCAATAATATCTTCGTTTTTATGTACAGATGGTACTTTTCGTAGACGCATAGTGAATTCCATTAGGATTATCGTACTAAGAACTGTTCGAGAGTGGTTCAACGCCTGTTAAATATCACAATTTTTCAGTGACAGTTCGATCCATTTTCTGTCATTACCACTGTTATTCATCAGCTACCAATAATATACAAGACGTTGAAAATTAATGAGATAGATACTTACAGTGTAATTTTTCGTCGAGGTTCCCTCTAGACGTCACAGATAGGGCTCTGATGAATTCTTCGAATTCTATCGATCCATCCTGGAAAATAATTTCAATTACGTTTCCTTCATTATAACATACAGGGTATCATTTGGTCATTTGGGTAAGGTGTCCAAACTCAATTACCGACTTGATTTGGATTATTTCACCTACCAGGTCACCCGAACAAATTCAATGGCAGCAGTTGAGCTACCAATCTTTCATTATTCTTGAAGAGAAAAATCTCTACGAGGCCACTAGATGTTCAGCAATCTGCAGAAATTTTGAAAGAGACCTTGCAGTTTTAGTAGTTTGAGATAAATCATTAGAGCAACAGTTCTTATCACACTAAATGGGCCACTCCAAAAGTAGACTCTTTTCCGACGAGCTGTATTTTTTTAACTAAGTAACCGATTTTCATGCGGCTTTCGATATTAGACGTGATCTTTTATCGACTTCAAATAAAGCTAGAACCCTGTGAAAATGTCAGTAAAACAAAACTTACATAAGGTGTGAAGTAGAAATATTACAATATGGTCTACATTTTGCGTTACTGCCGGAAAAATCAGTCATATCATGATATATAAGAAGAACACCAATTCCTACCTTATTCCCCTCGGTTCTCACGATGTTCTCTGAACATTACAGGATATCCCTTTTCGTGGAAACCAGAACATAAAAAAAATATTGGGACTTCATCTCGGGACATTTTCGTGACATATTAATATGGATATTATATTCCAACAAGATGAAGCACCATTTCATCTTGTTTTTCAATTAGAGTTGAATTTTTGTAATTGTCTCGGATTATTAGTCTAATCTAAATAATGGATATCGAGAAGGCCGTTTCTGAATAGCATGAATCGAATGGGCCATGGTTTTAGTAATCGTTTTTGTTTTTCTTGTACTGGAATGAGATTTTCTCCTATTTTCCTTTTTCCCTGTTCTGAGTTCTGAAGGGAGTTTTTAAGAATTAAGGAGAAGTATATTTTTCTCCGATTGGCAGCAAATATTAATTTTGCTGACACATATCAATCAGCAAAGTATTACTTTTCCTGCCTAGGCAGCAAAGTGGTTACTTTACTGATTGATATGTATCAGCAAAATTAATAATCCATAAATCTCCGGCAACAAATTCAACTCTATATTTTTTGCCACCTCCCTTATTTCTGGAGGTGTGAGTACTTCTAGGTCGCTATCACTGTCCATTATATAATAATTTAAATATACCGATATTTTTTCGCACAACTGTCAGAAATTTCATGAATTGTCAAACTATAATTATTATGGACATTTCCATAGCAACCAACCATTCCAACAACTGCGATTTCTATCAAATTTTATTTTGATTGAACACTACAAGAAAAATAAAGAGATATATATCATTATAAACAATCGGAGAAAAAATTATATGTTCAACTCGGCAGCAAAGTAGATTGACTGCCTTAGCTGGATTCTTAGCCTCACTACGCTATGAATTCAGCCTCGGCAGCTTTGCTGCCTAGTTAAACAAATAACTATTCTCGCTCCAGAGAATTTCAAGATCCTTACACAACGAACACGTGAGATAAAGGGGTGTTTCCATTAGAAATGAGACACCCTGTATATGAGTCTGAGCATTCGTCAGCTAGATAACCTGATACAAACTTACACTACACTGTTTTACCACTAACCAAACCGATTTTTTAACGCCTCGACACGTGTTTCGCTAACTATGTTAGCATCTTCAGGAGAAGATTAAAACTCAGTTTGGTTAGTGGTAAAACAGTGTAGTGTATTATCGTGCCAAAGGTTCCAGTCTTCGATATATGATACAAACTTGTTGCAAATGTATGTACCAACTCACGATACCGACATCATTCTCATATTGCCCTTCTCCGTAACGAAAGCACTTCAAGTAAGCACTCTGGTTTCCTTTTCCTTCAGCGTTGTTCCGCTGTTCCTTTCTTTCCCTTGAGTTCGTCTGAAATCCATCTGAACGAACGTTCTGAACACGAGGAGAATGGGAGCCTGCGAGATTCCCACTTAAACTATTCATGTCGGCTCTTTTCAAATCTTCTCGATGATATACTCGCTAGCAAAGATTTTTCCGCATTACTATACAGGGTGAGTCATGAGGAACTGTACATACTCCTACCACGAATAGGGGCTCTTGAGGGGAATGTCTAATGACCATTAGAAAGGGTCTTCTCCTCTTCTTCACCAATATATAGGGTGAATCTTGAGATTTGGCATAAACATCTCCTGGACATAACTTATCAACAGGTTCTTCGATTCGTCTGGTTTTTTCATGGAATATTCCTCTACTAAACCCTAATCTACTGGCATTTCCAGAATCGGAAAAATCTAGGACAGTTTTTAAATAATTTGGATAATTTAGTTAAAAGCAAAAAGTTCATCCTGTGTATCGTTTTTGTAAACTATGACAGGGAATTTTCACTTTTGAGTATTTCCCTCAGGGGCCTATCTTCGTGGTAAGAGTATGTACAGTTCCTCATGACTCATCCTGTATAGTTAAAGTCAATCGTTTCCCAGCTACCTTCATTCAATTCTCTCTTTCATAGATTATTACTTTCCCTCGGATTTTGATGAAGAACACAACATGCATAATATATATGGTGAAACCTTAGCCGTGGCACTTGATATCTCCAAAGCATTCGATCGAGTCTGGCACCACGGACTCCTCGCCAAGCTTCCATCTTATGGCTTGCCTCCCCAGCTATGTTCTCTGCTAGCTAGTTTCCTCTCATACAGGTCTCGCCATGTAATGGTCGACGGAGTTTCATCTGACTATCTTATCATAAATGCTGGTGTTCCGCAAGGATCAATTCTAGCACCAACACTATCTTTACTCCATATCAACAATTTGTTGGAAGCAACTTTGTGTCCAGTACACAGCTTCGCAGATGATGGTATCCTCCATACCACCTTCTCTTCCAGGGCTCCAATACCAGCCAGGCAAATCAGAAACGAACGAGGAAGAAATGTTGACAAGATAAATATGGACTTGGCAACAATTCTCGAATGGGGATCCAATAACTCTCTAGGAAAGCCGATCTCAGTGTGCCCAACATAAGCTTGTCAGGAGTAACCATACCTTTGAAGACATCCATTTTGATGCTTGGTATTACTATCAGCAATAACCTGTCTTGGGAAAATCTCGTGAGATCAATTGGTAAAAGTGCCTACCAAAAACTTGGTCTACTGTTTCGGGCCAGGAGTTATTTTACTTCCAGTCAGCTGCTTATGATCTATAAGGCACAGATCCGACCTGTCCCGCAATACTGTTCCCATATTTGGAGTGCAGCACCCAAACATACCCTGAAACTGTTGGATTCTGCCCAAAAAAGGGCAATTCGTCTCGTGGGTGATGCCTCGCTCACAAACTCACTCACTTCTCTGGAACATCGTAGAAAAGTTGGCGATCTGGCTCTATCTTATAGATTTTTTCATGGACGATGCTCTTCTGAAATATCAACAATTGTTCCTCCCTTGGCAGTCCCCGCGAGATTGACTCGTCGAGTTGAGGCTTCGCACCCCTTCGTGGACACCTTCAAACAACAAACACTCGTTCATCCAACAAACAGCGAAGCTCTGAAACACATTGCCAAGGGAGGTATTCCCCGAGGCATAAAACCTCCAGAAATTTGAGAAGAACACCAATTCCTACCTTATTTCCCTTGGTTCTCACGATGTTCTGTGAACATTACAGGATATTCCTTTTCGTGGGAACCAGAAGATAACAAAAAAAAATTGCTCGAACTAACTTGTTTGTCGAACAAAACGTCCTACCAGTCTATGGGCTCCTTCCTTAACGATGATCCAAACGTGAAAAAACTATCGCCGTAATTTGCTACTAACAAATTATCAGTATGATACCAAATGATTCGCTAGAATTGATCATTGATATTGGTTGAAACAACAAACACGTCACATTTTGACATGTGAAAAAAATAATCCTTTATTTACTTTGGTCTGATACATCGCCTAACATAACTTGAAGAATGTCTTTTTCCAGATTTTAGGAGCGAATCTATTCATTCACTTGAATCGATCTAGTAAGCATGTATGCATACTTAATGTATTCGGACCAAAAAACGCAATACAATATCATAATGTATAATCTGTTCAATGAAAATATGTTTGGCTGAGGCGAACTCTCTTTGTAACGACATCATTTTGTGGCTGTGGATCCCACTATCTTGTTCAAAATCTCCTCCAACTTTTCCAGTATAATAACATTATACTTCCACAAATACCGGCATTTGCGTTCATTGTTGTTCCACCTCCTGTATTATTCCACTTTTATGGCGATAGATCGATAAGTGAGCTTCTAGCACAAATTTCACGCATATATGGGATTTGACCTCAAACGAAGGCTAAAGGTATTAAATTCGATTGAATGATTGATATGGTCAACAAAAAGTCTCTTGAACATGAAGCCGTCCAATTATCTTCGTCTACAGGATACTATAAATATTTTTGTGGAAGGGCTGATGAATTAAATCAACTTTCAATATGCAGTAATATCAAAATCCTCAAACTCAAGTACTAATGACCTGAACTACCTAAACGAAGAACACATATCTACCACTTTTGAACAATGTTAACAAAACCATCGCCCAACAATAATATTGTTGGACGATGACAAAGCCATCAAGGTATATTTTCTAGCTAGTGGATTTCACCAAGAATAGTCATTTATTGTGTTACTTCCTACCCTTTCTCTTAATAGCCAGAAGACTAGTTAACTCTGAAAACTTTTAAGCTGGTTCTGTAGCTATCTGAGGAATGACAGTACCAGAAAATATAAACCTATACGCCATATTTTTTTCTCAAACCTCATTTCGAAGAATTTCATTACAAAACTATTGATGAAAGAATCATTTCCTTACACCAGTATTTCAGTACATCAGTGTTGGATATGAGACATTTTGATTATAGAAATATACTTATCATATCATGATGTAATTCGATTCAAGGCAACATGATATCCTCGCATTTTTCTTATTCATCATGTCCCAGAAATGACCCAGAAACAAATGAAATCGCATAAACATCACATCCGAAAATGTCCTCTGTTGATGTTGATGCCCTGCGAATCCACGTTAAGCTGATTTATCGGTTGATATGTCGTCAGCTTTTTGTGAATTTCCTCAATAAACCACTTCTTTGGTTCCACACATAAAATCATTCGGGGGAGAAAGATAAACGAGCGCGTCAACTCGAACGTGAAAAGAAATAACAGAATGAAGGAATAAAGAGCAAATTTTAGATGTCACTTTATCGATAACGAGCGAGCAGTTTTCAAAGAGCAGGATCAGTCACGTCGTTCTTTCAGCATTTTATTTATTCTGTATAACTTATATGGCATGCATTATATTTGAAGATATAATTCTGTACCTCAGAGAGAAAGTTCAATTTTGTCAGAAATGAAATATTTGTACCAAGTGACAATAATAAAAAAACTTCCTATGAACATATACTTTTGAACGCTTCGTTTCTGAGATATTCGGGTCTATCATATAACAAGGTAGTGGATTCTTTGTTTTTGCACTACAAATTCTTCCAACTGTATGAAAATTCAGAAAATAGTGGATTAAAAACATATATGAGAGTTCACTTGTGTCACTGACTACTCGAAAACCTTTCCTCAAAGTTTCAGTTCGTGGAAGAATTATTGAAAAACTTGGAATGGTGATTACGAACATATAGGATAGGTTCACTACTGTGACCAACTATACTTGAAAACCTTTTCTTGAAGTTCCAATTTGTAGAAGAAATATGAGACTACAATTTCGGCATATCAGAGAAACCAGAAAAACCATTTCAGTTGCCTGATAGATAGTTGATCAAGCTATTCTGCTAGAATATTAAAAATATTTCACGATTATTTTCATCCGGCTTTTATTTGTTTTCTCATTTCTTTCAATGATTGATTACTTGCACCAGTCGCACAACGACAACCAGATTCAGCAAATACAAAATCTCTCGATTTGAACAATATAATTTTGTTAAATGTCAGTGCAGGACTGACTAATTTGAGAGGTTAGATAATCATTAACTCTTTTTCTTCATGAAATAATGGCAAAATCGATACCTAACACTTAAACAGTGAGTTGAAAACAGTGTTGTCAGCTCAAAAATTCTCAATTTTTCAACAATATTGCTATCACTACAACTTATAACCAGTTACTCTGCAAACAGAATACATAACTTCATAGCAATATTGTTATATGTTATGATTTATGATCATAACAATATTATTATCTTAGCAATGTTATATGAAGATCCGAACAGAATCGACCCGATTAGGTGTCAAAAATACGTTTCTGAATATATTTTTTGAATCAAAAGTTAGGAACGGTAGATAAATTAACAAAATTTTTCACAGATACTAATCTTTTTGAGCTTTATTAGATTAAATAAAAATTATTCATAAAAACTATTCAGTGGCGGCTGAATCTGGGGTGGCAAAGTTAATAATTACACAAATTTTTCGGGTAATCATTCTTCATTTATTTTTCAAGTTTCAATGAAAAAAGCTCGCTTGTAAGATATTATAACATTCTTTAGTTAAATAATACTACTTGATATCAATTAAAGAAGCAGGCTATGCTCAGTTGCTCACTGTTCACTGTTTATATTTGCTGTCACTCTGAAAGTTCTGTCAAAGAAATAACAAACTGGAGTTATTCCGTGTTTTCATCGAAAAGTGTAATAATTTTATTCCAATTTTGCCGTTTGTCAATATGCCTATGGGATTCAGTACTGAAGAGTATGCAGATATTCATTTCGTTTTCGGATTTTGTAATGGAAACCTAATGCACGAGTCTTTATCAATACTCACTCACGTTTCCGTCAGTTTGGGTTAGGTGGCAATAATGAACAATACCGAAATAATGGCCCACTGAGAAGAAATGATAACAATCACATTCTTAGGTTATTTGATGTTAACCAACAAATCAGTTCTAGAAAAGAAGCTCAACAGTTGCAGGTAAGACAGGGCATATAAATTGTATTTTGAAATGCACGCCCCTGAAAATGTGTAACTCATTCATGAACTGTAATAGGTCTAAAAGTTAGCTCATTGATATTTCCACAATAGATGTGAATTTCATCACAATCGGTTATTGCATTTCTGAGAAATCAATAAATAATCGATTTTTTAAAGAAACTTGAACACCCTATATCTCGAAAACGAAGCGTTTAAAAGTATATGTTCATAGGAAGTTCATTTATTATTTCAACGAGTACTATACGCTGTTGAATTTTCCGTATTTAAAAACGGACCACCCTGTATGTGTAGCAGGACAAATCAGATAATTTGCCCCAAAATGTCACTGCGTTTAATAATTTTGTTCATCAGGGAGCGTTAAAGAAAAGTCCACTTTGTTTACAAAAATGTTTGAAGAGAAGAAATATAGATCAAATTGAAAATAAACAGAATACGCCACAACAAAAACAACCTTCAATAACGAAGAATATAATACCGTACATTACCGGCATATCTGAAGAAATTAAACGTATTGGTGATATGTTCCAAGTGATCAGTGTTCAAAACTGAAAATACAATGCGATCCATTCTAACTCAGACAAAACAGGAAAATGATTATTTAGTGAACCAAATTCGAACAATTTCCTAACAGTTTATTATGAGAGGAGAAAAAAATAATGGATCAATTCCAAATCATAACACCATGGGATTGACAGCATCAGTTGGTGATATTGGCAAATCAAAAAAACCTTTCACTCATGAAAATAATTGATTTTAAATGATTTTCTTACTAGGTTTCCGGAAGATAATAGTACATTGTTTACCGGGTAGGAAAAGCTTAACATTCCTGGGCGACTGTGAAGATTGCTAGTCGAGGCGCAAGCCGAGACTTAGCAACACAGAGTCCAGGAATGTGGCTTTTCCTACGAGGTAAACATACTATTTTTCCGCAAATCGTTTAAAATTCGACAGGTATTGATTGATTTTAAAAAAAACGCGATAAATTTATTCCCAAATAAATGGTGCTTTGAAATTCCTGATAAAATTACTTGGGTTACTATGGAAACGTATTGAGGTTGAATTGTCAAACTTGATGCTTATAAATTTAATTGCTGGTGTTCTCGAAAGTGAAATGATAAGTGATGATGAAATTTCCATTCCTGGGACTCCTCCAGAGCTGGTTGAGGCAGTGAATACTGCTTCATTAGAATTATTGCTAAAGAAATCAAGAGAAAAGTACGAAAATGCATACAGACGTTTTATGGATTATCGAATGAGTAAAAATACGAGTTCTTTCTCAGAAAATGTTGTAATGGCATACTTCCTAGACCTTTGTTTAAAGATGGAATCCTTAACATTATGGGCCAATTATTCAATGCTGAAGTCAACCCTTGCAATTAAACACAATGTAGATATATCTACATACTCAAAACTTCGTTCTTTATTGAAACGGCAAGCTCAAGGTTATAGGGCAAAGAAATCTAAGATTTTAACGAAGGAAGAAATTGAAAAATTTATCCAGGAAGCTCCAGATACAGAAAATTTAATTAATTGATCTTAAAAATGTATTCAGCAATGACTTGATGTTTTCAAAATATAAATTAATTCCTTATAAGCAATGTGTTTTCAATCATTTATGTAGAACACTAACAACTGTACGGAAATATCATTTCCTTACAGTAAGGAAATGACATTTCCTTACAGTAAGGAAGTCCTGACTTTTTCTTCAAGAAATTTTGACAGGAATGTCAAAATTTCCTAGCGATTTGCGGAAAAAAATATTGTCTAAATTATTTCAATTCTGTCGTAATTATATGATAGCGGCCATATGGATTGAAAATTTCCAAAAAATTTGTTAGTTACCATAGAAACAATGTCGAAATGAAGCATCTGATTGGTTGAAAATGACTGATATGAAATTCGATATGATTTCAGAAATTTACAGTCATTATCTCGAAAAAGGAGCCTGAGAGTTGTGGTGTTTTCAGATATGTATGTATCTGTGTATGTATGTATGTATATCCAAATCAGTACTACTCGTAATGCACACTTTCCAGAAAAAATACCTCAGTCTCAGCACGGTTACAAAATTTGATGAAATTCATAGACAAGATATCCAATCAATTTTATACGAATCTTATCTGATTGTTATTTATGAAGAAGTACTAAGTCACCAATTTTTGCGAAGTCATTCGATGGTAAACTGTATTAAATCCCGGAAAATTATTCGAGCGCATTTTATTTTTTCGAGGAATCGTATAGTGACAACATTCTGAAAGTTGTCTCAAACTTTCATAATGATCACTTGTTTAATGAAACGGATATAAATAATAATGAAAATTTCAGAATTTGTTTCACTTCTCTTGAGAAACATACTTTGTGTGACTATTAGTACACTTCACCTCTGAGGTACAGGGTGATTCACCATAAATGTCCCCTCCTCTAGCTCAGTTATTTTTGAACCGATTTCAAAATTTGAAATATCATCTCAAATGATTTTTGATAAAGTTTTTTTTCCGCTACATCAGAAAATACAGGGTGCTCGGAACAAACGATCTACAGGGTACTTTTTTTTTAAATAGAACACCCTGTTTTTTATTCTATTTTTAGATTCTCCCTGAGGAGCTGATTTGATCAATGTATCACACTTGGGGTCTAGCGGGAATGATTACAGAAATATAGGGTATTCAAAATCGAAAATTTTCAACTTTAGGAATTTTTGATAATTGGAACAGATTCAGGGTGAATTCTGAATATTGAACCACCCTCTAAATGTTTCAATTAAATGTTAGTAGGTAGTAAATCAGAAGTTGATATAGGGACATAGAAGCCGTTTTGATCAATAATGAATAGTTTCGACACAAAAAAATCCTGAAGTTGAAAAATCTCGATTTTGAACACACTATATCTGTATAATTATTACCACTAGACACCAAGTGTGACGTATTGATGAAATCAGCTCTTTAGGAAGAATCTAAGAATACAATGAAATACAGGGTGTTCCATTTGAAAAAATCAAGTAGTACTCTGTAGATCGTTTGTTCCGAGCACTCTGATGTATTTTCTGATGCAACGGAGAAAAAAATTCCTGAAAAATCGATTTAGATTATTTTTCAAATTTTAAATCGGTTCAAAAATGAGTGAACTATACCTTTTCAACTTCAATTTCGGAATCGGTAAGTTATATTTCGGAAAAAGTAATCTCGATTTCAGAATTGGTTAGTTCGATTTCAGAAATGGTAAACTCAAATTCAGAATCGGTGAGATGAATTTCCGAGAAAGTCCATTCAATTTCAGAAATGGTAAGTTGTATTTCAGAATAGGTAGGTTCAATTTCAGAAAATAAATCCTTATATTTGTTTGAAATGTTTCCAATTGCATGTGAGATTAACAAACCATATTTACAATATTCAACTTTTCAAAAACAATTCAATAACATAATTATAATCTCAATTTGATCCACTGATGTCTTCCATCCGAATCGCAGAAGGATAGTAGCGTAGCACATGATTATAAGAATGCAAACACATTTGAGGTGTTATCATAACATAGGGCTGCTGTATGGTGCCAATCTGTAAAATATAACATCTTGAAATTCTTCCTCCATGCATCTCTTCTATTCTTGAATTTTATTATTTATTATCCAGAAGTACCACTATGGTATCTGCAGGATGCCCATTTCAAACGCACACTCTCAAACACCGTTCCATCCACTGTAAACAATCCTCTCTTTTGCAATTGAAAACATTTCAAACATATATAGGGATTCATCTTCTGAAATTGAACCTACCAATTCTGAAATACAACTTACCATTTCTGAAATTGAATGGACCTTTTCTGAAATTCATCTCACCGATTCTGAAATTGAGTTCACCATTTTTGAAATCGAACTAACCAATTCTGAAATCGAGATTACTTTTTCCGAAATATAACTCACCGATTCCGAAATTGAAGTTGAAAAGGTATAGTGAATCACGCTAATGCGAATTATACAGTGGTGCCCAAATGTGATCAGCTGAACATAAGGACATTCCAAGAAAACGTCAACTTTGATAACATAAATGAAAATTAATGAAGCCTGATAGCGAAAAGAACTCGAAACTTCAAAAATATTATTCACAAACTTGGTGGGCAGAGTAGAAAACCATCTCATTCTCGAACGATTATTGTACAACATTGAACAAAGCGCTCGAGAATAGGAATGGTATTTTTTATAATATCTATTTCCAGAATTGGGTGAAATATTCAGGAGGACCTCTTTATTTGTCAAGCAGTTAAGATGTAGACGGAAGACTAATTTGACCATTCATCTGTATTATTGCCGAGGGAATAGCTACCTACCCTTTATTCTACTTCTACTCTACTCTGAATTACCTACTCATGATTCAAGCTTGATGGATCACATTCCATACACAAAAGAATCGAGTTTCTTGAAAGAACTGAATACGGCTATGCAAATTGAAATTGAAATGGAACACACTAAATTCCCTCCAAGAACTCTATTTCAGGTTTTGTACTGAGCTGGGTCATGAATTTGTGCCCACCCTGTATAATATTGACGACTCATAGCAGGAGAGAAAACATCTTGATCTATTCCTTGAAGACAGGAAGTGTGTTTTCTATATCCAGCCTTCCTCCACAAATAACCATTTATATTCTTCAAAATAACATTTCGCTATTCATATTATATCGTATAAACTTATGAAATCGGAAAGTTTGGTTGTGGCATGACCTGGATTTGCATCCAGATCTATGTAATACAAAGTGGCCTGTGAGTGAGAAAAAATCCAATATCCTCCGGAATTTGAAATGCATACCTATGGAGGGTTTTAGATAGTATATACAGGGTGAATCTGAAAGTGAGGTTTTATTTTGAAAAAAATATATATCTCACCAAAATAAGTTGTTCGGCGAAAAATTGCTCATATATAAAATATTTAAGATATCGGAGGTACATTTTGTTTACATTTTCGAAAAAAAAAACGCAAAACGCAGTTATTATTCCAGCATTAGATACCCTACAGTTGCATTATCTTATTAAAAAAATTAATCAAAAACCACTTTTTATATTTTCAAGCTATTAATTTTCGTTTTAAAGTTATTTTTTCGTCATATTGCATCTAATAAATCTTAGATTAATAAATTAGATTTCCAATGTACAGGGTGATTCATTGGGTGACGAGGTACTGTATCTCAGGAACTAATAGTCGTAAAAGTTCGAGGAAAAAATCCTTGAGAGGAAATCGACCAAGAAAAATTGCTGGCAATATTTTTTAAAGCCATAGTCGTACCGTTAGGGAGCGTAATAGCTTCGATCTCGGCTTCGATCGTATGAAAAATGGATTTTTTTCGAAAATTTTCCTTCAAAAGTTCAAAAACGAATACACTCACGTGAATGCCACCATAATATTCCATCTTCTTGATCAACATTATTTTATTGTAGGACGTTAAATGAAGGCAGCAGAGGATCCTAAACTTTTTGAACTGTAAATGTTGATAACTTAAGATTGACCTAACGGAATTTTGCTAACAAGGTCTGGTTCAGTAGAGGAAGGTTTGGTGAATATAATAAAAAACCATCCATCGCAAGGGGGCGTGTTTTATAAATTTAGCCGTTTTTTGAATTTTCTCCGAAATCTTAAATGGAACAATATGATTATTTTATTAGATTCCAAGTTTAAAACCTCCTTACTTTTTGGAAGTTGGAGGAGACTGAAATCAAACCCCCTGGATTCATTTGATGGAGTATAATGAGCAATAAAGTTGAACAACTAGAAATAAAAATCATATTTGAATGAAAAAATCATCTGAAACAAAAAATAAGTCAATAGAGACGGAAAATGTATTCAAGAAACGAAAAAGTCGATATGTTGTTAATATGCAATTTAAATCAACACACAAATGAAGAAGAAAAATCATTGATGCAATCGATTAACTGTCAAACACATAAAACATTTTGTGTAGGTACACCGCCTACTAAGTGGAATAATTATGAAAAAAATAGACTGATAGCCCTGTGGATCATCGTATAAGAGGAACAATTTTAATTTTATTATTCCAAATGGGGAGATTATGTGATAGGTACATGGCGAAAATAAAAGACAGATAGTTTCTGTACGAGTAGCTGAATTCGAAAAAATATTTTCCTATCTTAGATTCCTCAATATCATGAGTTATTTTCGAAGGTTTTCATCTTGACACAAACAAACTATGGACAACCTGCAGACATTGATCAGAATATCAAAACATTTTGAATAATATCGGTTTACTAATGATATTTGAATTCCAAAGCCTACCAAGTGTCGATATATCATTGAATTCATGTCACAGCCAACCAATTCTTTTTGAACAAATAGCAATTAAACAGCGAATTAAGGAATAAATGCCACTTTGTGATACATGGTTGGATAGAGAATTCCAAGGCGAAAAAGATAGATTGAAGAAATGTACAGGGTGACATTTAAAAAAAAATTCGGGGTCACTTCCGGTCAAACAGGTGGTTGAAAAAAATTGTCGTTAAGTTTGTAAAGTGCGCTACCATTTATTATATACCCCCTGTGAATTTCAAAATTTTATCTCTTCAAATAAAAAACCTACAGGCTGCTACATGTCTCCTGTGTCACCCGGTATTGTGACATTCCCCATTTCTCCCCTTTAATCTTCACTTGTTGAAGTATGAATTATTGTTTTGAGCCACAATAGACCGTTACGGATCGGGGGTCACTTTAAACCTGAACTAAACTATTCAACTTGAATTCGTCTAAGAGTTTTCGTGAATAGCTGGTCGACATCACCCTTGTAAGATAATGCCCTCTGATTTCGGGAAGCCCTGGATACAAAAAAAGGAGCAATGAGCATTGTATTTCCTCCGAAAGATCAATTCATTTTATTGCACTGATACAAAAGAAATCTCAGTTGGATTCCTTTTCACCCACCCCTAAGTTGTCCGATACTTAGGAGCAGAGTGTGGATTATCTGACAACCACACGCAATATACGAAATGAGAGACAGTAAATCACGGCGAGAAAAGCTCTTAAGTTCTTGCGAAAACGAAAAAGAATTCTGGAGTGCAATGCGTAAATACATATAGGTATAATGTTACCAAGAAATGTGATGTTGGTGAAATTCCTCCGAAATACATTGTGTCCACCTTGAAGTACCGTCCCTGTGTATCAATGTTTGAAAATAATAATTGCATGCTTGCAATGATCACCTCCACCATTTCATTTAGAATGCATACTAGAAAAGATCAATAGTCACAAGTTGGGAACTACAGCAAATATCATTATAAAATTAATTTACTCATGTAAATTGCTGTTTGCATTCCTCGAAGATGATCCTTGTTTATGGGTTGTGAATTGCTTTCTGGTCGACCATAAGCGTGGAATAATGGGAGTTTGCACAACTCGGTGGTTTATAGGCATGGTAAGCATAGTAGCTTGGTGTTTATTCAGTTCAATTCCATCGTTCGTGACAATTATTATGAGATGATCATTCTCATCAGCATTATCTCTGAACATGTGAACATGATACAATAAAAGGTCTTATGTAAAAACTTCACAAGCAATAAAATTTCCACAAAATTCTTTAACACATGCACAACATGTTTCGCTAACACAGTAGCTTCGTCAGGTGATATACTGGTACAATGAACCAAACCAACCTTGACTTGCTCAACTTTTATATATCTTACTTTCCCAACTTGAAGGATTTTTTTCATGTTCTGGTTCCCACCAAAAGAGATATCCTGTAATGTTCAGAGAACATCGTGAGAACCAAGGGAAATAAGGTAGGAATTCGTTGCCTCGTTTGGCAATTTGCTCCAGAGACTCGCTGTTCGTTCGATGAACGAGTCTTTGAAAAAAGATGTTCTGCAGGTCTCCAGAGTGACCACGAAGGGATGCGAAGCCTCAACTCGACGGGTTAATCTTGCGGGGACTGCCAAGGGAGGAACAATTTTTGATGATATTTCAGAAGAGCATCGTCCATGAAAATATATATAAAATAGAGCCAGATCGTCAATTTTTCTACGGTGTCCCAGAGAAGTTAGTGAGTTTGTGAGCGAGGCATCACCCACGAGACGAATAGCCCTTTTTTGGACAGAATCCAACAGTTTCAGGGTATGTTTTGGTGCTGCACTCCAAATATGGAAACGGTATTCCAGGACAGGTCGGATCTGTGCCTTATAGATCATAAGCAGCTGACTGGAAGTGAAATAACTCCTGGCCTGAAACAGGAAACCAAGTTTTTGGGATGCACTTTTAGCAATTGACCTCACGTGATTTTCCCAAGGAAGGTTATTGCTGATAGTAATTCCAAGCATCGAAATGGATGTCTTCAAAGGTATGGTTACTCCTGACAAGCTTATGTTGGGCACAGTGAGATCGGCTTTTCTAGAGATAAGGCATGCTTGTGTTTTGTTTGCATTGAAATCTACCACGTTATTGGATCCCCATTCGAGAATTGTTGCCAAGTCCATATTTATGTTGTCAACATTTTTCCCTTGTTCGTTTCTGATTTGCCTGGCTGGAATTGGAGCCCTGGAAGAGAAGGCGGTATGGAGGGTACTATCATTCGCGAAGCTGTGTACTGGACATGAAGTTGCTTCCACAAATCGTTGATATGGAGTAGAAATAGTGTTGGAGCTAGAATTTATTTTTGCGGAACACCAGCATTTATGATAAGAGACCAGTTTGATAAACCTTCATTTTCGGAAATTAGGCACAATATTTACATTAAAACACGGTGTACCGGATTAACTTGAAAGGGTTGATAGCAAATACATATTATTATCTACTAAGAAAACAAATTCAACAGTGGTGAACTATTGAGGTTCATTGGGAAGGTTTATCAAAAATAATAGAGACAAAACTTCTAAATTCGAAAAATCATGGGTATACAAACTGGGAAAGTAGGATATATAAAAGTTAGGCAAGCCAAGGTTGGTTTAGTTCATTTTACCAGTATATCACCGGACGAAGCTACTGTGTTAGAGAAACAAGTTGTGTGTTTAAGAATTTCGTGGAAATCTTATCGTTTGTGAAGTTTTTACATTTGTCATGGATTTCCATCAAGTTACGGCCGAGTCAATTCAAAAATGTCTTATCCTTAAACTTGTATGTACATTGTAATTCGAATTGGAAGTGTAAATACTCACATTATTTTCGTCGAATACCCTAAAAACTAGTGAGGCAAATTTGGAGGGATCTCCTTGTGGGAAGAACTGTTTGTATATTTTGATGAAGCCCTGTAAAATAAAAGGAAAGAATTAATCTACTGTTCTACTATGCAGATCGTCAAGTTCGAAGCTTGACAATATTCAAAAAATTCGGAATCGAATTGACCATAAAGACCTACTAGAGTATATAGAATGAGTGCGATAAACTCAGGAGGCGATTCCTTGTAATATTTTAGAAAATTAAGTTTATATAAACATGTGTGTGTGTTTTCAAGATACAGGGTATTAATATTTCCATGAAGAATTGTTTTTTTCAATTTCAGACAATCGTTATTGCTATTTATACCTTTTAACTCACATTGCAAGTAAGTTCTTGTTTTTTTGTTGAATCGAATTGTAACAAAATGTTTCATATATACCATATATTGTTTCAGCCTTGAAGAAGACAATAAAAATTTTCGAAATCTTGGCATAGCAATAAAGTAGTTTGCTTGTAGCCCGATGGACTGAACTCCCCGATATTTCCAATTATATCATGCTATCAGTTTCTCAACGGTTGTATTACTCAACAATGATATTTATATATATTATATTTATATTTAAAATACTGAATAACTTATCACCTTTATACTTTTGTGAGTTTATTAATTCGAATTCAGATGTTCACAAATATGCCACAAGAAATAATACAAATTTGCATGTATGCAGAACGAATAGGAAAAGTGCCATGATTTCTTTGTTTTTTAAAGGCTTTACTACATACAACAAATGACCAAACATCGTTAAATCTAGTCCATCATTGATTATTTTCAAAAAACATTTATTGGAAACTATTCAAAACGTTAGATAGAATATACACCGTGTCCCAGCTGAAATGTCCCCCCCTGTAAAAAATCAACCGCGCGATCGAATGACTTGAAATTTGGTCACCCAGTATATTTGATGATGCTCACTCGATATATGATATTGAATAAATCGTGGGTATACAGGGTCACACCGAAGTGCACTTTCTTATTTGAATACGGACACCCAGTATATTATTAGATATTCAAGTAGATTTCATTATTACAAATTCAACAATGCCAATCGATTGTCTCGATGGTAATAGCAACTGGCCAGCTCTGTCGCCAGACCTCACCCCGCTTGATTTTTATTTGATGGGGCTACTTGAAACAACAGGTTTATGAGTCGCCAGTTATGAATATGAGAGAAATGAAAGAGAAAATCACAAATTTATTCGCACAAATTGATCTTAACGTGATACATAGGGCGTTGAATGATATATTACGCTTATACGCTCATAGGGTCACAATGATGAACGTTATCAAAAGAGCTAGGAAATGTTTGCAGCAGAATGGACGACATATTGAGCAGTTGAGGTTTTAATTATCTTCTTCTCATTCGATTTCAATCGTGTTATATTAATAAAATCTAATTATATATTTTTTTTATTGAATCGTTCTATTTTTTGTCATATCTTCGTAGTCGTTTAAAAAATCCCATCAAACCGGCATTGTTGAATTTGTAATAATAAACTCTACTTGAATATGGAATAATATACTGGGTGTGACCGAATTTCAAGTCATTCGATGGCACGGTTGATTTTTTACAGGGGGGGACATTTTAGCTGGGACACGGTGTATATTTTTTAAGATAATTTTATTAATGAAGTATGTGTATGTTGTGTTTCATCTATTTTCCATAATATTGGAGCTTTACCTATTTTCCATATTGTTTTTGTGTGTTGGTTTTCAAACTGCAATTTTGAAATTGGAACTGTTCTACATTTTTATATTTTTTTCAATATCCTTAGTGTTATTACTATCAAAATAATATAAATTTTACGGGAAATTTTCTTCTTCTTCTACATTTTTTATGTAACTGTATCATGCGGAGTATATAGAGACATTTGGATAGTTATATCTGATCAGAGATGGGGTTCAGAGAACTGCGAATGAAGTAATCAGTTAAATGAGATGTGAAAATTACCTGTTCCGTTAACAGCCCATTAGGACAGTCCTTCAAGAATCCTTTATGCCTGAAACAAAAAGAAACTGCTATGAATTCTTCAGTTAATGACGAAGACATTCTAGCAAATACCCATACTTTGACTCGAAAAAGCGAAATGACTGCTAACTACGACATACAAAAAATACAGAGCGATTTTGAAGGATACCTACCTACCTTGAATCAATTTAATGTTCGAAATAAGTTTTTAATGAACCAAGAATATTAAAGATTTAAGGTATATAGCTGTTGAAAGTGTGTGTGTTTATGGTGTTAATAGATGTTACTGACTTTTATTAATTACAGATGCAATGCAGTGAAAAGAAGACAAAAGAAGGCTACCAATCAGGAATCGCCGAACTGGAGCACAGTATTTATTATCCTTAAGGATAATATACTGTGACTGTAGGTATCATGGAGGAATCACGCGAAGTTTTCAGTGGTGCAGCTGCTGAGACGATTGGAAACGTATGCCTGTCAAATTCAAACAACTAATTCTCTGTTCAATGTCGTCGCAAAGATTATTTGTTCTCGTTTGTAATTTTATTTTATAACTCACATCTCTTCGTATTCATATTTCGATCATCAGAAAGTGTTTTCATTTTTTATTCAAGAGTATTTTTTACATCATTTTTACCATTGATGAAAAAACAAGTTATCTCCACAGCTTTTATTGTGAATGATCAGACATTGTCGTTCTAGATGACAACCTAGTTAGGTAGTTAGTAGGCATAAGCTATAATATTCCTCCTCGCACTAGGTCGCCTACTAGGTTTTTATTTAGATCGACAATGGATCAGAGATCAATCACGCAAGTACATGTTTACCAAAGAATCTTATTTTTCAACTTCAGGAAGCAAACAAACAAGCATTTCATTGAAATTTTGATTACCAATCGGATTGTCCAAAAATATAGATACAGGATGATCCATTTGAAAATATGTTATTAGATATTTCGAGAACGGAACAGTAAATTTTGTTGTCTTCACCATTATGAATGACTGAATGATGAGCCTTTGATCTATGATAATACTGATGTTTGCCCATTTGACCAAGTTTGTATTTCTTCAATAATACTTATATATCAATATATATTTTTACCTTCACTAAATCGCAAAAAAGGTTCTGAAATTGAATATTCAAATGAAAATGTGAAATTTCTTTCTACATTATCTGGTACCTACTACCTTAGTGGGGTCACCGTGTATACATTATTCGCCAATACAGAACAATTAGGGTCTGAAAGGCATTTGGCTAAATTCTGTAGAATTCTTATAAACGTCTTCAAATGCCTTTTATAATGATTGTCATCATTATTTAAAAAAAAAGACATTCCTGAAATTTGCACGACTCACTTACTTTTCAAATCGTTATTGTGGAGAGTTTCAGAAACATTTATGAAGCGTTTTCTGCAATGTCAACATGATAATAATTGAGAGAGACATCTCGAGAGACATTCAACGCCTGGAGAGAATACTAATGATCAATTCCAGCTAGACTTTTATGCAAACCCTGAATGCATTGGCATTGCAGCAAAGTAGCAATAAGGGTGAACAAGGATTTTTCTTGGATGCAAAATACGCCAACATGAATTAAACGGAGAGGGCAGTATATTGGCATCTCTCACTCTCAGAGAGAGACATTTTGTTGAAAATTATGGACAGTGGAATATTCCTGATTGGTCGAATGTCTTGTTTACGGATGAGTCAAGGTTTTGCCTTAACATGATGGATGGAAGAAAAAGAGTGTGGAGAAGAACTGGTGAACGGTTTAATCGAAATTTGATAACAGAATGCGAAAGTTTTAATGGTGGGTCCGTTATGGTGTGGAGAGGGATTTCAATGAATGGAAAGACACCCCTTCATGTTTTTCCGTTGAGGCAGTCGATGAATGCCCAAATTTACATTGGCATTTTAGAGCATTATGTTACCTTATGCAGAGTTAGTGGGCAATAATTTTATATTGATGCAGGATAATGCCCGACCACACTCCGCAGCGATAGTGCGAAACTTCTTAGAAGCTACTGGTATTACCACATCACAATGGCCTGCGAGAAGCCCCGATATGAATCCTATAGAACATTTGTAGGATGAATCAGGGAGAAGGGTACGTTCTCGCGAGAGGTCTCCGGAAAGTCTCGCAGAAATGGCAGATGCATTAGTGGAAGAACGGGATCGTATACCAATGGAAACGATAAGCAACTTAATTTCCAGTATGCCTCGTAGATTAGAAGTTCTTAGAGTTGCTAGAGGAGGCAATACACGGTATTAAGCAGTCATCCCAATTTATAATTTTGTGTTTAATAAAAATGTTTTTTAAAATTATTGGTATCAGTTTATTCCATTAGAAAATTGTTTCTCGATAAATTCAGAAAGTTGGTAATCTGCAAGGATTCAGCAAAAAAAGCTGTAATTCGGAGAATATTAGAGATAAATCAATGAATAAAAAAACAAAATGCTCGCAAAAGAAGCTTCTTTCGTATAGGGTGCGAGCACTTTCTATGCCATTACTCAATTAACACACAGGGTGAGTCAAAAATTAAGAATAAATCATGGTTCGAGTTATTCCACCACCATCAAGGAGGCTTTGAAAAAATTGTTACCTCTTTATTTTTTTTTAAGACAAATGCATTACCTACCAACAAATAAAAAAAAAATCGGCCTACTATTTTTTTTTCTAGGAGATAAGTCAAATATCAAGTGCGTCACTTTTTTTGGAACTGAGTGTATATGCGTTCGTGAATAAAATCATATATATATGTAGGGAGCAAAGATTTATTTCCTCCCATGTGTGTTTAACGTCTTCCGCTACGCGTCGAGCATCCAACTTCACACTGGAGGAAATGGATATCTTTGCTCCCTTGATTTATTAATAGCTATTAGAACCTCAATGTCACATTAGGTGAAAGGAAATGAACGAATCAAGACTGTCATAGAATTCCATTACCGACTGTTATATATCAGATGTTATTGAAATCAATTTTTTATTTACATAATGTTCTATAGTCTGTATTGTTCTCCATACTTCAAATATTGTGGGTTACATTTGAAGATTCAGTACAAAAAAGTACATTATGAAGATTTGAGAAATATTCAAAAAGTGATACTATTGAATTGATAATTTACCAGCGTCAGCATCAAAAAATTGTGAAGTTGTAAATTCGTAAATGATATAGGTAAGTCTCAATTTGGAGCTGGAAAGGTACACCCATTATTGATCAATTCCGAAAATTCAGAAGAAGTGTGAACTTTGTAAATTTCAGGAGATAATCTACCTAAATCATATACCGTGCTTTCATTGGAAAACATTACATAGTCAAAGTATTCGGGTTAGCAGCTACGTAGGAATGGAGGATTAGCGTCGAGAGATCACTGGCTTGCTGTAGGTCATGTGACCACAACCATTTTCGAAGGAAGGATGTTATATTCGAAAATACGCAGTTTGATTCTGCAAAGCTTTTGATCAAAGAAATTGAAATGTGAATGACAATTAATTCTTATTGTCACTCTTATTTATAATATATAAAACAAAAACAACGAATTCTTGCTTGCTAGGTATAAATGAAAAAAACGCGTAGCTTCCATGTCTGACATCTGCCACACCTTCAAACAGCTACACAGGATGATCTCTCGAATCCTAACATCCTTGAAAGCACCAGCTTTCAACACCAAAACTAATTGCCATCGATAGGCAGTATGCACAGCTTTGTCAAAGGTCTCTTGAAATTTCCTGACGAGGTTCTGACGGTGGCCACTCTACTGACGCCGTCTGCTCCTGGATGCAGCTTCACTATTCTGCCAATCTTCCAATTCATAGGTGGTTGATTTTTTTTCACGCCGTAAAACCATGGTATCAATTTTCATTAGTTCTGGCTTACGCATCATCCATTTGTTACGCCGCAGCAGTTAGGTACATTCCAAGTCATCTCTCCATTCTACAAGATCAGCAAGGTACGTGAGGTTGATTATCATTGCATCAATTTCGAAGTGATCATCCCATACAATGCCTCATCCCCTATCATTCCTCGTCAATTGAGTTAGAAAAATATAAAGCATTATGTTTCTAGTAATATCTTATATCAAGCGTATATTCATTCAGAATGCGGACGAAGAAACAACCCAAAAATTGAAATCATTGCATCTCAAAAGACGAACTCTGAAAGGTCGAATAACACGTTTCAATAATTACTTGAGAAATTTTGATGATTCAAAGGTTAAAGGGGAAGGAGTTTTTACGTCCTCACTGTATATTTCCTCTTATTCATTATTCAGAAAATTTCTAGAAAATATATCACTTATTGAAAGGTGCAATTATCGAAGAACAACATGGATTTTTCGCAAACCGTGCAATTGAAACAAACTTAGTAACGTACACTCAATATATTTGTAATCAGATTGATGAGCGAGTTCAGGTAGATTCTATCTACACCGACTTCAGTAAGGCTTTCGATAAAATCGATCATAACATATTGATGCTGAAACTTTCTGAAGTTGGTGTACATGGCGATCTCTTACGATGGTTTTCTTCGTACGTTTTTAACAGAACCCAAATTGTGAACATTAATGGTTATCAGGCTAAAGCTTTCACAGTGACCTCAGGAGTGCCACAAGGCTCACACTTAGGTCCTCTGCTATTCCTGATCTTCATTAATGACGTGAAAAAGTGTTTCGTAAATTCTAAATTCTTACTTTACGCAGACGATCTAAAAATATATTCTAAAATTGAGTCTCGTGAGGACTGTGCAAAACTAAATTCTGATCTTCTGAGGTTCTCACAATATTGCGAAAAGAATAGACTATTCTTAAACATAAATAAATGTTTCATTATCTCATTCACAAAAAAACGTCAAGAACTTTGAATTCAGTTATAATATGTCAGGTACTATTTTGAAGAGAGTGGAGGAAATCAAAGATCTAGGGCTTATTTTAGATTCCAAAATGAATTTCAACAAACATTACGATTATATAATAAGTAAATGTAATAAAATGTTGGGCTTCCTCACTCGAATTTGTAAAAGTTTTAAAACTCAGAAATCATTGAAATCTCTTCACTTTGCATTTGTTTACAGCAAGTTAAATTTCGCAAGTGTGATTTGGAATCCAGGATATACCGTATATAAAGTACGGATCGAAAAAGTACAAAATAGATTCGTAAGATTTCTGAATTTTAAAATAAATGGAACCTATAACATTGAAAATATTCATCTAGTTCGGCAGTCGTTTGGTATTTTGGAACTAGAAAAACGAAGAATAATCACTGACTTAGTCTTCACGTTCAAGGTTTTAAGGAATCATTATGACTGTCCAACATTATTATCATTTTTCTCTATACATATTCCTCCTAGGAATACTCGCAATAATTTCTTTCTCAATATAGATTATCGAAATACAAATTTAAGCCGTAATTCTCCAATTATTAGGTTAAGTAGTAGTTTTAACAAATATTGTAGTATTGATATTTACTGTATATCTTTATTCACTTTCAAACAAAGAGCTAAAAAAATATTTCTCACCTAAAATTCCAAAATTGTTCAACATTTCAAATTTCACTTTAACTATCATATTTTTACTCACTTCATTATAATACGAGCTGTCATGTAAAATATTGTATCAGCGGATACTTTTTTGGGTTTTGAACCTGTTTGTATCCCAAAGTTGTAATAAATAACTAAAATAAAAATAGTATTCCATCAAGATTTTTAGAATGTTCAATGAAACGATGCATAAATTCCTCAGGCATGACTTGAGAAAAACAAATGCAAAGAACTCGTCGAAGAAAACACTTACTATAGGTATTTGTACAAAGACTTTTCTTCTATGTATATCAGGTAGGCGAAGTATTCTTTAAAGAAAATCAGTGAATCTGGAAAATGTATCTTTATTGAGAGAGAAAGCATTTTCCTTTAGTCGATCAATATTTCTCAGTTTTATAGTCAAGAATTTTCTAGAATCTATAAATAAAAGTTATTGATTTTCACAGAATGATTTCAATCACATCTGATTTATGTGACATGAGATAACAATCATGAATCGTGTTGTGCTGATATTCCGTATTGTTTTTAAGTCGAAAGCGGTTGGTATTGATCCGAATATACTACGAGAAAAAGAAAAACCAATTTCGATCACCTATACTACGTTTTATGTTCAATCCACTGAATTGATTTATGTACCTATCCATTAGGCAGCAAATGCACATTTCCATTTATCAAATAATTGGATGTTTTATTATCCCACTGGGTCTCACCCTGTAGGTACTTAGTTGGTCGTTAAAACGATATTTCCCAGCAATAATTAATGTTTGCATGTTTTCTCGGAAATATATTATTTTCCATCACTACCTCTAGAACACAGAAATACGTATGCTAAACTATACTCAACCGAAGAAATTGTTTTTCCTCACTACAGGTCAAATTTATTCACACTCCTACCTAGTATAATTGATGAGAATCATTCGAAATGTCACTCGACAACTTTCAATGACTATTTCGCCTATCACATAATCCGACCAATTACAAGCCAGATACAACGTGTATAATATAAATAAAATAATTTTGTTGGTGCACAAACTCCGATTTTTCTGTGTAGTCCTCACAAAGAGATATCCGTATACGGGTGTTTCGGACTTTCGACCTCATCAGTACGGTGACTCTGTATATGACATTATCATGTTGGAAGTCGCATTCTATGGAAGTTGATACCTTTCCTAAACAAATATGTCCTATAATCACTTCTTTTCATGTTCTGGATAAAGTGTGACATGCAAATATCAATTATTGCTTCATCAAGTGACACACCGTCAGTATATCATGTCCATCACCACTATTGAAACATGTCTTCGTTTATTTCGCCCTGAATTATGTGAAGAGAAAACACCAATTTCCATACCTCAATAATTAAAGTCACAAGCATAATGGGGGAATTTACAATCAGATGACAATATATAAAGATTTTTAGCAACAGGATATCGCGTGACTCAAGGGCATTATATAATATTTCATTGGGCGATAACATGGTTTGGAAAACGAAGGTGTTTTCAAGCGGAAAATCAGGGACTATGAGTTATCAATACTCTGGTTTCGGAGGTCTTGGTCTTAGGCCCAACACTATTCCTGATATTCATAAACAATCTTCTGAATTACAAAGAGCACGGCATAGTTATATCTCATGCTGATGATACGGTGCTTGTCTGTGATGCTGAAAATTGGAATGAAGTTTCTACTGAAAGCGCAAACTGGTTGGATGAAAATGAACTGAAACGTAATATTAAAAAAACTAAATACATGGCATTCTCTCTTACAAATTACCAAATAATCTACATCCAATTGAAATCAACGGAACTACAAACTTGATTCATAATGTATCATAAATGAAATACTTAGAGGTGTTCATCAACCAATTTCTGAAATGGCGAGTACACACTGAATATACACACACTGGCACAATTAGGGAAACGGGCAAAATTTACACTAAGTTTGACATCAATTTTCTTTCGAACCGATCGCTCGATTCAAATTTTTTTCTTCGCGAAATGTAGCTTCATTCTTCACGAATACATCTGAAAAATAATTACCTTCAAACGATGAGTCTTTCCATCATATACAGGGGTGTAAAGAAAGTACGGATTTTTCGGTATTTTTTTAGACATCCTGTGGACTGAACCACTGATAATTGAAACGATTTCTCAACTCCAAATTGGAGACCAATCTATTCCGAATATATTTTCGTTTTTTATTCATCTTGATATCTCAATTATTCAAGAAAATACAGAGTTTCAAAGGAACGGTGGATATTGGTATCAATTTTACACCTCAAAACTCAAATTGGATCTGAAAATGTGTGGTTTCTTGACTAACCTAACCTAACCATGACTAAACCTCTGCCATAGGAGACAGAAGCAGTAAAATCAAATTGTTCATTTTGTTCACCTCGGCGATATAGTCTTTCCCTGCCATCTATTGAATTGGTGCAGATGCGGCTCTCATATGTTAAAAGAACATTGTCCCACTGGTCATTTTCAATTAATGCTACAGCCCTCGCCACATCAGTAGGAGTCAAATCTCTCACGTTGAATTTTCATTAATCAAATTTATGAATTGTGAATCGCTTGACTTTGACAATAATTAATGACATTAACAAAATAGCCAACGTTGATTAACAAAAATAGCATTTCACCAAAAAAACATTGGAGCAACTTCGTATATGTGTCTTTAAACAGTAAACCGATAGGTAAAACTGTGAACAATTCTCATCTTGAAGTAAAAATCCTCACAGAAACAAGTTGAAAAACGACACGTTCTCCCCAGTTCGAGTTCCGAGGTGGTAGAATTAATACCAATATCCACCTCTTCTTTGAAACTCTATATTTTCTTGGATAATTGGGATATCAAGATGAATAAAAGACGAAAATATTCGGGATAGATTGGGCCATAATTTGGTGTTTGAAAATCGTTTAATTTATCAGTGGTTCACTCCACAGGATGTCTTAAAGAATACCGAAAAATCCGTACTTTCTTTACACCCCTGTATATGATATAAAGACGAATCATTTGGAGGTGGTTATTTCTCAGATGTATTCGTGAAGAATAAAGCTACAATTCGTGAAAAACAAATTTGAATCGAGTGATCGGTTCGAGAGAAAATTGATGTCAAACTTAGTGTAAATTTCACCCGTTCCCCTAATTGTGCCAGTGTGGGTATTACTAAGCGAATCAGAAAAATAATATATAAATTTTACGTACTACAAAATATTTTGAGGAAAATCATTCTTCTGATTGTTCATAACAGTTTAGTAGTATCTCTTCTCAGATATGGAATAAGTTTCTGGGGCTCTGCATATGATAATATTCTGAAGCCGCTACAAGTCTCCCAAAAATACATTTTGAGAATTATATTTAAAAGACGAAGTAGAGACAGTGCTAAATCCCTATTCACAAACAATAACTTGTTAGACTTGAAAGTTCTCTTTATGCTTTCAGTACTCAAATATGTTCACAGCAAATCTGTCATTCCTGAGATAAAATACGCAAATGAAACAAGGGGTAGTGCTAAACAACTCCCCATTGTTAGAAAAAAAACTCAACTGCAGGACATAAATTAGTAATTCATAATGGTGGAAATCTGTATGATAATCTACCTCAAAGCATGGAAACATTAAATGAACACAAATTAAAAATGAGCATAAAAAAATTTATAGTGAAAATCTGGAGTGTCTCCGAAGTTGTCTTTCACTGCATAATAATTGAGTAGAAAAATATTTTCAACCATAACAAAACTCCTGTACTGAGGTAAGTATATCGACATTGGTTAAGATTAATCTAATCTAGATACAACTAACTTGTTCCAACTGTAAATTAGCACTAATTTACAGTTGAAACTGAAAATTAGGCAGATAAAACTTTTTTGCTCTACACATCTTATAATTTACAGTTGCAACTAACGCATGGTTGTACCATATGCGAAACCATATGGCTTTATTCTAGTTTCCTCGATATTCATCGGAAGTAATATGAAAGAATCAGTCGAAAGCTTCCTCAAGAGTGTGTCCAGTTGGTGAAGGAAGGTTATTGATATTATTTTCTCTCGAATTCTGCCTAAGTGTTACTGTAACTTTGTTTCCTGCTTGGCCCAATATTAGTTCCATGTTAGGTAAACTGCTGGAAAGGGTGAGTGAGCTAGATTGAGAGTGAGCTAGAGAGAAGTGGCGCACCATGTTTTAGAGATTGTTTTCGAACATTGAGAAAGCCCACAGACAGTATGCTGCCATGTTGTAGATATTCTTTAATGAGGTTTTTTTTCTTGAATCCTATAATCAAGAACGAAAGCTTGAAGTCGTCTCCAAATATTCAGTCAATCCTGCTTCAATAAGGATTGAAGCAGGATTGACTGCATCTTTTTCAACATTAAACTTGTGGAGACGACTTCGAGTTTTCTTTCTTGATCATTCCACTCCACTTTGACTATGGACTACTACAGGAGATTAATCCTGTATATATTTTTGATTAACGGCTTCTTCTTGGGATTTGGAATCAGGTATTAATATATTGTAAGAAATTACGAGGGATAGAGTAGTGAAAACGTTTCGTCCATAGTCATGGGCTCTGTCAATTTAATGAACAATCTGTAGAGGGTGTACATTGAGAGACATTGTAGCATGAAATTAAAAATAGACATACGTACCCCAACCAAATTCATATTTCCTATCACTTCATTATCATATATTGCATGCACCATAAAATCAGTTTTATCTTTTGTTGGGAACAGAAATACTCCATCATAGATTAACGACTCCCCTTGATCTATGACTCCATAGAAGATCATGTTGTAAAGTAAGGATCTTGCAAGAATGAAAGTCCGTCTGAGCTATTATTCATAGACAATTTCGGTTTAGTTCTCAAAGGCTCAATCACTATAATTTTCGTGTGATTCGGAAATTCAATCTTGATAATGATTCTAATTTTCCGAAGAATCAATACAAACATCAAAACCAGAATTGAAAAATCGAAATTCATCGAAAATTCTTATGAACCTGAGCAGATATTCTCTTTGCTGAATTTTCCGTACAACTCGAAATAATACTATTTTCGATCATATCAATAATACTCACCATTGTCGAATTTCCTTTTCCGTAACTGGAACAAAAAATAATCATTATTTGATAATCGGACACAAACTTTAGATTTCAATAACAGGCGATACAAAACAAACTGGTTATAGAACTCTATGAGGTACTAGTATCTTCTGCTTTGAGGAAAATGCTCTAAAATGTTTCGTTATTGAGATATGCGGTGTAAAAGTTCACATTTCCTTCACAAAACTCTCATGGAATAGTTGATTGACTGATTAACAGGACTCATTGCTTGAGAACCCATTATGTATTTCAATATGAATTTGATATCATTATTGTTGAAAATGAATATCAACAAACCCTGTAGTGTTTCAGTTATTATTTTGCTGGTCAAAATTATTATTTTCATAATTTTCATTGATTATTCAGGAGAACGTAAGCAAACGGAAACAATTCATGAATTTTCCTATATTGTTGGTGAGTATATTGAATGCATTTCACCGCTATTACTCAGTCTCATTTTTGAATATACGGCGCAATGTCGATTGAAGTGGTTCAAAGAAAAAACTCATATTAATTACAATTGAAATTGAAGAAAAAAATCAAAATACCTATTTCAGTTGAGTGATCAAGTTTCATATTTCGTGTTTGAGAGTATTAAGAAGCAGACTTTACCGGTGACACTGCATCCAATTCTTTTTCACCGCCTCGTATACATACTTTTAATATCAGTGCGATAGAATATATATATAGATGGAAGGAGTATTGGGGGAACTGTTTTAAGCAAACTAGGAAAAGATTATTGGACATAGTCCACCAGTACGGTGAAAGAAGTGCAAAAGATAGACAATACTTGGTAGAAGACGAAACAACAAATCGACAGAGTCAACAAACAGAAGCCAGCCGCACAATTGTGGTTTCGGTCAGAAGACCCTGCATTTTCAGGACTACAACTAACATCACCATGGAAGGACACTCCACTTTGGTATTCTACTGTGAACGCTTTTCCAGATTATAAGGATTTTTGAGATGAGTTTCCATCATCATTGAGTTTTTCATTTCCCAAATACAGATCCTAATTCTATTCTTTTCCGAACACCCCTTTGTTTGAACAACAGCTCTTATTTTGATTTTTTTCAATATCAAATCGAACAGTCGGAAGATTAACAGACTGTATATAAGTATATGGAATCACGCCAGGTACCCTTACGAGGGGAGTGTATCAACTTCGGCGTTCGTAATGCCTCTCTACAAAGGAGGGTGTCGCCTTCAAGAGTTAGGTATAAACAGTGGTTTTATATCAGGTTTTTTCCAAATTCAATGTGAACTATCGAAGTTGTTTTTCAAGCAGTTGTTTTTTTTTAATGGATATGAGTTTTCAGAAAGGTACACCTGAGTATTCATATAATCAATAATGAATGTTCAAAGAAACAAATGGAAAAGCATAATAGTATTCAGGTTAGATTTTTGGCGTTCGTAGAGTGGGTTATAAACGGAAAAACATCATTATAATTTAGTTTTCGTGATACCTATGACAGGAATGATGTCAGATATCACAGATTTCGCAGAATTTTGGAATTTGATCTCGCAAGAATTGCTTATTCATTCGTAGAACACTCCATATTGGAATTCTACATCTGTGAACGCTTATTCAGATCAAAAGGATCTTCAAGATAAGTTTTCATTAACATTATTTTTTTTCCCAAATACAGATCCTAATACTATTCTTTCCGATCACCGCTTCGATTGATAAACTGCTTTTTTCAAATTATTCAATATCAAATCGAACAGTCGGAAGATTAACAGACTGTATGTAAGTGTATGGAATCACGTCAGGTGCCTTTACGAGGAAAGTGTATCAACTTTGGCGTTCGTAATGCCTCTCTACAAAAAAGTTGTCGCCTATCAAGAGTTAGTTTTAAACAGTGGTTTTATATCAGTTTTCCAATTTCAATATCAACTATAGAAAAGCAATAACGTTGTTTTCAATCAATTATAAATATTTTATGGAGCAATTGGAAAATTATGATACTTATCCTGCTTGGATGGTGGGTTTCTCGAAATAAGAGACGCTTTCAAATTATGTGGATTAGTTTCGTGGTGAAATAGTTTGTTTGATTCTATACAAGAATACAAGAATGAATCATTTTCCGAATGAATAACTTTTTTTTTCAGCACTTCTGTATAACAGTTCATGTCTTTCATCTCAGAGAGTATAAGTGATAAGATATCTTCACCAAATCATTGGGACACCTTATGAGTTCCAGAAATTTCAATCGGAATCAGTTATACAAAATGTCAAAACCACACTGGCCTACATATATCGTATTTTCATCGCATTCAGAATATTATTCAGTGATTATTGTTGAGTGGATATGTAGTAGAAAATATATGGTACATAAGCTGGATGTTTATTTTCAAATAGAATACAAGAGCATTGCACCTGTAAATCCAGATGTTCCATTTTTCCTAATACATTAATGCACATTTTCACAGTCAGTACCCAGCCTGCAGAAGCGTTCTCTTGGCCGTTCACTGCAGTCCTACTTTATCACAGATACGTTGGTGCATTCACGATATAATTTCCCGAACTTCGTAACCAAAACACGTCTATAGATCTTCATCTCCTACTTCGCAATCACACTCGTCGTCTGCACATTCTTCCTCCCAGTTTATTCTCCGATTTTCTTGACCCGAAGCCTTGTAAAAACTGTCCAGGATGGATTGTCCGTATTTTCCTACTAACGATCCAGTAATTATGCCTAAGAGTAATGATCCGAAGTCCCACAATAATTTTGCCATTGGCGGTTTTCCAGAAGGTGCCTATTTTGTGTTCACAACATCACTGAACTCGTGTCAAATTTATCAAACGTCATTTCTGATCGACTTCATTGATGTGAATCAGGGAAGATGAGAGATCAAAACAAACCCTAATAGCATGTGGACGATGCTAATAGTAGGGGAGGCAAAGAGGCTAAATAATGGTTTACTCCAGCATCGTTGGGACCTATTAGATCGTGAAGATTAGATGCCAAAAAGAAAAAAGGCTATACAAGTATGCCCTTTCACTGGTGGAGGAAGCGTGTACATGTTTTCAAAAGCGTAAAAAACTCAGTTATAATGAGATACTCGAGCGCTTCAGATATTATAGTGTATGAGCCCCACGTGTTTCTAATAGCTATGAGAGAAGAAGTAGAGATTAAGTAAAAAAAATGTATTCGAGCATGTCAGATATTGAAAAGGGATGTTGAGTGAACACTCAAGCTCCCATTCAAAACACTGAACATTTGGAGGCGACCAAAACTCATGATCAATTTTTGAAAATCGTGACCTTGAAATTCGATCACGTCAGATTGTTATACAGCTACTTCATCTTAATTTCCTTGTTGTATTGTATCCTAGTGCAATAAGATTCACAGTGGGTAAATTTATCGATATTAATGGTGCTCATAGTTATTCTGAGTTTCATATTTTTGTTAGATTGAACTATTGAAATATCAACTTTTTATCCTCTGTGTGATTTTTGTATCTAGTTTAGTTTATGAGGAAACAATAAGAATTCGATTTGACTCAAAATTTTAATGTAAATGTTTTCAAGAATTCCATCGAGATTACTCAATAAACCCAATTAGAATCATTCTGAAATTTTGGGGCTTCTTCCATACTGAATTTTGGCACCATGAAAGCTTGTACAGGGGCCCAGCAAACATTGAACTGGCGGGAGAAGTCCGGCCTAGTGCAGGCTGGTCTGGGAAAGTGACGATGCCGGGGTATTGGTAATGGGCCGATGATTTTCCTATGCCAAGTAACCATCAGTTAAAAATACGATGATGGCCTTATGATGGTAAGATGTCTGGAACTAATTGAATACTAACGAGATCTGGCCCTTTGCTGGCCAATTTCATGTTCGCTACTCGTCCCCCTGGTGGATGTTCTGGGAACGTCTACATCAACAATCAGCTGATCATTATTATATGTGACTGAGATGGCTGACTCTCGTGAGTGGTGATCGCGTACTAGTTTGTTTATGTCGAATCAATGTGGTCCTCTCTTTCCCTGGTGGTTATTTATGATGGCAGGAGTATTCTCAATTGATAATAATAGAAGACGGATTCTTCAATCATGATAATATTCAGTAAGTATCTATCTACCTACATAGTGTTTCGAATTTCATTATCAAATGCATGTGTTTGGTATCTCGTTACCTCATATATCTACAGAAATACCTGTGCCAAGAAAATAATGAGAATTGAAAAGCTTCATGTTATCACGTCATATCAGACTATATTATCAAGTTATAAACTCATGCAACTCAGAGGCCACTAATATATATCTAATGATGCATTTTATATTTCAGATGTACCTCACAACGAAGAATCAACTTTGAAGGAATGCTACCCAATAAGATGTAGATATATACCAAATACCAATTAGTGCGCAGTCACTCCGAGAAGTTTCGTTGAAGAACTCATTGTGTCATTCATAAAATCGTTCTCTTGGAATCTGGTATGTGTCTGATTTATGATGAGAGGGTTATATTGTGAAATAAAGAGGTACTAGAACTTTCAGATCTATTGGACCCCTAAAACCCCTACCCCTCCCCTATCTCGATAGTATGTAACCAATGTCGTTAATTGGCCATTACAGTCCCATCATTTATGTATATGCTGGGCTTGCATATGATAATACATATAATTTACAATTCAATTATATCGTTCAATTGCGACATTTTTTCTGGACAAGAATGTGATCATTAAGTTCATAATCACAATAATTGTATGCGAGAAACTCAGATATACTTGAATTCTGTGTAAATGACATAAACTATTATAGTTCACCACTTGTCAGCGGAAGTTTCTGCAAATTCTAATTTAATTTCAGATAAGAGCATCAACTGTTAACAAAGTAGGTGTATAAACTTCCCGACAGGGTGCAAGGTCTAGAAGTTTATTATAATAACTGAACATTTCATCAGAAGATGTTCACCCATGTGGAATATCTCCCCGTTTCGTTTGTTATCCAGATTAGGTACTTTTATACATTTAACAGTGATAAATTTATAGTAAACACCCTCGAAAGCTCAACAAAACGACGTTGTTGAGAACTCTAACCTTCTGATGCTTTGTTGCTTTGATCTGCTACTCGCTTGAAGCGAAACAAACAAAAAGATAGTCCGGGAATTCTGCCGTTGAAGAAAATTCTGACTCATTCGATGGCACCCCTTCAGCCTTCAGGATCGAATTACATAATTGATGAAGGGTTAATGATGGTCACAGCATTGGTCGACGGGTATTGATGGCAGGACGAATAATTAAACTAATTGCAAAAATATTGATTCTTCAATATTCACTTCGTGCTCACAAGAAAAGTGCATGTTTAAAAAATTACAGTATGGCACTTCAATTTCAGGAATTCTGATGAAAACTTGACTCAAGGAAAATTCCCTTATTCAAACTAGAGTGAATAGACCTCCAAATGGCTGCCGTTTCAACTGGATTAAAAAATCTGAAGGGTATCTCCCATGCACCAATGAATTTGCGCCTTCGAAGTGCCCACCTGTTGTTAGGTCCAGATATTTGAAATTTTCATTTCATCATCTAAATAAACTGAGACATACGAGTCCCAAAAACATAATAGTTAATATCCAAGGTACGTATAGAGTTTCATGTCTGATTGTTGGATGTTTTATGACCAAAGATCAAAAAACAGTGACAAAGCTTTGACAAAGTGAAAAAGAATGCATAGAGCTGAATGAAGAAAACAAGACAGATAGGTAGATGCACTATTGTCTTCACTCTCTTTATAAAGTCACTCTAATTCCTCGCTGACACAAGTCTCTTGAAGACTTCTGAGGGTTGATCGTGAGGGGACAACCGAATGACTGATAGAACAATATTTTTAGATTTTACGGAATGCTTCACCATAGTTCAATTAAATATAAATCTCCTTGACTTTTAGAAGAACATATTTGGATTTGGATGAGACAAGTTTTGCACTGACATAATGGATTTAGCAAGTTCTGATACGACAAGGAGAGGATAAGACCAGTCTTGCAAAAACAATATGTTATTTTCATGAATTCCTTATGAAATTTAAAAAAGGATAATTCAAATTCTCGAGTTTACTTCTTCTACAGGCTTCAGGTACAATGGGGAAGACCACTGAGAGAAGAAATCCGTGCAAACCTCTTCTAATCGTCGAATCATGAGTTACGTTTGATGTACAATCAATAGTATGAGTTGAAGTTGAAGGGAATCGAATCTATATCGTTTTGAAATCAGCATATTTCATTCGATATTTCAAACAGCCAAATATGATGGTGGAGCCGTGACGTATTAGTCCCGAACTGTAGCTATCTCTCTCTGATACCTCGTCATTCTGCAGTGTTGCAGTGTGATTGGTCAGTTCAAGGACAATAGACGTGTTGGGACTAAGACGTCGCACCAGTCACACCAATGAATTGACAAAATTTCAAATGGAGCAGGAATTGTGTGCGTCGAAATGGATATATTCTAATTTATCGTTTTCATCGTCTTAGCATGAATGACAAAATTCAAAATTAATTCGCTGGTAGTATTTTAGTACAGAGTACACGATAATGTCGTTTTAAAAAATCAGTGGTCTTCCCCATTGGATTTATCTACAATTCGCTTTTTGCCTTCTCCTTCTTCGGATGGTATTATTCTTGAATATCCTAACTAATCATTGAAAAATATCAACTAATAAACGTTTTATCCTGAAGCAAGACGTTCCAGTGCACAATATAAACAAAAAATCGATCACAGTGATAAGATTCTCATAGTCCAGTCACGTGATTCATATACTCACCATCTCCTATTGTCTGCGTTGGATAAGGCAAGATCAGCATTGTAACGGACCTGACTTTTTTTTTCATCGCTTGTGACAATAGATTTTTATTATACAAGGGAAAAAAGTAGTAGATTTTAGCTCCAGGTTGTGTTGTCTCCCGACGCGTAGCGGAGGGAGACAAAAAACCGTGAGCTAAAATCTAATATTTTTCCCGTGTATAATACACTATTTTTTTCTTTGACAGAAGGAAGGACGAATCAATATTGAGAAGATATTACATTATTTCGAAATCTGAAAATTATCGACGTGAAATTTCATGTTTTTAACAGTAGGGACACCTGCGTTTTATAGACATCTTTATCATTCTTTTGAAGTAATCAAATATCTGATGTCACTTCTGTCAGTTCAATTCTGTGATTTGATTTTGAAAAATTGCGAATTCAGTAGTTGTTTAGTATTATACGAAACCGCGAAGTCGAATGGAAGATAAAAGGACTTGCAGTTCTTTCTCGGAGACGGTATTATTGACTCATTTTTCGGAACTATAGCACAACAAAAGCCATTAACAGAGTATATATATGTGATATATATCCGGGAAAAAAGTACTCACTTTTTTCCCACGGGAAAAAAGTAATTTATGAAAAGTGACATTTTATAACCTGCCAACAGAGATGAAATGCCAAACTTTTTTCCCGTCACAGAAAAAAAGATTTTTATCATTCAATTTGAGTGGGATAACACTATCGCCACTACCAGTATGTGGGGACTCAGAAGAATGATTATATACAATATCTAACTCACCAAATGTGGATGAGACGAGTTTTTTATTATTCTAGACGCCTCAATAATAGTCCCATGTTAGCACAAAGATGTCTATACAAAGACATTTTTTTCACCACAAGCAATATGTTTTAATCATTATAGTTCTGTGATACTGAAATGTGGACCTATGTCACTATGAAAGCACTTCTTCTCAATTCTAATAATTGAAATCTAGTCACCATGACAGCATACGTCGTTTTTGATAAATACCTACTAGATTCGAGCGCCATTCCTGTGAATAACAAAGGTGGCTATGCCTTTATTGACTAGTAGTTCATAAAATGACGAAAACTATCTTCGTAATAAAAACACACTTCACGCCTTCTAAGGAGTAAATAATAGTATAGGTTGGTTTAATAGCTAGTGGTGGAAAAAATGTATTATCTGCTTAATGCTGAGTGGTCGTGGCCTGTCCTTAAACTAAATGGTGCTGTTAGGGTCTGGAGGCGAAAAAAGAGGAAAGTTGACTAAATAAGGCCGATAAGAGCAATTGAGATAGAAAGATTATCACCCATGACAAGTTTCCTTCAGCTTCTCCTGATATTTTTGATCGCATTTTTTTCTACAGATTCATAGTCTCAGCCTATATGGCGGGATAGTGATAATTCTGGGGCAATATCAGTAAATGAGCTCCTCATTTAATTCGAGTTGAAGGATTACTCGTATCATTCTTCCTGTTTATAAGAGACATGCAAACACCGACTGCAATAAAAAATTGTTTATCTCTGCAGATTTATATCCATGAATTCTTTCGGAGTATTATGCTGACAATGAAAAAATGTACTACGTTTTCCTCGGTCTTTCCTGGTTTCGGAATAAATAAATAATATTTCACCTTTCCCCACTAATGCCCTGGAAATGCAAAATTCAGATGAATATGATCCGTATGTATATGTACAGTCGTCTTCAGAAAACATGTCGCCCATGGACGATGATAGAATTCTTAATAACTCCTGCAATAAGAGCGCCGACACCGTCCAACCGCGACATGATCTCTGAAGACGACTGTACACGCTTTAATTTTTCAAATTGATTTTTTTTTAAATTTGGAATATACAGATAGTATCGATGTAGGATGAATTTTCCTCAAACTGAACATTCATAGGCAAATTTATAGAAACTTTCACAGAGTCACTCTTTTCATGGTACATTTCGAGCACGAGATGTTTTTCTGTTCCCTATCAGTATAATATACAGGAACTGCTTTTACTTCTTATTATTACTGATTAATTCGCAGTTATGTGGATCAGTTCATCTCCTACTGGCTTTTGAAACATTTTCTTCATTCGAGTTCCTGTGATGGAATGTTTCTGTGCAAATTATCAGGAAACGTTCGATTGCTTGAGGATATTTTTAGCATATTGTGGAATGTGACGTGGGGCTGAGTCAGGATGAATTTTTATTGATTCTGATCATGTCATGAGATTCTAAATAACAGATAATCGACATTATGACATAATATGCTACTACAGACCGATCGCACTGCTATTGGCTGCTATATATTATTTCAAAGATCATGGAGAGAGCTATCAACATCGAGCTCATGAAATACCTAGAACATTCAGGTATTATCAACGATAGGCAATATGGCTTCCGTCATCAGAGATCAACTGGTGACCTGCTCGCTTACGTCTCACATATATGGCAGCAATCCATTGAAAAATATGGTGAATCCTTAGCCGTAGCACTTGATATCTCCAAGGCATTCGATCGAGTCTGGCACCACGGACTCCTCGCCAAGCTCCCAGCTTATGGCTTGCCTTTCCAGCTATGTTCTCTGCTAGCTAGTTTTCTCTCAGACAGGTCTCTTCATGTAGTGGTCAACGAAGTTTCATCTGACTCTCTTATCATAAATACTGGTGTTCCGCAAGGATCAATTCTAGCACCAACACTATTTCTACTCCATATCAACGATTTGTTGGAAGCAACTTCATGTCCAGTACACAGCTTTGCGGATGATAGTACCCTCCATACCGCCTTCTCTTCCAAGGCTCCAATACCAGCCAGGCAAATCAGAAAGGAAGAGAGAGGAGAGAGGAATGTTGACAACATAAATATGGACTTGCCAACAATTCTCGAGTGGGGATCCAATAACTTGGTAGAATTCAATGCAAACAAAACACAAGCATGCCTTTTCTCTAGAAAAGCCGATCTCACTGTGCCCAACATAGGCTTTTCAGGAGTAACCACACCCTTGAAGACATCCATTTCTATCCTTGGTATTACAATCAGCAATATGGAAAAATGGAAAAATCAGGTGAGATCAATTGCTAAAAGTGCATCCCAAAAACTTGGTTTTCTGTTTCGGGCCAGGACCTATTTCACTTCCAGTCAGCTGCTTATGATCTATAAGGCACAGATCCGACATGTCCTGGAATACTGTTCCCATATTTGGAGTGCAGCACCCAAACATACGCTGAAACTGTTGGATTCTGTTAAAAAAAGAGCATTTCGTCTCTTCGCTCACAAACTCACTCACTTTTCTGGAACACCGGGAAAAAGTTGGCGATCTGGCTCTATTTTATACATATTTTCATGGACGATGCTCTTCTGAAATAACAACAATTGGCAGTCCCCGCGAGATTAACCCGTCGAGTTGAGGCCTCGCACCCCTTCGTGGTCACTTTGGAGACCTGCAGAACATCTCTTTCCAAAGACTCGTTTATCCAACGAACAGCGAGGCTCTGGAACACATTGCCAAAGGATGTGTTCCCCGAGGCATATAACCTCCTGAAATTCAAGTAGAACACCAATTCATACCTTATTTTCCTTGGTCTTCACGATGTTCTCTGAACATTACAGGATATCCTTTTTCGTGAGAACCAGAACATGAAAAAGAAATCTTCGATCTGAAAAACTGATTTTCTTCGATATGGTCAGCTCTGAAAATTCTAGGTAAAAATATCATTATAATAAGGAAACATGTTTTAATTATAGAAAAACAAATTTATGAACCAGTGAGAACTAATCCATCCTTTCTCGTTAGCGAAAAAACAATCTCATTGTTTTTTGTGTCATTAATAAATTGATGATACAAGGAATAATCCAATATGATTGATCAATACTGCAAAATAATTGTGAGGACAATGAAATAGACACTATAATGAACAATTTTGCTCGAAAGATGCTACTGGTTACGTTGAAGTACTTCTCCGAATTTGAAATCGATTTCTTATCGAATAGGTACTCGAGTTATTGAAAATGATCTGTTTCAAATTTTAAACCACTACCAAATGTATATCGGGCATACATAAGAAAGATCAAATTATATATTTGTTCAAGGAATATATGGTTTTCGTATCGACCTCCTTTTCGCAGTTATACCGTACACATTTCTATCAGATTCATGTATTTTATTCTGGATATATTTTTTCCTGGCTGTATGGAGAATTTGTATGATCGTATCTGGGAGCTCGAAACACGATACTCTACAAGAATGTTTGAATTTTTCACGATCTCGCGACAGTCAATAGATTTATGACGGCATAAACATCCAGAAGTATAAGCCTGAAGGTGTGGAGGCACTTAAAAAACGGATATGGAACCCTTATAACACAGCTTTTGTGAGAATCTCCTCCTATAAACCGTTCAGATTTGAAAGAAGAACGGGTGAAGTGGATGAAATTTTAATGATATTCCGAGGAAAGGTTGGGAAATTGTTCGGATCTCCATTTAACGAATACGAATAGAGATTCTCAGATATTGTGAATGAATTACTAAATTTTTTATGAATTTAGTACCTAGAGTATAGGTCGCGTGCACGATGACCGACCATGGAGGCAAAATATTGAAACACAACCTCACTCTTCTGTGAATTATTGAAACACAACCTCACTTTTTTATTTGTTTACAGAGGAATCAAAAGGTTGAAATAGTTTTTCACAATATTTTGGCATACGAATCGTGTTTCTTGCGTTATTCATTAATTTAAGCATGCCTTCGCATTGTGCTGTTGTACAATGCACAAAAAAATGCAGCAAAAGGCTAGGGAATATGATTTTTCAGGTAAATAGTAATCCCACATAGTTATCATTATGAAATGTTGTCATTCCTTATTAAAATTCCTTCTGTCTTCTGCCACTTCTGCAATACAAGACAAGCTAATACTGCTGATAGATTGAAAATGTCTACAACACACACGATCCTCAGCATTCAGACAAGTCCTCTCGATTGATTACATGAATCCAATCTTCTTGCATTATTTTAGAAATTTCAGGTATATTTCTATCAGCTCCTATTGCAGAAGGAATTCCGATGAGAAATCAGAGAAATAACCAAATTTTAAAAATGAAAACCATATGTGACTATAGTACGTACTTACTTTTAAATCATAATGTACCATCCGAATTCCTTCATCTTCCGCTGCAGTTTTTGTGAATTTTACAACAGCACAATGTGATGGCATGAGCGAATTGATGAATAGCGGAAAAATACGATTCATATGCCAAAATAATTGTGGAAAACTATTTCGATCACTTGTAAACAAATAATAAAAGTGAGGTTGTGTTTCAATGTTTTGCCTCCAGCGTCGGTCATCTGACAGTTCTTGCACGCAACCCATTAATTGAAATGTGTTATGACTCGTAGGAAAACAGTCAAGCCAAAAATAACAACCTACATGGGTATGTTCTTCTTTCATTCATGAGATACAGGGTGTTTCTCATTTTGCACTTAGGCATGACAGACAGTCTCTTTCATCTATCAAAGAACGATAGATAGACAATAATATAGGAATCCCATTTTGGTTGAGACTGATGTTTCTGGCTTGTTATTGAAAATAGAACTCTGCAGATTTCACGTTCTCGTCCTACTTTTTTGTGACACACAAGATGGTCTTATCAGATGTTCCGAAATTGTTTCCGTTTATGAGATACAGGGCGATTTTGAGAATGTTTAGTTGCAGACGGGGATGTATGGTTCGATATTATACCTATTTCAGATACTCACCACGATGTAGAATGTGCACAATCACTTCAAAACAACCTCTACAGAATGATTTGCAAAGCGGTATGTTCTTGTGAAGACTATTGTTTCAATTGATTTATGTCTTGCCCATTTATTGAAGCATCTTCGGGTCGGGACTATCATGATTACAATATAATTCATAATCAGTGAAGGAGAAATAATAGCTAGAATAAAATTGAATCAGAGTAATCTTATTCAATTTCATTTGAGTATATGTATCAGAAAAATATTCTTCCTTCATGGTTGATGCACAGTACACACGACCCTACTAAAGCTGTTTTTTTTTTTTTTTTTTATCGATTGGAGCGCACGAAAGGGAATCCCTATAATGTTCAAAGAACATCGTTGCTTAGTCTACGGTGATAAACAGGCTCAGCAGTCTGCAGTCTAGATTGATTCATATAATCTTCTTGCTGTTATTCTTTGTTCTATTAGGAGTAACAAAATAAATGTCCTGTGATAACAATCATTAACTGAAAATACAGGTATTTGAATCAGTCTACATTTGTTACAAATCAATAAGCATCAAGTGATGAACGGTAAATGTAATAGACATTTTTCGACAGAAGCATTCTATATCGTTTAGAAATATTATATTGCTTTGGCTCCTATTGGGTACAGATATTTGGTTGTTGCATCGTCACTCTTTTCAACTACTGACGAAAAGTTCCCTCAGTGTAGTTACCTGGTACACTATAAATGTTCAAATATATCCAGGTCACAGTTATAATCATAATTCAATTGGAACACTGTGCTCTCCAGAGTTTCCTCTTGTTTCCAGTATTTTCCAGTGTTTCCAGTACCTATACCTCGTGATTTGAAAGTGTCAATAAATTCTGGATATTCATAGCCACTACCTATTTATTTTGTTTATTGGTTTTATTGTTGGCTATCTAACACATTCTGTATACATTTGGGAGGAGCCATACCAAATAATAATATGTGTACGGGACAAATGCAATTGTAGATTGAATTCGACCAGTGTGTTATGTACCTATTTAATTGAAATGAGCGGTCATGTGATGCTGTTATTGTTACGTAGTGACGATTTATGTGACTAGTATATATATTGAATCAACCAGAAATTTGTTTCAATTTGGAGCAATGGACATTCGGGAAGTTACCCATTTGCAGTTATTCGAATTGATTGAATTTGAGTATATTTTCAGCAAAAACCGATATAAATTTTCAAATTTAAGAACTTCACGAGCCATATAAGATTCCTTCGGAACTTATAAATAGTTGTTTATTTTTCAAGAGAAAAAAGTTGTAGAATTTAGCTCCAGTTTGTGAGCTAAAATCTAAGATTTATTCCGGGTAGAGTACACGATTTTCTTCTACGAAGATATTGCAGATGAGAAAATTATCGACGTGAAAGTTTTCAACAGAAATGACAGCTGCGTTGCAGGCATTTTTTTGCAGGCGAATTCAGTTTTTGTTGAGTAATTCACGTTTTTTTTCTTATGTTCTGGTTGGAGAACATCGTGAGAACCAATGGAAATGAGGTAGGAATTGGTGTTCTTCTTAAATTTCTGGAGGTTATATGCCTCGGGGAACACCTCCCTTGGCAATGTGTTCCAGAGCCTCGCTGTTCGTTGGATGAACGAGTCTTTGGAAAGAGATGTTATGCAGGTCTCCAAAGTGACCACGAAGAGGCGCGAAGCCTCAACTCGATGGATTAATCACGCGGGGACTGCCAAGGGAGGAACAATTGTTGATATTTCAGAAGAGCATCGTCCATGAAAATATCTATAAAATTGAGCCAGATCGCCAACTTTTCTACGGTGTTCCAGAGAAGTGAGTGAGTTTGTGAGCGAGGCATCACCCACGAGACCAATTGCCCTTTTTTTGGACAGACTCCAACAGTTTCAGTATATGTTTGGGTGCTGCACTCCAAATATGGGAACAGTATTCCAGGACAGGTCGGATCTGTGCCTTATAGATCATATATAAGCATCTGACTGGAAGTGAAATAGCTCCTGGCCCGAAACAGAAAACCAAGTTTTTGGGATAGCAATTGATCTCAAGTGATTTTCCCAAGGAACGTTATTGCTGATAGTAATACCAAGCATCGAAATGGATGTCTTCGAAGGTATGGTTACTCCAGACAAGCTTATGTTGAGCACAGTGAGATCGGCTTTTCTAGAGAAAAGGCATGCTTGTGTTTTGTTTGCATTGAAATCTACCAAGTTATTGGTTCCCCATTCGAGAATTGTTGCCAAGTTCATATTTATGTTGTCAACATTTCTCCCTCGTTCGTTTCTGAGTTGCCTGGCTGGTATTGGAGCCCTGGAAGAGAAGGCGGTATGGAGGGTACTATCATTCGCGAAGCTGAGTACTGGACATTAAGTTGCTTCCAACAAATCGTTGATATGGGGCAGAAATAGTGTTGGTGCTAGAATTGATCCTTGCGGAATTCCAGCATTTATGGTAAGAGAGTCAGATGATACTCCGTCTACCACTACATGAAGAGACCTGTTTGAGTGAAAACTAGCTAGCAGAGAAGATAGCTGGTGAGGCAAGCCATGAGATGGAAGCTTGACGAGGAGTTCGTGGTGCCAGACTCGATCGAATGCTTTGGAGATATCAAGTGCCACGGCTAAGGTTTCACCGTATTTTCCAATAGATTGCTGCCATATATGTGAGACGTAATCGAGCAGGTCACCAGTTGATCTCTGATGACGGAAGCCATATTGCCTATCGTTGATAAGTCGTACAGCGTCTGAAATTCTCTTCTACATTCAGTATTTTCAAAAATATTCATTCACGTTTACTTTTATCTCGTTTTGTCGATTTGTTTTCTCTTATCCACCTCATTCATTTGAGAAATGCTTGACATATACGTATTAATAAACAATACGGATCATAACGGGTGCCAGGATGAAGCCAAAAATATGAAACAAATGAATATCCATAAGGATTTGGTGGCATGATACGCATGCGCCATGCGCTGTTATAGTAGTCATCAAAGACATGCATTTCGGTGGACAATGACGTTTACTAGCCTTTCAATCAAAGCAGTATGTGTCTGATCGTTTCAAAACTTTTCCTTATGGATAGTCATTTGTCGTCAAAAATCGGCTTCATGTTTCGCTATGGAAACAGATAGAGATTATCCGTATTGATTATTAATACGTATATGATGCTTGATGACATTGTCAAGCTCCACTGGTGCCTATCAGATTCCTGAAACGACCGTAAATGAAATAAACGTGTTGTAGGAAGTAGCAGCGCAAGATATTGGCAAAGTGATTTATGGGTAAACTGACGTGTCAAGATGCTTCTGAAATTATGCGTGGGAATTTGAAATGAAAAAAGTTGTAGAAAACAAATGATATTTAAAGTTGAATCGAGTTTCATAACAAAGTATTTCTGAGAAATATCCCAGTATTAGAAGGTATTGAGATAACTATCTACCCATATAACTTCACTCGTCATCGCATTTTGAAATTGTATATGGTTGCTTCTTCAAGGGATCACTCCTCGTCCCATGTTACATGGGGTATCATTTTGTCATCATCAGATGAGTATTTATCAACAGTAAAAACACAAGAGCTTTTTTTATCGAATAAATTTCTCTTGGAAACGAAAAACATTTACCGATCAGTAATTTTACGAGGAAAACTGACATGAAAAAATTGCGAGACTGTAGGTCGAGCAATTTTGTCTAACCGATCAGTAATTTTACGAGGAAAACTGACATGAAAAAATTGCGAGACCGTAGGTCAAAACGGCTACCAAATTACTAATTCATTGAAAAAACAACATTTGTTCTACCAGTTACAACTTTTGATTTTTAAATAGTGACCAAAATCATCAATCAAGACATTTTCCGGAGCATATTCATATAGTTCACAAAGCTACACACTGATAATAGCTAAAGTATCTGAAATGAAGTATCGTGATTTTCCTGTAAACTTTATACAGTAGCTATATTTCATGCTGAATCATCCGAACATTACCTATTCATGGAAGGTTTACAGATTACAAAAAGCTACATCCTAACTACGGTTACAAGAAATGTACACCTAGATGAATATTCAATTCAGCATACAGCGAACTTTCTATGTATGGATACTATAAACTAGACCGTTTTTCCGTATGTTTGCTCTAAACCGCTCTAAACCGCTAGTCGTTTGAGTTGATTTAAAGGAAAATACACTAGCACCTATAACAGTAATTAAACGTCCCGCATAGCAATGCGGATTATCTTGGAACATTTCCTGAACACTTAGGAAATGTTCATGCTTATTCGAGTTCATATCTAAATGTTATATTCACAATTATTCAATAGTGGAGTTTCGGTGAGGATAGTTAGTTAAGATATCTGATTGAGCTGATATCGCAAAATTTCTATCCCTTTATCATTGATAAGAAAATCAGAATTGGATTTATTATATACAGACTGTTCCAATAGTTAGAGTTCAAGTGATAAAATCCGAGGAGATATTTCACTCAGAAAAATATAGAGAAAGTTTTTTGTTTTCGAGTTTATTGTGTTTTGAGTTCAATCAATAGCTCGAATGCGCTTCAATTTCAAAATCCAAAACTTTCTGAAATAAACTTCACGGTTTCCTATGATATCCCAGGCAGCCCAGAATATTCTATGAATGTTCTCACAACGTTCACAACATACCTCCTTCAGAATATTCCAAAGAATATACATAGCATATGATGAGGATGTTCTGAACGTTCATAGGATGTTTCACGAGAATATTCGCAAAACAATTCATCTGAATATCCTAGAAACGTTTCTAGAATATTCCATTATATTCAGGAATGATAATAGAATGTATTGTTCGCCTATGGCTCATGCTGCAAACTTCATTCTCGTAGGAAATCACTATCATTCCGTGATGGTTAAACAATATACTATATTATTCTAACTTCTAGAATGGAACGAAAAAGAAATAAATTATCAAGATAAATTAACACTCGCATCCCTAACTGCTGATCCTTTCAAGCATAATCTTCAAATAGGCGATTCATCTCTTGAACGTCGAGGTTATGGCTGCAAAGTTAATTTTCTTTGGGAAACTTGGATGATTATTAATCTTGTACGTGGTGAAATTGCCGAAATTAACTGGAGAAGTTTAGAACATCAGAAGCATCAGATAATTTGAGTTTGATGCAAGCGATCGATTTTACCACTTTAGAATTCAAATCAACCATCAGCTATATTTTATGGAGGAGATGATATTTATATCGAAATGAAAGCTCAAGACTTATAGACGCTTCAGTGGAAATAGGACTGAAAGTGAACAAATGGGAAATTGTTATTCAAACAGAATTTGTTTTTAGTTTTTATAATATCGCACGGAAATTTCTTCATTTTTACATTTGAAAACTGTCCATGTGGTACAAAATGGATATTAGGAGTTTTTTTCTATCTCTTGGGGGCATGCTGAAGCCAATTCATTTTACCTTCCACGGGAGCAAATATTTTTTTCCTCCCGTGGGAGTAAATTGACCACAGTGAGTAGATTAAGTAATTTATTGAAATTATTGACTTGACAATTAAAAATTACAGTATTGACTTGATTACAGAACAATCACTTTGCATCGACTGTTTTTTTTTTCTCAGTTGCAAATAGCGTGACTATAGGGGTTTCGTCGATGGACAACCCTGTTGCGAATCGATTGAACTATTTTTGTTGGACACAACGGACATCAAAGCTCTCTGTGTCCTAATGTCCTTGATAGGTTCCTTGAAAGAGCGAATTACTATGCTCTGATTCGCATAATACCCTCGAATACGCATAGGGTATACAGCGCTCCATTGTGGACGCGATGCATAATCAAGTAAACAGGGTATCGATTTTATAATGCTTGAATGGTTCTGAGTGAGATGTTTATAATTCCTCTGGTGTGCCCACTCTTCAATTGTTTCGTCAGACTAGCTCTCGATATGAACAATTGAATGCGAGTTCGGAACGTCGGGTTCTCATATTCGATAATAGATGGCGTGAACGATGGACAATTTCTTGAATCATTTCAAAATGCCTCTCCAATCTTATTATGAAGTTGAACTAGACTTTCAAGGATGTGTTTTCCTTCTTTCGGGACCTGAAGAGTCCGTTGGTGATGCACGAATTCAATAATACCTGATAAGAGTAAGCATCTAGAAGCAGGATGTAAAAGAGACAGGGCGCAACAAATTTAATAATCCGTGTGGAAACATCTTGATCTTGACATATCATTCATGATTTTGTTCAAACAAATAGAAATAATATAAATCAAGAACAAGTATAGTTTATTAAGGTATTGATACCTATTATATTATTAATTGAGTGAGTGTATTGTGTTTTTATCATGTACTGACTGCTGCAATGTGAACATTCGTTTCATTTTGTGTACCAAAAGTGAGTAAAGAAACTATTATCGCAGTATTTTCTTGAGTGAGGACTTCGTGCCGTTCATGAATTCACCATTGAAAGTCGAAAATATATAACGCACCGTTTTCATTTAAACAAAAAATTGTGGAAATGAAGATGTAAACTCAAATGAATGAGTCATGATACCTGTAAATTTGGTTTGAAACTTCGAAAATTTAGCAAGATTCTTCCACGCCTTTCTATTTTTACAAAGTAGGCGATATCGAGAGATTTCGAAACTCCTTTCGATAGGAAGTGATAGCACCATTTGACTTTCTATACATCTATGTTCTGAATATTTGGCAGTGAGACAATACTCACAGTGAGGGACCCAGCTGAATTTGAATCGAAATGGAAATCCAGTATGCAAACGCTCACTAAGGGGATTTAAAAGTAGAAATGGGAATCATATAGAATGATTTGGAAAGAAAATTTCATCCGCCCTATTTCTTTCTGCTTGAATATCAATGCGTGGAGAGGAGTTCAAATTGATGGAAGCAACGTTTTTTTATCGCCTGAATATACAGTGTGTCCCACTTTCGATGGAAACACCCCTGTATCTTACATACTCGTTGGGTAAGGATCCTGAAATTTGCTGGAGCGAGATATATACCAAACATGCACTCTATGACCAAGTGGGGTCATCTTCAGTGATTTACACTGCTCACCAAAAGTCATGGAACCACCTCAATTTCCGAAAAATTATATCAGGAGTCAAAATTGGCTGAAAATCGGATTCGGAATCAGGACGCCCAATTCACTAACCAATCATATTCTTCCTGAAAATTTTTCTGTTCTGAAGAATGTATTTTTGTCTCACTTCTCATGAAGCGAGAGATATACCAAAAATATACTCTATGACCAAGTGGGGTCATTTTCAGTAATATACACTGCTCGCCCGTGGAAGTACACACATGTCCGGAAAATAGTGTCAAGAGACAAGATAGGTATTCAAAATCACTTCGTATTCGAAAACAGGCTGTCCAATTCACTAACTTCCTATATCTTGACGAATAATTACCGGTAACAATTTTCCTCATACTATTAACAAATTCATTCATTCATAATTATTGATTTCAATGACACCCGTCATGATTTCTGATCCATTGGAACACTCCTGATAATCTATTCGATTGTACTAGTTCAGATTGTTATTTCATTATCCTTGATGAGAGCTGACTTCATGATTATCAATTTCAGACTAACCATCAAGTGAATTTTCCGATTTAATAAATTCTTCTTTTTGGAATGTCGTTCGTTCTGTGGCAGCTGACGAGCAGTGTATCATTGAAGATGATCCTACTTTGTCATTGGTCTCTTTATCGGTCCTAAAAAATGCAGACCCCTACATCAATAATTACGTAAGATACTGGGGTGCTCCTGTGAAAAGTGAGACAGAATTCATTATTTCAGTACTGAACATTTTTAAAAAAGAATATGAGTAGTTAGGGAATTGGACGATCGGTTTTCTGTTCTAGAATCCGAAGTGATTTCCAACCTATCTTGTCTGCTAATATTATGATTTTCCGGACATGATGTTCGAAAAAAATCGTGCGTACCTTGGGAGGATACCTTCCATCTTGGGTTGGGTGACGTTTTAAGACTATTGGATATTCATTCCAGTTGTTTCTTCACCATCAGAAATTCAAAAGACGAAAATTAGGAGAAAGTAATATTCCACCTCTTTGATTATTCTACAGACATAACTTATCCATTCACATTATTCCATCAACTATTCACTGCTGCCAAAGTAAATCTTGTGCTTCTGAATTGCGCTCCTCTATTCAGATTATGAAAACAACTATCGCATTGTTCTGATCAAGACATTCATTTCATTCAACGGTAATTGAGAGAAGAGCTCTAAATTTGAGGTAAGGAAGTTCACGAATGAAGTAAAAAAGGAAATAATAAATTGAAATTTGAAACATTAATTCTCATTCTTCCAGACTTCTGAAAACTGAGGCGCTTGCTTGATCAAATTCTATTCAGAATTAAAAACTTATGCAATTGATATTTCAATTCGTTAGCCTTCGTTCGTTTGTTTGTGCTTCAATTTTCAGTAGGATATCCAGCATCTGTTGTCTTTTCTGGATGAACTTTCGAGTTTGAACCAAGATGAAAAATACTCATCTATTCAGTTTGAATTGATTGTTCAAGCGTGGAGAGTGAATTAGGAACTACTCAAAGTAATTTCTAGACAATGAAAATAGAAACAAGAGTATAGAAATTCTTTAGAAATATAAGATACTATCACTGTTTCATGTACTAATAACGCTATAATTCAATAAAAACTGGTCGTTCTAAATCGAATGATACCTTTTTTCGACTCAAATTACATGGCAAACTGTAATGTGTTTAAAAAACGGATCGGAGTGAATCGAAAAAGTTCTGGATCGGGAGAAACTCAATTCGAGATTTAATTGACTTCCCGAATGATTCCGAACTTAATTGGAAATTATATGACTCAGTATTTTCAGCCATGTGAGTAGACCAAATGCAATTCACCTGCTGTTTTTCTCTGTTGCTTCTGTAAAACTGTTGAATTAGTGAGGATGACTTTTATAATTATGTAGGTATATTGAGTATTCATGGCTGTCCCTCTTGAGAAAATTGTCCATTAGAATTCCACTCAACTTAGTAGGCTTAAGTATTTTAGGTAACGTAGTTAGTTAGTACAGTAAATTGTTCTAAAATTGTTCTATCCGTCATTCGGTTGCCCCCTTACGAGCAACCCTCAGAAGTCTTCGAGAGTCTTGTGCCAGCAAGGAATGACGGGGGCCTTACCTTTTAACGTGTGATCCCAAACACTTTCTGGGGCCATCAGAAACATTTCTGCAGTCGATGGGAATCGAACCCACGACCGGCAAGCGAATGCGGATTAGAATATAGACACTCTGTCCGCACGGCTACCTGGCCCCTGGTAATCTTGATTGAGTACAATGAAGGCATATTGAGAATTCGGAGGATCACATTGAGCTTCTGAAAAAGTGCGGTTTCAGAAGCGCAGCTATGATCTTCATATCAACCCTATAGACGTGCAGAGCAATTGATTTGGAAACTCCTTTACCCCTAAAGTCACTCTGATTTCCTCCTGAAGCAATTAGTCACTTTCAGAATCTCTATCACCACTTTCAGAATCTCTATCACAATAGTCCATTCTTCTCTCGATTTTTCAACACCAGATATTATTGTAATGTTTTACCAGGAGGAACCAGAAAGACCTCCCTAATTTCTAATAATTATCATGTCCATCTATTCGGAGTATAAACCTTACTGATGGACCACATAGTTTGCTCTTGTAAAGTAAGTATTAATCAGTCAAATGCTGAATCACCTAGAACAGGTCTATTTCACACCTGATGAGGTGGAAAATTCAACCTTCAGGAAAATTCTAGGCTTCATTAGAAGTCTAGGGCTGAAGGACCAAAACTAGATAAGGGTAATCACAGTAGATCTTAGTGATCGAGAGGTCTCCCAGCCTCTACGACCCATCTACAATCTACTGATGGACCTAACCACCTTACTAATGCGAATGGAGATATCTAGCCAGAACATCTGAGGACAATAAAATACTATCATTATTGGGCACATACTCAGGTACTTCTAGATGAAAGCTCTCCTTCTCTACTAGACTTGTTCATTCTCGTGATATTATTTCACCGTGTAGAAAATGAGACCGAACCTATTTTTATTGCGGTAATAATTCATGTGGCTGGTGCAACTCAAGTGATAAGATGGCGAATTTTTCAGTATTTCCAACGCCATTGGTAGGAAACTGGATGTTACTGTTCCTTTATGGTTTTACTCTAATAGCACTAGATAATTACAATTTACAAGCGCAGGTCCATTTTCTCCAATCTACTCCACATTTAGACAGATTATTCTGAACATTTGAATGCTTGTTGAATATTATATCCTACTGATCGTGTCTTCTAGTCGTCAGCAAAGTAGTCTCTATGATTGAGAATGTAATACCACGATTGAAGTATTTTACTTGCTTTTCCTTCCCCTAAATGTTACATTTTCTTGTCACTGCAACTTCACCAACAGCTATTCGAGGACATCTATACTGACAAATGTAAAATATAGAGCTGGGATGAAACATCATCATTGCAAAATTACCATTTATATTGACTATACAATAGCTGGAATTGATAAACGTGAAGCAGCTCAACAGGTTATGTGGTACATATATCATTTCAAAATTCAAAATAACCAATCACTATATTCTGATTGGTGATCTACAACACGTCGTTACTTTGAATGAAAATTTTATGTAGAACAAGTCACTGCACAGATAAAGTTAGTACTCCAGCGATGGCTATTGAATTAAAATGTTGGAAAAAATCATAAATGATCGGTTCTCACCTTCTAGACTACATCTCACAGTACCAACAATACCGATTTCTTCTGTTCAGCATGATGCCAACTGCCAGTTAATTCAGAAATGTGGGCTTATGTTTATCGACGTTCTAGGTTATAGTTTGAATTATAGTTTGAATTGGCAGAAAAGTCAGATAACTGCAGAATAGCCCACACATACATAATTCATGTTTTATTAGTTTAGAAGTGAGAATTTGCATAACAATATTAATAAACCAAGAATAAAGAACAATTTCACTCTTGAAGAAATACATTAATTGATCGAAATTCAAGTGAATCCCCAATCACTTCTGCACCCCATTTTCTACTACTTTCCTCAATTCATTAAACTTTCGTTAAGTGTTGATGAATTTCCACGATATCTATATGTCCCCATTGCTATCCAACACGTGATTTTCCACAAAATCCATATTATTATCACAGTTCATCATAAAAATCAAGAATTCGCGAGATTCACGAAGTGTGCGACATCTAGGTTACATAATACGAATTTCAAACTGGGGGAAAACAAACTGTTGTCTATGGATGAAGTGCATAGACTACATTGCATTCAGCTTGCTGTAGCTGTAGTCAAACTTGTCAATGACATGAAAGTGTTGGTACTGTTGGTAGTGATGATGATTGAGTTGGTTAATTTTTTTACATTATCACATTTTTATTAGTTTAGTGAACTGTGAACGGGTGAAGAATTGAATTGGAGATAGTTCAAACAATTCAAACTAATTATGACGAGCAAATCAAGAACAGCTACAACATGTTTACAATACCCAAATTGTCCTGCTTTGCATGAACAAATTGTTCTACAGGAGTTCCTCTGGACCCAACTTCAATTTTACTTCATGTGGGGAAGATTTCATCGCCGAAGTTTGTAGACAAAGTGCAAAAGTGTGCCTCTTGTTGAAGTCTTCTGCCTCACACAAAATCACATGATTAGCACGGAGAACTGCTTCTCCTTTCACTACTGGTCGGCTTTTTCCCTTCAAATTGAGCAAAATATCTGCCAAAGGAACATCTACAACGGGCATTATAAGCGTTTTCGATCGAATATTGACAATTAATGTCAAGAAATTTAAAAACTTATTACTCTTATCAGTACACAGAACACAAGCTAACGGCACTAACGGGATTGAGTGAGAATTGAGTTTGTTTTCCCCCAGTTTTGACGTGGCTATGACATGGACCGATGAAAACCGAGCGCCACCTGGTAACATTGATTCCCGCGAATAATCTTGGACAAAAACTCAAATAAGAGTAGTGAGGTTAGAATTTCATTGTTTGTGTACAGAATTCCCATTGGTCGTTGAACATTCATCACTATTGCCAACATCCTTTACCTGTCATTTAACCTACTTTTGTATAAAAATTGAAAGGAGAACCAAACTGAAACTCAAACTGTTGGAAAATAACATCTGACGGATAAAAAAATAGCGGATAAACTCGGCATAATTGACAAACCGGCTTTCACTGAGTTAACAGAATATTTGTGAAGGATTTTCTCTATGTTCCGATCTGGGCAAATCCATAGCATTCCCACGGCTGCGTCAGATACCATCCGATGTTTAGCATACCCGATTTACATCAGGAATGCAACAGACATCGTATTTGAATGAATGTAATCGCGTGATGGAGCCTCGGCATTTCCAGATAGTATGCAAATTACTTGGAGGCGTAGCAGGTACTTACTCCTGAACACAACATTTTCATCTGTGGCTCTTTGAAATCTCACTTGTACGTGACGTCACCCACAACACGATATTTCTTTTTTCTTCATAGTGAAAACTTTAGAGTAAGCCTATAGTACAGTGGACTGTGTACCTGACTGTACCATGATGCTGGCTCGGGTTCCAACACTGCGAGGCTTCAACTTCTTCTTACTTAAGGAAAAAGGTTAATTCAGGCCCCAAAGTTGTCTGTAAAACCGAAAATACCTGGTGAACAATTCTAATGATGGAAAAATAGACTTGAGTATAGGAAATATCACGAGAATTCAATTTGTGACTGCTGGACCCAGAGCCGGACCGTGGGCGTGGCGAAGGAGGCATTTGCCACGGGCGCAAACGACCTAGGGGCGCAAAATGTGGAATATAGTATATTCCATTTTAAATGAAGATTGACTACAAGCTCTAAATTTCAGAGTGGCGTATTTACCAGTTCACAAAGTTGAGTGACACGTAGTTAACGAACTCTACCAAAACGGAACAAAATTCTAGAAAATGATACATGGCGCGAAACACGACAAAATCAATCTGGCACTACAGAACCAAAGATTGAATGTTGAGGATGGTGCAAAAATGATAAAAGGACTATCTGAATAAATTCATAATTATAGATATGATTTCTTCGAGTCTCTATTAGAATCCTCCAAATCATTCGCTGAAACAATCGATATTGGAGCGAATTTTGGAGAGGAGAGGAAACGTAAAATTAAAAAAATGCCAGGAGAGGAAACTAATGATGAGGCTTCCATTACGGATAGGAAAGGTCTTTTCACTTCTTCAAGTATTGGACTCCATATCGATGCAACTTGGAGAAAGATTTACTGCGCTGTCAGAAGTTTCTGAAGACTTCAATTTTTTGAAAGGAATATCTATAGAAGAGTCTTCACTTGGTGAATTGAAGAAGAAAGCTGCTAATTTGGCATTGAAATATAGTTCCGATTTGGATCCGCATGAATTCGTCAACGAATTAGAGAGCTTCAAATTTCAAGCATGTGCAATGTTGGACAAAATGAATGCTCTTGATATTCTTCGGAAAATGCGTGAATTGTCGCTTCAAACAATATTTTTTATCCTAATCTGGACACAGCTCTCAGAATATTCTTAACGTAACCAGTGACCACAGCAACATGTGAACGGTCGTTTAGTAAATTGAAATTAGTGAAAACTTACTTAAGGTCCTCGATTGAGTTTTTGTTCATTACCTTTTAAGAAATATGGGAGATTATTGTGAATGAAAAAGTTCTTCAAAATATGTTCAATAAATGTCAATTATAAATAACATGTATTTATTGAAAACTGAATTTCTTCAAGGGCGCATTTTGAAAGTTTGCCACAGGCGCTAGAATCTTAGTTCCGGCTCTGGCTGGACCACAGTATACTGTGTGAAATAAAAAATCACCAAACTCTAGGAATGGTTTCCGACATGTTGGCTACTCAGACACACGTGAAAAAGTCTTTCAGAGTCCTCTTCCCGAAGAGAGACGAGTTGGTAAGTGGATCAGTCCAATTCCCAGAGACCGAACACGTAATGTACACAGATGGTTCGAAAACCCCTCTTGGAGTTGGAGCTAGTGTGTACAGCAAAACACAGAAGACGGAAATATCTGTCAATCTCGGTAGGTATGCTACAAGCTTTCAAGCTGAGGTCTTCGCAATTGAATTGTGTGCTAGATAGTTGACGAACAGACCTCTAGTAAACAAAGACATCAGTATTGTATCAGACAGTCAGGCTACTCTTAAAGCATCAAGCTCCAGCAAGGTAAATTCCAAGCTTGTGTGGAGCTGTATTGAATCACTAGAATGCCTGGGTGCAAACAACAGAGTTACTTTGCTGTGGGTGCCTGGACACCAGGGAGTGGAGGACCAGAAACATACTTTGGGATCACCGGAAGTGCGGCCAAAACAACTATCTGGGACTGGGCGGAGGGGAAAAGAGTCACGTACTGGTCTGACTTACCAGGATTAACTCATTCGAAGGCGTTTCTGTCTAAATCGTCGAAAAATATAACCAGGCAGATCCTAGAATGGAGCAAGGGTAACCTGCGAATTCTGACAGAACTGCTTACGGGACACTGGCGTCGGATTTATTCATCAACTACCGACCTATATTTTCATTTCATTCTCTTACCTGTGTATAATAACTCTATAATTTTAATGAATATGTATTTACTTCTTTTTATTACTATATGAGATGATGAATAAAACTTATTATTATTATTATTATTATCTCGTATTTGGATTGCCTATGCCATTAAATGGCCGTCATCTGGTATGCTTGCTCACTAAATAGGAAAAACTCGCCAAAAAAATCATATTTCCTGTTGAATTTTCTATTTTAAATTATGTCATTGAAGTACATCATAGTATATAAAGTGTCCAATGACAAAATAAAAAGAGCAAGTACCTGTAAATGCATCCAACACAAGGGGAAAAGGAGGCAAAATTTCGAACTTTTTCTTGAAATATCTCGATAAATAGTGGTTTGTTCACATTTTCATTACCAAATTCGTGTTTTTCAGACAAAAATACGTAAGTACCAAAAAAAATTTCGAAAAACTACCCATCGCATGATAAGTGCAAAATTACCAAAACTTTTTTTCACGAAATTTGGTGAAAACTTACCTGTTCATGTTCCGAATGCACTGTAATTTTTTTTATTCCAAATATGCATTGTTTCACCTGATTTTGACTTAATATCGAAAAAGAAACGGAAAACCACTGTCACATGTTTTAGATGAAATCCCCTTACATTTTGTGACAAACACGTGACATGAAACAACAAATTTAGTCACAGATCAATAAAATTATACACTTTTGCCAAGTGTGAGGGCTCCTTTTGGAAGAAATACTCAAGGAAGGACTATAGAACAAGTCTAAGGTCAAGTACTGAGTCCTCAAGGAATCCTCAGATAAAGAAGACTTGAGGAGACGATTATAAATACGGACCTAGGCCAATTTTAAGTAAGAAATGTGCTAGTGGTACATTTCTGATTGTGATCATAATGATTCTGGAACGCATATCACATCAACAGCCCTTCAACCGTCCAAGGACCTGTCCAATGTCCGGGATCGAAAGGAAAGCACACGCATCAAGGCGGCGTATTCGTCACCCGTCTCTGCAGGCGCCGCGGCGTCGGGCGCCTATTCCGATCCGCCGCGACGCTTCGCCGACGCTCAAAACAACCCCTTCACGATGGCATCGGAGTGAGGGGGCTGGTATCAGGATGATGCGATTTCTCCTGTCTTCCACCTGATCGAACAAGCGAATCTCAACCCTATAAAATACCTACAGGGACATTCTACAATGCATAAAGGGTGAATACACTGCGACCTCAATAGTATATTATTCAACAAGCATATAATGAGGGCTATTATTCACGAAGGTTAAGTTTATGTCACGAGCGAAGGGTGATTCAGCTCCTTTCCTAGTGAGTTTGTCCGCTACTTCATTTCCTTCTACTCCGGAACCCATAGGAGGGTGACTGTACTTCTGTTGGCTAGCTCTTTCAGTTTTTCCCAACATTTCCACACCATTTTAGACTTGATACCCATAGAGCTCAGCGTTCCATTGGCTGCTTGACTATCGGAACTGATAATAATATCTCGTTTTTCATAGTGTTTTTCTAGATTGAACTGTACACATTTTCCTATAGCTTGAAGTTACGCCTAGAATGTGCAGGGTCATTGAAATAGTGTGAAAAACCCTCAAGATTACATTCTATTGAATGATCCATCAATGAAACCATGGAGGGGAAATGTACCTATACAGTATCTGAATGACACCAAAATAATTCCAGGGGAGATTCTGTGATGAAAATTGGGGTGTGCTACGCATCGGGAGACAACAACAACAACCTCGAGTAATACTTTTTTTCCTTGTATAATAAATAACTAAATTTCGTCGATGCTCAAAACAACTCCTTCTCGATGATGGGATTTCTCCTTTCTTTCTCCTGATCATTCGGGCGAATCTCAAACCTATAAAATACCTACAGGGTCATTAAAACAGTGTGGAGAACTTCCAAGTTTATATAGACCTTGATCATATACACTATATAGATTAGATAACAATGGGGCCTTCGGGCTATCTTCCTCTATACCATGACCTTTTCAGATCTGTTGTGTCTGCCCTCGAAATCGCTTATAGACTAAGAAATAGCCACGGAAATAGGGCAACAATTTTTAGACCGATTAAAACCAACTAATCAGTCTGCCTCAACACCATAAACATAACATAACATAACAAAAAAAATAACTGTTTGACTATCGCGCCTGGCAAGGTATTCGGCTCAATATTACACACTATCCTGAGGGTTCAATGTTAAATGACGGAATTTAGTCTCAGCCCTCTATGAGACGACTTCGGCACTTTTCTGTTCGCACCTTTAACGTCACCTGGCACTACTCGTCCCCCAAGCAAATCGCCTGGCAATATTATTTCCGAATTTTGAACATCACACCAAAAACCAGCGCTCTATAAATTGAACACCTCTAATTGATTTTCCAATTCTTTTATGGCCGTACCAAGCCCACCTCCACCAATGAAAGGCAGACTGATTAGGTGGTTTCAATCGTTCTATAAATTGCTGCCCTATTTCCGTGGCTAGCTATCCGTCTATTAGAGTTTTTTGGCTAGCTCTGCCTTCTCTAGGAGACTCCATGAGCTAGCTTTTGTGTAGCTAGCTGTGTATCTTTTGGCGCTTGGTTTTTTCTCTCCCAGCGTAAGGAACCTTGCCAGCCTTAGTCTTGACAAGCTCTGATAGTTGTAAAGTAAGTATGTATGTTGTTTCCTCCTCTTCCTGATAAAGCAGGTTTTATTAGCAGTTCTTCAGCCATGCAGATCTATTGTAATCATTTGTTTGTTGAGCCATCGAACATCAACTTGTCTAAAAGTTGATGGAGCTAGGTATCAATTTTTTAGCATCAAAATCTACGAATTTAGCTTGAGCAAAAAAACATTGACCACAGCAGAACCATTATAGGTTTTGATAACTTTTGCTAGGTGTGGCAATCAATTCAAAGATCAATTAAAGAAACATTCGATTGGATTGACTGATCTCAATTGATATTTCAAATAATCTTTTTTGATTAAAATGTGTGTAGTGTGTTAACCAAGAATATTATGGTTGATGGCTTATTGTTTAACCAGATAACTGGTTTGGACCTTCCTGTTACCTATAGTCCAAAATGTATAGCCTCCAAGTCAGTCAGCATTAGGAAAAATTGAATATCGGTTTTTGTGCCATAACATTTTGATGACTTGCCTTGTTTTTCCACAGGGTGTTCAGGTTTATTTTGCAGATACACTCATAGGGATCGAAAATCATTCGTTTTCACATCAAAGATCACATGGGACTGCTTTGAAACACTCATGCAACTGGGAAAGGACAACAAAGTCACACTTATGTGGGTTCCAGGGCATGAAGGAATCAAAGGAAATGAGGCAGCTGATCGTCTTGCAAAAAAAGGTGCAGCATCTGCACTTTTTGGTCCTGAGCCTTTTTGTGGGATAAGCAAATGTCACCTAAAGGAAGAACTCAGGAAATGGGAAGAAATTGAAAAGTCCTCCTACTGGAGAGCAACTCCAGGTCAACGACAAGCGAAAAGGTTCATCAACCATTCGCAGAACCGAGCCAAAGAGCTACTCAGACTCAGTAAACCAGAGCTAAAGCTTATCACAGGCTTTCTCACAGGACACGGCCCTCTGAGGTACCACCTCAAAAATATGGGCCTGGCGGAGACTGACACTTGCCGTTTTTGTAACAATGCGACCGAAACCGCGGAACACATACTTTGCTCATGTGAAGTATTAGTCCGCCAAAGGCTGAACCACCTAGAACAGGTCTATCTCACCCCTGCTAAGGTAGAAAATTCAACGGTCAGGAAAATTTTAGGCTTCATCAGAAGTCTAGGGTTAGAGGACCAAAACTAGATAGGGGTAATCACAATAGATCTTCTAAGTCGCATTGATCGAGAGGTCTCCCAGCCTATACGACCTTTCTACAATCTACAATTTACAATCTAGGGATTTGTTTCTTGTTATTTTGTTATTTCTCTCAGTTTGTTGATAAATAATGTTTTTCTAATTCTAACATGTAATTTGACACTTTTCAAATCTGACAGAAGTTTCGAGACGAATATTACATAACTGGTAATGGAATGAAAATAGTTATTTACACTACAAGGGAGGCAAGTGATACTTACCAGTCGAGGACATTGTTTGCGCCCGAGCGATAGCGAGGGCTTGCAAAATAGTCCGAGACTGGTCAAGAACACTGCCTCCCGAGTTTTGTATTATATTTTTTCTACTCCAGTTCCCTTAGATTAAAAAAAATGTTTTTCAATTACTTATATAATTTGACTAATCTAACTGAAAAACCCTGTATGTATGACAGGTTTCCTAGTGTTACACGTTGATCGCTATGGAATTCATATTGTTTATAATCAAACAAATGTTCTGTCAGTGTCATTTTATTAAAAAAATCGAAATAATGGATATCGATGCAGTTGCGAATGCAGCTTGTGCTGCTCTATTACCTCAGAAATCGAAGGAACGGTACAATCGGTGTTACAAGGACTTCAATTTTTAGGTTAAATTATGAAGTTTATTTAACTTGCTTCCCTAGGGAGGTAAATATTTACTTACCTCCCTAGGGAGGTAGAACGTGTTTTCCTCCCTCAAATCAGTATCAAAATGAAGTACTTACCGAGTAAGGAGTAGAAAAAATATTTTTTCTAATTTTTACATGTAATGTGACACTTTTCAAAACTGACGGAAGTTTTGAAACGTCTTACTTTACGTAACCAGTTGCGTGAAGTAAAATTTTACATAACTGGTGATGTAATGTTCATTTCATTCATTCATTTCACACAACAAGAGTCGGCAGAACTCATGTAAAACTGGTCATTATTTTTGTTCATGCGAAATGTTTCGTCAAAATTAGAAAAAATATTGTACGTGACACGTTAGGAAACGCCATTTTGTGTAACTCTGTGATGTTGCGGGATCTCGCTTCGCTCGTCCCGCAAAATCCCATCGTTACACAAAACAACGCGTTTCCTAACTGATTACGTAAATATCTAGTACGTAACTAAAACTTTTTGCGCAAATTCTATTTCAGTGCAAGACAGTCCTAATAGATGGGTTGAATTCGGCAACGTTCTTGAAAATACTTCCTTCAAAAGACATTTTCGTGACTAAAAACATTGTTGCTGAACATAGATAAGCCTTATCGGTTTCTTCTAAGGAAAATGTAAAATGTTTTGATTTATAAAAATGATGTAGCTCCTATATATAAACAGCATGAAAATGAAGAGTTTATCATTGAAGCCTTCCACACGCGAATTGATATCGAATTCATTCAGAAGGTAATGGGTTTGTTCTGAATGATTTATGATTTTTTATTATTAAACAGATGACAGAAAGATATTTCATTTTCCTGGCTGTAGTGATGATACCATTGTTTGGGAAATCATGTCTATCATCGCTTTTTCAACTTCGTGATATTTATGTTTCATCTATCTTATTATTGACTTACTGTCATCAGGGTATACAAGGTGTCCCAGAACAAAGTACCATAAATTCTAAAGGGTCAATTAGAGGCCAAAATAGGCCGATTGAAATCAACTTACCTCCACACAAAAATTCGTTGAGCTGTGATAGGGCGTATTTTCGTATGAAGGTAAGTTGATTTCAACAGATCTAATTCACCCTGTAGAATTCATGGTACGTTGTTCTGGACACCTTGTAATATTATCTCACACAAATGGCCTCATTTTTTCATTTAATTGTGATTATGTAGGTGTTATAACTTTTTTTATCTTTTGGAGCGACGAAACAGAATTCCTCTCATTTTAGTGGAGGGAGGATAGGGATTTAATATCACTTTCTCGATTTTCAGAGGTTGCCCTTTATACTACACTACTTGATAAACAGGGTGATTTAAAAGTGAGCAACATCCTTTTAGGGGCGTAAACCTTCCATAAAAATAAGGCAAGAAGTTTTTATTAATATTATTTGGTATTATTTCCATTCCGCCTGGTTAATGAATCCATCGTTCCAAGTAAGCATACCAAATTTGAGAAAATGTTACTGTTATACTTATGGACGAGTGAATAATTATTCAAAACCGATAATTCACCCTGTATCTCCGTTATAGAAACTGCGAGACTTAGTAAGTTCTTTGTAGTGATTTTTTGACTAGAATATGTCGAATAATCATAATTGTCACTGGTTTCATAATTTCAATACTCTTCAAATTGACATACTTTCAGCTTTCTATTTAATCTATGGTTGCGATGAGAATTCGTGGCGGGAAAACAAAGAGCATCAAATCCAGTTCAGTTTTTCCTCCTCTTCACGATTCCTTTGATGAATGTTGTCAATGAAGACATACAATGTGTTATTTTAATATTTCGAATAAATGTAAATTTTTCCTGAAGCCGAACCTGGATTTTCACTTCGCCCCATAGGTGAATGAATTCAACGTCCCAAGTATAAGCTCCATACCAAATTTTGGAAAAATATACTGGGTAGGTCAATACATATTGACGAATGAATAGTTATTCGAAATCGATAAATCGCCCTGTATCTCCGTTACGAAGACTCTAAGACCTATCAAATATGGTATTTTCAGAACCACCTTGGTGACCCCTATCTACCATTGAAATATTTTCCTCTACCTGTGGAACACCCTGTATAGTATTGTTCTAATATTGAAGATATTCTTACTCAGAGGAGAATATTTCTCTATATAATCACAAAGTGAATTCTATCTTAGAAAATATGCGTACTACTTGGAGTAAATGGCACTTATGTAGAATATATTGGATACCCTTCTCATAGAAAAGGTTACAATTTTTTCAGAACGAACATGTAGATTTTGAGACATCATTCTTAATCGTGAATGATTGTGGACTAATTGTCTTTTCCAAAATCCCGCACTCTCATAAATTTTATAGCTTCAAGCTTTCGCATTATTATGATGCTTAATAGTACTTGAAATGATATTATGGAGCGACTTATCTGGAACAAGCCAGCAAAACAACTTTACACCCTTTTTATTGTAGGCACTTCAATGTCAACAAAATACTCTCAGAAGCGTATTACTGATTTTCGTGAAATATGGGGCCGAGATTTTATGGAAATATGGAAATTTTCGGTAATTGCAAAATTATTACTAATGTGGGTCTATACATACTGATAGTATTTTTTTGTTGTATATTTCTCTAAAACTTATTCGGGAGCTGTGGTTTCAATTATAACGTCACAGTTATGTCATGTCAGCATTTCTTTTTATGCAATGAAAATACGGAAACAATATGAGGAATAAAAGGTTTTGTCGATACTGGGTAAATAAAGGGTGAATTTACGAAGGAACTGAATAAATAAGGGCTGCAATAGAAACTAACACGCTATTCTGTTGTTTTGGTAAGATTTTATGGCGAATTTATCGATCTTATATGCTCGTGTGACACTATTAATATTTTTAGTCCATAAATCAAGAAATTAAATTGTGTTCGAAGGTGTGGTTATCGTATTATTAGGTAGCAAGTTTGAACCAGCTCTGTAAAATTCATCTTTATCTTCACATCACTTTTGTGAAATTTGTTCAATATAAACAGTTGTCAAATGAAAGATAAGTAGGTATATTCTTCAAGAAATTGTCTCATTTACACTTTTTTAAGATACTCATTGACAATTTGAAATAAACTTGACACATATTTTCATTTATATATTTACTTGGTGAAAATCGCACGACTATATTATTATAGCATCTCGATAAAATGAACCATTAGCGAACAAGAGCTCCTTTTCTATGTTAATAGCCCTGATATTTCATAATTCCATGTCAAGAACCTAAAATTGCGATGAACAAAAAAGTTGGGGTTATTTTTACCCCCTACCTCCCTATTTTGACACACCCCTGTATTCAATTTTGTGGTGATTTTAACTCCATTCGAACCGGCACTGAATAGTAAGTGGATGGTCAAAATTTCAGATTTTCATTATACAAGGTGTTGGAGATAATAATACAAAATCATTCTCCGAGGCCCCCCTTTGAGGGGCAGTATCTCTCTTGGGGGTCACTTCAGAAAAAAATGTTACGGAGGTTTTCGTAACTATTTCACCCACTCTATATGCTCCCAAAGTTTGACCACCTATTTTAGAATCACCTTGTATATCCAGAGAAAATCATAAATATTTTCCGATGATAATTATTTTATGAAAATTTCATCATTCAATGAGAATGCTGAAATTGCCTAAAACTATCAAAACAATTACTGTATTTGCATCATTTTGCGTGTGTTGGAAAATAGTTATTCTCAAAACAAGGGCAAGAAATCACTCGCCTCACAAGTTAGAAATATCTAAATCTAAAAATGCAATAAAATTCAGAGTGTTCCATTTGAAATAACAAAGTTGCTAGTTGTTTCTGATAGAAGTGGCAACACTGTATCGATGAAAATATTCTAGACGGATAGAGAATGTTCAATTATCGAAGAAACCCAATTTTCAGGATGTTCTGTCTTTTCGTTCTCCAGATACTTCTAATAGGCCATCCACCGTGGATCACCCTGTATAGTTTGGCACGAATACTTACCCCACATCCAATTCAAAACTGGTGATATTCATAAATTAATGAATTGTATTAAATCAGTTTGTTTATTGCAATTTGTTTATCTATTTGATGTTCGTCGATGAAATATGTTTATATGTTTAGAGAATACAAGGAATTGAAGTCCTTCCAAATTCTTTCACAGCTATCAGTTCTATGAAGTTGAGAAGACGAAAAAACTTTGATTTGTTCAACCAAGAATAACCAAAATATCTATTGGATATACTCATACCTTCATCAAGTAATTGAATTCCAGATTCATAATTTACTTTCCGGCAGCGTCCTCTCATCCATATTTCTGGATCTGGCGGATTTGACAATAAGGACTGCCAAAAGGGCTACATAAAATTTTACGATTTTGTGATGATACGGCCGTTTTTCAGTTGGCTTGGGAAAGGGTGGATTTTCTCCGATTTATTAGAAACAAAATGGCTGAAAACGCACAAGGATTCCACTCGAGTATTGAATTCTCGAGAGGAATATGAATATGTTATATCGTGAAAAAAAATAAGTTGGAAGTTACCATTAGCCTTGAGTGAATACTCAAAGCCATTAGGTATTTATGTCAATATTATGAACTATACCTATACTGACTTATGGTCTTCTCAATCTATGGCTAAAGCATGTCAACTTTATATGGAATAAAATATCATCAAAAGTATCACCTGGAAAAAATTTGCAGATTCCTCTCTACTACACGGAAAATAAAGGATTTGTTGTATCAACACATTATTTATGCTTGAGTTATTTTTGGTGGACTGAGCAATTTTTTGTTGAATCAACCAGATACACGATTATTCCATGGAAGCAGCTTGTTCAAATCAAGAATGTAGTCAAATTAAATCAACAGTAAAATATCAATTCCATCAACAAAATATATGGTTTCTTCAATGGTTTCGATGTTGATTCATCTATAAACATTTCGTTGATTTGATCAAACAATGATCATTTTGATGAGAATATATCTTTGAAACAACATGCAAGATGTCTTATTCCGATGTTCCAATGAACTCGTTTCGAGCGAATCATTTGCTTGAATAGAGCAACGAAATATGTACATTCTACATCTACTTAAATTAGATGGCGATCATTTCGCCTCGTCTATGCCTGCCTCGAGTTCATTATATACGTGAAGCCTGATTCTTCGTGTTTGAAATATCAGCTGGATAAATCGAACCTAGGAGGAATAGCAATCCGAAATAGTTCTCCATGAGCTAAAGAGAAGTAAAGACTAAAGATCTATGCTAGGAGTTTCCTAGTTTTGTTTATTCTATTAATGTGAAAATTCAGAAAATTCCCGAATATTGAATCTGGTTCAACAAAACAATTTTTCGAATGGATATACAGTTTCTCTTGAATCAACAAAATATATCATTGAATTAACCAAATATTTCATTGAATCAACCAAATATTTCGTTGAATCAACTAAATATTTGATTGAATCAATATCTTATTTTGAATCAAACAAAATGTTTGTTTGAGCCAATTCAATATCTCTTCATAAATAATTCAATGAATGTGCTTGATTGAAAAAGATCCAGAGTTCATGCAACACATATTTACTTGACTCAAACTTCAAATTCGCTCTGAAACAAGATATAAATTTACACTTGTATTTGCTCCATTCAATTAAATTTTGCTTGATTCATCAATTCCTTTTTTTCCGTGTATATTATACCTAGTTACACCAATATCAATAATACCTAAGAGTATGGCAATCCAACATTTTCAGTGATGGTGGAATTCTTTTTCCACATTCATTTTTGACATCGAGTGCACTTTTGATAAATATGAAATCGCTAGTTTAATCTTCCTAAAATGGTATAAATCACGTAATCCATGATCCATGGGGATTTAACGGCGCACAAACATACTTTATATAGCTGCATGAACACATTTTTCACGCGCATTCATTCATAACTAACACGTTAGAAGTTTCGTTTCGTGGATCGTAGATTTGAATGTGATAGGTCACGCAAAGCATTAGTTATTATTTCTGAATTACGAGTGATCAATTACTTGAAAAAATGTACAAAAAAACTGTTTCATTCTGTCATTGAACCTTCGAGAATGAGATATACTTGAGTCGTCGATGTTTACCAGCAGTCGTCATCAGACCGAGGGCATCTGATGAGGTTTGGTTGGCCGAAACAGTCCTTACGCTGATCGGAACAGATACTTTCGTGGATCGTAGATTCGAATGTGATAGGTCACGCAAAGCATTAGTTATTATTTCTGAATTACGAGTGATCAATTACGGATTATTTTAGGCAACTGCACACTCATATTCTAAAACCTGAACAATTACTAGAAAAAATGTACGAAAAACCTGTTTCATTATCTCATTGAACCTTCGAGAATGAGATATACTTGAGTCGTCGATGTGTACCAGTCGTCATTAGACCAAGGGCCTCTGATGAGGTTTGGTTGGCCGAAACAGTCCTTACGCTGATCGGAACAGGTACTTTCGTGGATCGTAGATTCGAATGTAATAGGTCACGCAAAGCATTAGTTATTATTTCTGAATTACGAGTGATCAATTACGGATTATTTTAGGCAACTGCACACTCATATTCTAAAACCTGAACAATTACTTGAAAGAATGTACAAAAAAACTGTTTCATTCTCTCATTGAACCTTCGAGAATGAGATATACTTGAGTCGTCGATGTTTACCAGTCGTCATTGGACCGAGGGCCTCTGATGAGGTTTGGTTGGCCGAAACAGTCCTATACGCTGATCGGAACAGATACTTTCGTGGATCGTAGATTCGAATGTGATAGGTCACGCAAAGCATTAGTTATTATTTCTGAATGACGAGTGATCAATTACGGATTATTTTAGGCAACTGCACACTCATATTCTAAAACCTGAACAATTACTAGGAAAAATGTACAAAAAAACTGTTTCATTCTCTCATTGAACCTTCGAGAATGAGATATACTTGAGTCGTCGATGTGTACCAGTCGTCATTAGACCAAGGGCCTCTGATGAGGTTTGGTTGGCCGAAACAGTCCTTACGCTGATCGGAACAGGTACTTTCGTGGATCGTAGATTCGAATGTAATAGGTCACGCAAAGCATTAGTTATTATTTCTGAATTACGAGTGATCAATTACGGATTATTTTAGGCAACTGCACACTCATATTCTAAAACCTGAACAATTACTTGAAAGAATGTACAAAAAAACTGTTTCATTCTCTCATTGAACCTTCGAGAATGAGATATACTTGAGTCGTCGATGTTTACCAGTCGTCATTGGACCGAGGGCCTCTGATGAGGTTTGGTTGGCCGAAACAGTCCTATACGCTGATCGGAACAGATACTTTCGTGGATCGTAGATTCGAATGTGATAGGTCACGCAAAGCATTAGTTATTATTTCTGAATGACGAGTGATCAATTACGGATTATTTTAGGCAACTGCACACTCATATTCTAAAACCTGAACAATTACTAGGAAAAATGTACAAAAAAACTGTTTCATTCTCTCATTGAACCTTCGAGAATGAGATATACTTGAGTCGTCGATGTGTACCAGTCGTCATTAGACCAAGGGCCTCTGATGAGGTTTGGTTGGCCGAAACAGTCCTTACGCTGATCGGAACAGGTACTTTCGTGGATCGTAGATTCGAATGTAATAGGTCACGCAAAGCATTAGTTATTATTTCTGAATTACGAGTGATCAATTACGGATTATTTTAGGCAACTGCACACTCATATTCTAAAACCTGAACAATTACTTGAAAGAATGTACAAAAAAACTGTTTCATTCTCTCATTGAACCTTCGAGAATGAGATATACTTGAGTCGTCGATGTTTACCAGTCGTCATTGGACCGAGGGCCTCTGATGAGGTTTGGTTGGCCGAAACAGTCCTATACGCTGATCGGAACAGATACTTTCGTGGATCGTAGATTCGAATGTGATAGGTCACGCAAAGCATTAGTTATTATTTCTGAATGACGAGTGATCAATTACGGATTATTTTAGGCAACTGCACACTCATATTCTAAAACCTGAACAATTACTAGGAAAAATGTACAAAAAAACTGTTTCATTCTCTCATTGAACCTTCGAGAATGAGATATACTTGAGTCGTCGATGTGTACCAGTCGTCATTAGACCAAGGGCCTCTGATGAGGTTTGGTTGGCCGAAACAGTCCTTACGCTGATCGGAACAGGTACTTTCGTGGATCGTAGATTCGAATGTAATAGGTCACGCAAAGCATTAGTTATTATTTCTGAATTACGAGTGATCAATTACGGATTATTTTAGGCAACTGCACACTCATAATCTAAAACCTGAACAATTACTTGAAAGAATGTACAAAAAAACTGTTTCATTCTCTCATTGAACCTTCGAGAATGAGATATACTTGAGTCGTCGATGTTTACCAGTCGTCATTGGACCGAGGGCCTCTGATGAGGTTTGGTTGGCCGAAACAGTCCTATACGCTGATCGGAACAGATACTTTCGTGGATCGTAGATTCGAATGTGATAGGTCACGCAAAGCATTAGTTATTATTTCTGAATTACGAGTGATCAATTACGGATTATTTTAGGCAACAGCACACTCATATTCTAAAACCTGAACAATTACTTGAAAAAATTTACAAAAAAACCGTTTCATTCTCTCATTGAACTTTCGAGAATGAGATATACTTGAGTCGTCGATGTTTACCAGTCGTCATTAGACCGAGGGACTCTGATGAAGTTTGGTTGGCCGAAACAGTCCTTACGCTGATCGGAAAACAGATACTTTCGTGGATCAATTACGGATCATTTTAGGCAACTGCACACTCATATTCTAAGACCTGAACAATTACTTGAAAAAATGTACAAAAAAACCGTTTCATTCTCTCATTGAACCTTCGAGAATGAGATATACTTGAGTCGTCGATGTTTACCAGTCGTCATTGGACCGAGGGCCTCTGATGAGGTTTGGTTGGCCGAAACAGTCCTATACGCTGATCGGAACAGATACTTTCGTGGATCGTAGATTCGAATGTGATAGGTCACGCAAAGCATTAGTTATTATTTCTGAATGACGAGTGATCAATTACGGATTATTTTAGGCAACTGCACACTCATATTCTAAGACCTGAACAATTACTTGAAAAAATGTACAAAAAAACTGTTTCATTCTCTCATTGAACCTTCGAGAATGAGATATACTTGAGTCGTCGATGTTTACCAGTCGTCATTAGACCGAGGGTCTCTGATGAGGTTTGGTTGGCCGAAACAGTCCTTATGCTGATCGGAACAGATACTTTCGTGGATCGTAGATTCGAATGTGATAGGTCACGCAAAGCATTAGTTATTATTTCTGAATTACGAGTGATCAATTACGGATTATTTTAGGCAACTGATGCACACTCATATTCTAAAACCTGAACAATTACTAGAAAAAATGTACAAAAAAACTATTTCATTCTCTCATTGAACCTTCGAGAATGAGATATACTTGAGTCGTCGATGTTTACCAGTCGTCATTAGACCGAGGACCTCTGATGAGGTTTGGCTGGCCGAAACAGTCCTTACGCTGATCGGAACAGATACAAGGTGATCAGAATTCTGAATCTTGAACCACCCTGTATCTGTTCCGATTAAATAACAGAAAATAGTGAATCAAAAGTTGAGATTTGGGCATGTGAACCGCTTTGACTAAAATTGAAAAATCTCGATTTTGAACACCCTATATCTCTGTAATCATTCCCGCTAGACCCCAAGTGTGATACATTGATGAAATCAGCTCTTCAGGAAGAATCTGAAGATGCAATGAAATACAGGGTGTTCCATTTGAAAATCGAAAGTTGATGCCCTTTCCGCTTCAAGGTTTCAACTTTGGAATATGGTAGTTACAGAAAAAATTGTCCCCCGCCAAATTTAAATCGACCTGTCCGAGTGATTTTCAATTTTTTCAACGACTTCGGAGATAAGGGGGGTGACAAGTTCTAGCTGGGACACACTGCATATTATTGATGCATTCGAAGATTATATATCCGTATATTATGAGGTGATTTACTGGATGTTCGATAAAGAAAAACTTGTCTGTGGCTTATTATTGATCTTCGACCTCTAAAATCTTGAAATCCATGCCAATCGGGACTTACTACTTTGTGCGAGGACGAATACCTACTCAAAAAATAATCCCCACTTTTCTGCGTTCTGAGCTTCTCTATGTATTCGTATCACATATTACTTCACTCTGCTCTCAAGAACATATAAAGAGAAAAGAAGCATGAATATAAAAAATGTATTCAAACGCTTCCCGCGTAATTGGATATTTGAGATAGACAACTTCTACAACAATTCATAATATGCATCAGATGGGAAAACCAGAAAATTGACTACTTGACTCCATATGTTTGCTTGATGAAGAATTGAGATCGATGTGGTGCCTGACACATGATAAGTATGGCCACGTTTATACCAGTATGGATAGTTGGTATGCTTACCAAGGTGATTGACCAAATTCAGACCAATAAATGCCTTAGTTAACGCATGTTTACACCATGTATCTTTAGGTGACTAACTTTACCAAAGGACCCCACACAAATCAAATTCAATTTTGATTTCTGTCAATTTACCTGAAATTTTGGGGGAATTTAGTTCAAAGTGTGCTGAGCAAAAGTCTCCATGGGGTCAAACGATTTCTATGAGTAGTTTTCGTGCTACGCTCTCGTGAATCCTCTGATGCCTCATATAGAAAAAACTTGACTAAATAAGGATCTAGAAAGGAGGTACACACGCACTTGTGGGATATCGAAATAGAATTCAGGAATTCAGGAAGTTTGCTGATTAGTTGAGCTATATTTCATTACTATATTTAACATACATTAACATCTATCAACTGCCATATCATTAATCATATCACCTGTTCTTCGCGCTACTCAAGGCCAACGAACGTGATAGGTACTTTGGCCTCTTTGTATGACCCTGTATACACACACACCCACAATGCACCCACACAACCACCCCTAACCTAACCTGAATTCGATTTCGATATCTCACAAGTGCTTGTGTACCCCTTTTATTGTAGATCATTAAGTCAAGTTTTTTCTATACGTTGCATCAGAGGATTCACGAGAGCGTATAGCACGAAAACTACTCATAGAAATCGTTTGACCCCATGGATACTTTTGTTCAGCACACTTTGAACTACTTTCTCCCAAAATTTCAGACAGAAATCAAAATTGCATTTGGTTTGCGCGGGGTCCTTTTTTTTTATATGATCATGTTTTTGTGGTTAGGTTGTGGAAATTAGTCAAAATTGACTTTTTTTTTCTACCAAATGAGCTTTCCTGATTTGTATTCCGACGTTCGTTCCCGAATGATAGATTGCGATATGCTCGACATCTCAAAACACTTTTACGATGTAAAAGTCCGTAAAAGCTCGTATAACAGCAATACGACAATAAAAGATTTCCAGTGGATTTCATAGTTTCCCATATCTGCTGAAATCTTCTGGAAACTCATGCTTAATTGGCAATCAAAAGACCTTATGGCGACCCATTAGACCAATTTCGGAGTTACAATAATGTTAGGAGGAATTGTCTGAGACATCAAAAGTTGTGGAAAGTTTCACCATCGTGCTCAAGATAATTTCAATGTCAAGTGCAGAGATATTTTATTTTGTATAGTAAATGCTAGATTTAAGTGTTCTACTTCGATGTTTATCTGATGACTTTCGGTAGTTTGGGATTCAGCTCTATACTCGTATATTTACTATGTGCATCTTGTACATCATGTACATTAACAATGTTCTCATCTACTATATATGGTACTATACGGAGTGTAACAGGATAACGAACTCAGTTTGGTGATAAATCAATAAATTTGAAATTTTTGACAGGATTCAATTTTTTCAATAATGAAGTTTGAAATGTTACTTATGTGGTATCATTGGATTCAGAAAATGATGCAAGATTCGTAAAAATATATAGCGTTTTCCATTTGAAAATCAAACGTTAATACCTCTTACTGTGAAACCGGAAGTGGAAATTGAAACATATTCATGTCAAAATGTGACTTTTATCGATGAGTCATCCCGAAATTCAATCACCCATCTCTAAAACTAAAGGAGATGCTATTACATCCGCTATGGTCGATGTTGCGATTATATTATACAGTGTGTCCCACTTACCATGCTCACCATGGGTATCTTTTTAACGGTGAGAGATACGAGGTCGGTTAAATGACACCAAATGTGGAGTTTGTCAAGGCCAACTATAATGTGAAAAAATATTTTGATAAAATCTATTCGTTTTTGTTTTATACGCAAAAAACAGATTTTGATCATTTTCATGTCTCCTCCGTAACTTCTTTATTTATGAAAATGTTCAAATAGGAATTTCACATTCTCATGGCAGTTTTCCAAAGTGATTTCGAAAAAAATATGAAATTTATACCAACTCTTCTAGAATTTGAGACATCAGCACCAACTTTAGTTTTTCAAATGTAGGTCATAGCTCACTATGACTTAGTTACAAATAACTTTTTTTTCTCTCACAGATGATATGTCGCAGTAATAGTTTTGTGTTGATAACAACGGAGTTATCGTCATTTATACAAAAACAAATAATTATTTGGAAGCCGCCATCTTGAATTCATCAATTTTAACAAAAAAATCATGATGTCCGACCTCAAAAACCCCCACTTACCAATTTCGAATGGAATCGGACCAAATCTTGTCCGCCATCTTGGAGCAGCAATTTTTTTTAATTTCAACAAAAATTCCATAATGTATTGTCACCGAAATTATGAACACCTGCCAAATTTCCAATTAATCGGAGTTATGGAATTTTTGTTGAAATTTAAAAAAATGGCTGCTCCAAGATGGCGGACAAGATTTGGTCCGATTTCATTCAAAATTGGTAAGTGGGAGTTTTTGAGGTCGGAGATCATGATTTTTTTGTTAAAATTGATAAATTCAAGATGACGGCTTCCAAATAATTATTTGTTTTTGTATAAATGACGATAACTCCGTTGTTATCAACACAAAACTATAACTGCGACATATCATTTGTAAGAGAAAAAAAAGTTATTTGTCATAGTGAGCTATGACCTACATTTGAAAAACTAAAGTTGGTGCTGATATCTCAAATTCTAGAAGAGTTGGTATAAATTTCATATTTTTTTCGAAATCACTTTCAAAAACTGCCATGAGAATGTGAAAGTCCTATTCGAATATTTTCATAAATAAAGAAGTTACGGAGGAGACATGAAAATGATCAAAATCTGTTTTTTGCGTATAAAACATAAAAGAATAGATTTTATCAAAATATTTTTTCACATTATAGTTGGCCTTGACAAACTCCACATTTGGTGTCATTTAACCGACCTCGTATCTCTCACTGTTAAAAAGATACCCATGGTGAGCATGGTAAGTGGGACACACTGTATAGTTAGGAAACTCCTGCTATGATGTGGAGTTCACCGAAATTTTATTTGATGATTTTTCAAGCACATGGACTATTTGGTCTTCATTCCATTTTGATTTTTAGGTCTCATTTCAAATCTAATCTAAATCTAACTTCATGTATCTACTAAATCGAAACAGAACTAATTTTATATTAATGGGAGAATGGGATAAAGTCGCAGAATAGAAGGCATGATTTTTCAAACTCCACGTCATGAAATCATTTACTTCTTATATAAAATATCAGCGCTCGCCAACTGTAGTATCAGAAAGGCCCTATCAGTCATGAAAACCTTTATTAACATTCAAAATTCCCCGACATTCTCGTCCAAATTGCTTCGTCGCTACTCTTGTGCCTCCTAGAGCCGCAAAAATATGATACATTGGAGTAGTTTAGACTTCAACGGGTATAAACATAATTCAGCATTATGAAGGAATGAACCTCTCTCAGGAACTGCGTGGTATATATGAAGTAAAAGCTGCTATGAGTGCTATGAATGCAATGTAATCGTAATAAGCTTGAAGTAAGGATTCGCATAGTTTTTTCCCAGCCCCTCATGAAATTTTGAGATTTCTACAATAACAATGTCATATCTTTTACCTAGATTAGATTCAAGTTGTGGGTTGAGAGTATCATCTCTTGGAGCGCACGAAAGGGAATCCCTATAATGTTCGAAAAACATCGTACCTGGGGAGAATAAGGAGAGGAGGTATAGGTATTTGAATTTTTTTTTGGAGATTATAGTTCTTGGAAATACTTACTTTGGCAAAGTATGCCAGTGGTTTGCCGTTCTATAGACAATCGAATTTTGGAAAAGTGTTATGCGCTTATGGAATAACATCACTCAAACACGCGTTCATTTCAAGATCTTTAATTATAAATTAACTTTTCCAAATTAAAACATCCAGTACAGTGTAGTTTCAATCAGGTCAGCGGATTTGAAACACGTCAGCTCCTGTTGAATTTGCAGAAACCGCTTACCGTGCGATAATACCTAGGAAAGCAATATCGAAAGGTAATGGCCATTGCCATTGCGGAAAATTGCGAACCTAGCATCGATTCCGAATATAAATAGTACCCGAGTCGATAAGGCAAACTGTTTTTCAAAGTAAGTTGAAAGAACAGCTATCCGAGAAAATATTTACATACAGGGTGATCCATAAAAAAACGGCTGACTGTGCCATATTTACATATGATAGCTACGAAAAATCAACATTGGCCACTGAGTAGATCAGAAAAAATTATAAAATTATTGATATAAACAAAAATATACTTCTGTTTTAGTCAGGAGTTCGGTGTTTCCAGACATATACCCAACCCTGTATACTTAGTGGAACCAAACCTGAAATGACGGAAAAATCTAGTGCTCAAAGCAGAAAAAAATTGACCAACTATAAACATGTTCGAATCGTATTCATTACGAGTATCAGAAATACCTTCAACAGAATGACATGATTCTTTTTTGATTTCCATCATCATCCGATTACAATGTTGTCCTATATCAAATCTGAAACGTAACATTTTTAGAACAAAAATAAGAGTGTTCTGAAATAAGGGCCTGTAGTAAATAATATTTTGTAGTAAAAAATCTACCACCCGGTATAGAAGCGTTCGTGATAAACATTTTTTCCATTAGTTGTTTTCCGATTTACCAACGTGATGTCCATTAATTCTGGTGCCATAAATCACGAACTTTTCCAGGGTTACCATATCTGCAACACTATCTTGGAATGGCATAGGGTTTGGGTCCTGCGAATCAGATAGGATAATGTAATAATAGAACGGTAATTCACAGGGCCGAAGATACCCGTACCTTAGGGTTTATAGGAAAGGATTATCAACAGTTTAATTAAGTAAGTACCACTGATATCTCCACTATTGGTGATTCTTCAATGACCTAAATCTATAAAGATCCGTGTTAACATTATATAGACAATTGAATATTGTAAACTATGGAACATCAATCAGATACAATCATCATTGGATTGATAACTACTCATTTGGTAATGAACAACAGAAACTGGAAATACATACGGGTGCCCCAATAATTCTGGTACACAGTGCTACCACGTGTAAAATAGGTCAACAAGTTGATTGGATCTAATTTATTTTTATAACAAAATTTATCGTTTGTCCGTGAGACGACTTCAAAGTTTACATAGAAAAACACATTTTTGTACGCTGTTCAAAAAAAAGTGAAACAAAGTGGATGAAATTTGACCATAGTGCATTTTAGAAGATTACCCTCCTTTAGTTTTTTTTTATGTTCTGTTTCCCACGAAAAGGGATATCCTGTAATGCTCAGAGAACACCGTGAGAACCAAGGGAAATAAGGTAGGAATTGGTGTTCTTCCTAAATTTCTGTAGGTTATATATGCCTCGAAGAACACCTCCCTTGACAATGTGTTCCAGAGCCTCGCTGTTCATTGGATGAACGAGTCTTTGGAAAGAGATGTTCTGCAGATCTCCAAAGTGACCACAAAGGGGTGCGAAGCCTCAAATCGACGGGTTATTCTCGTGGGGACTGTCAAGGGAGGAACAATTGTTGATATTCCAGAAGATCATCGTCCATGAAAATATCTATAAAATAGAGTCAGATCGCCAACTTTTCTACGGTGTTTCAGAGAAGTGAGTGATTTTGTGAGCGAGGCATCACCCACGAGACGAATTGCCCTTTTTTGGACAGAATCCAACAGTTTGGGTGCTGCACTCCAAAAGAAATTGTGGAAGGGTTGAAACCACCCTCACCCTCTGACATTTTTCTCAGAATATTCCAGGGGATGGGAATAAGGTTCTCAATATTTTTGAGCGGGATGACTGATCTTCATTTTATTAATCTTGTCTCGTTTTCTGCATAGTTCCAAAGGAAAAAAATTAAAAAAAATTAATAAATGCCCAATATGGCGCCCACCTTCATCAATATAATGTTAATTCCTTTGTTTCCACTTCTAACTAATTTTGTATTACAATTTCATCAAACTTTTACTTGAAATATCTGTAAACATTATTCAAGAAAACATTTTTTTCCTTTGTGAGGTTATATTTTTCGAGAGAGTTCTTACAGGAAAGTCTACTTTCTTTTTGGTTTTTCTATCAACAGTCAAAATTAAAGACGTTCAACCTGGACCACCCTGTATACATGCAGTCATCAAGCAGCAAACATATCTAGATCCGAGTCTGAATATGTTAAAGAATAGTTAAGGATTTTCAAAATTATTTTTTTGTTTATTAAAAAAATGAGATGCCATCGGTATCCAAATTGTAAGTCCAAAATAGACTGGTGTGTATGCAAAAAATATAAAAGACACGACCGTGGCGGGGCGTAGCGGAATTTTTGTAGTGACATCTACATATTCGTAATTTTCTGGTTGGAAACACTGCAGACTACTTGTCATTCACGTTTGGTAAGTGGTGCCGGAGCGAATCAGAGTTCCGGTGAAGCCGATTCACCGAATTTTATTTTTTATCCCAGAGTCAAGTCCGTGTTGCTCGTTAAATTTTTCAAATATTCTGCTCATGTATGACCAGTTTATGAAATCGCATTGGGATTTGTACGAATTGGGTCATCATCTATCAAAAACCACTCTCTTTAGGGATAAAGTCCTCAATTTATGACACTCTATTGAGTGATCTGTCGTCCATAAATTACCCTACCTTCCAGGATTAATTCAATTTGCAAAAAAGCTTTGCGGAATCCATGTATCTATGTATACTGAATTTTCCAGTCAATCAGAGATCCTGAATAAACCATTCCCAACACGAACACTGCCGTCGTTTATCAATCTTCCTGTCAACTGAAAAGCAATCACGATAGTGATCCAGAACAGCAGCTGTCGATTTTTTAATAATCCCCATCATAAAGTGGATATTATCGAAAGCAGAATCAACCAAATGGCATGCATAAAAAAGTCTGCACGATTCTATAGAACTCTAGACCACCTGCTATCCTATTATAGCTATTAGCAAATCGAATTTCAGTTTGTTCTTCCTCTACCTACTTGGTGAAATGATTACGTGCTTGAAGTAGCAATATAAATAATATGAGTATATTTTTTTATGTTCTGGTTCCCACGAAAAGGGATATCCTGTAATGTTTAAGGCTGATGACTGTCTGAAACATGTTTCCCTTAATGATCTTTCGATTATTAAACGTTGTGGACATGATTTTATTGTTAATATCGCCGTTATTTCACAAGTTTATCTTATTACAAACGTAACTTCGAAGCCACTCATAAGTCATTCCAATATCTGATTTTGGGATGTTTGGACGCGCCTGTGTATTGCATAACTCTCACACCCTACTCAAACTTTCCGGTTATTCAATAAATCATAGGAATTCGAGAGGAAACTCACAAGTATATATCGCATAAATCATTTGGAAGGTTGTGAAAGCAGTCAAATAAATCGCAACAGGTTTCATTTGCATTCTGATGTGCTTACGAAATAATGACGTTTCAGGAATATTGGTTTCAGACCAATATTCTTTTTTCGGCAATCGGCTTTTTCTTCGAGGAAGTAGCATTATCACATCGTTGTTGTCACTGTAACTATGAAACTCTTGGTAGATATAATATGGTTTTGATAAATGCAGATGATAATTACCATAGCAGCGAAATATCGGCTGACAGCTATTTGACATGAAATTTGTTGACATTTTGATTTTTGAAAGTTTGATTGCTCATGAAATACCTGGAACATTCAGGTATTATCAACGATATGCAATATGGCTTCGGTCATCAGAGATCAACTGGTGACCTGCTCGCTTACGTCTCACATATATGGCAGCAATCTATTGGAAAAAATGGTGAAACCTTAGCCGTAGCACTTGATATCTCCAAGGCATTCGATCGAGTCTGGCATCACGGACTCCTCGCCAAGCTTCCATCTTATAGCTTGCCTCTCCTAGCTAGTTTTATCTCAAACAGGTCTGTCCATCATATGTAGTGGTCGACGGAGTTTCATCTGACTCTTATATCATAAATTCTGGTGTTCCGCAAAGATCAATTCTAGCATCAACACTATTTCTACTCCAAATCAACGATTTGTTGGAAGCAATTTCATGTCCAGTACACAGCTTCGCGGATTATAGTACCTTCCATACTGCCTTCTCTTCCAGGACTCCAATACCAGCCAGGCAGATCAGAAACGAATGGGGGAGAAATGTTGACAACATAAATATGAACTTGGCAACAATTCTCGAATGATGATCCAATAACTTGGTAGAGTTCAATGTAACCAAAACACAAGCATGCTTTTTTTCTAGAGAAGCCGATCTCACTGTGCCCAACATGAACTTTTCAGGAGTAACCATACCTTTGAAGACATCCATGTATGCTTGGTATTACTATCAGCAATATAATTCTTGGAAAAATCACGTGAAATCAATTGCTAAAAGTGCATCCCAAAAACTTGGTTTTCTGTTTCGGGCCAGGAGCTATTCCACTTCCAGTCAGCTGCTTATGATGTATAAGGCACAGATCCGACCTGTCCTAGAATACTGTTTTCATATTTATAGTGCAGCACCCAAACATACCCTGAAACTGTTGGATTCTGTCCAAAAAGGGGCAATTCGTCTCGTGGGTGATGCCTCGCTAACAAACTCACTCACTTCTCTAGAACACCGTAGAAAAGTTGGGGATCTGGCTCTATTTTATAAATTTTCATAGACGATGCTCTCCTGAAATATAACAATTGTTTCTCACTTGGCAGTCCCCGCGAGATTAACCCGTCGAGTTGAGGCATCGCACCCCTTCGTGGTCACTTTGGAGATCTGCAGAACATCTCTTTCCAAAAACTCGATCATCCAACGAACAGCAAGGCTCTGGAACACATTACCAAGGGAGGTGTTCCCCGAGGCATTCAACCTCCAGAAATTTAAGATGAACACCAATTCCTACCTTATTTCCTTTAGTTCTCACGATGTTCTCTGAACATTACAGGATATCCCTTTTCGTCAGAACCAGAACATAAAAAAAAATTATCGCAATAAACTATCGGAAGTTGCTGCGATAGTGAGTTTGAAAATGTCTATACGAAATTTTCAATGAAACAGTTAGTAGGTATAGATATTCTGTTAAAATTTCAGTATTTGATACAAATGGGAATTAATAAAGAAGAAATTGTACTCTACAAAGAAATATAATATGGAAATGTGTCTCATTGATTTGTCATTCTACATGGTTACCAAGAAAATGGTCTACGCAACACTTCCACAATGACAGTGTTTTTGGACTCGCAGACTTCCAGGACTCGCCTACGGCTCGGCATAGAATTTTGTCTACTCGTCCAAAAAAAACAGTATTTTCCAAACTTGTTACGTAAATTACGATTTCATATTAATATATTTTCCGAATACTGCATTTCCTACTTTCAAACACTAAAGAAACCGAAAACTTTCAGGATTCTCTGCATACTTTTCGAGCGGCGATATTGAAAAGAAAAACTTACAGTAGGTTGCAGTGGTTAGCCTGTCGATAGTGTCCTGCTTCAGCTTGGAGTTTTTCTTCCCCATGCTTGTGCTGGTAACAAGTAGATTGGAAAATCGTGTCAATCTCCCAAAAGCAAACCGCACGAGAACCGCGCGATACTAACGGGGGTAGTTTTTCGGATATGTCCCGCTCGCCACTGGGGTGGCAAGACGCTTGCGCTTTGAAATAACGCCACACGTTCACAAACAGAACCTCTGCGTCTCCAGACATAGGTATAGCCTAAGAAGCGGCGCAAAATTGATACACTGACCGGAAAAAACAGCTAGAAAAAAATTGATCGCCCTGTAACTTTTTTGATTCTTGTCCGATTTTGGTGAAATTTCAAACAAATCGTGAATTCATCCTAGACAGCACTGAATATTTCTAGAATATTCCCTAGATATGATGAAAAGGAGAAGTTTATTCCTAATATCCAAAAATATTCCTAGAATATACAGGGTGTCCGGAAATTATGCGCAAAAAATCAAGGGGGTGATTCTCCATGAGAAAACATGAAATTTATTTCATATATACTTGAGTCCGGAAATGCATAGTTTCCAAGATATCGTTTTTTTTATGAATATCTCGAATATTCTTTCACCAATTCTCTTGAAATTTGGTTATGATATTCTTTGTCATGAGGGGCTGATTTAGCCATTTTTAAATTAGAATTGTGGCATCACTGAAAATAAAAACCCTGTCTTGTCTTATATATCTCATTCAGAATTTGAATGCCATCTGGTAATCGTGGTAATAGTGGCTTTACTTTTAATGAAACAATATCTATAATGGCATTTTAGCTCTTTGAATTCTTGAACAATATACTGCTACTAGCAGTACAAAGAACAGGTTTTTTTTTCTTCTTTATTTATTTACACTGGTTCTCATTGATTCCTTGATAATTTGAAAGTAATTTGTGGATATGCTTCAAGCGTTTTTTTGCATTCAACTTCAGGAATCTTCATAAAAGTAAAAAATCTACAATTTCACTGTTTCTCGACCACCCCGCAGAATTTTCGACCATTTTCATGTTGATTTTCGACCAGTTTCATTTTGATTCTCGACCACCGTCTATCAGATTGATTGAGGAAATGAGATGATTGAAAAACACTTGCAAGACATGTAAGATTATCATGCAGATATCATTTTTTATACTCAGGCAGAGTCCTGAAAGCTAAAGAACTAAAAAATACTTATTTTCAAATATAGGAACCTATAGGAGCTATGAACAATAAAAATCAACATAAATCAAATTTATGAATTCGTGCAGCTGCAATATAGGTACTTCATGGTAGAATATCGTAGATATTTTATTGTAAATATCAGTTTATACTTAGTCACAAGAGCGATAATCAGATATGATATGGTCGAGAACCAAAATTTAGTTTAACCTGGTTCTCGATACCATAGTGGTCGAGAACTGAATATGGTCAAATTGGTTTTCGACCATCAATAAATGAATTGCAGAAGAAATATTATTTAGGCCTTATTTAGTGGTTGCAAACTAATATTTAATAAGTAGATATGTATATGTATCAGTATTTAGAAAAAAATATCAACCTTTTTTCAAAGCAAGTACCACCAAGTACCTATATAACTAGACATAAACGATTATTCAAGATATGCTTTGGTTCTCGACAACCTTGGTCGAGGAATAAAAGAGCCAATTTTTGTTAAACAAGATCGCGACCACCGAATATTTATCAAAAAAATATGTATGTCTATTTTTTCTTGAAATACAGGACAAACTTTATCTACTAATTAATAGAAAACAAAACTCGAAGAGCTGATACATTCAAAATGAAGGTTATTCACTATTTTCTGGCCTGGTATCAAATAGCACTGTTCAAACGTGGACGATAACACAGCCTCTGTCAATGACAGACGGTTATCAAATGATTTTTTGTGCGAGGAGCTCAACATTGTTTCCCATTCTGCCAGCAATTTTGAATGAAGTCAAGTGGCCAAAAACACATTCTCTAGTAAATTTAATGGTACAAGGAATATTTAACTTATTATTTTGTCTCGAATGCCAGAACGGTCGAGAACCAGTGCCGGTCGGGTAACCAGTGCATCTACCCTAATTGTAACCAGTAGGTAAAACCAGTTGTAACTCTTGCTTTCGTGGAGATTCAGATTGTGGCGTCACTGAAAATAAAAAACCCTAGTGTTATTGTCTAATATCCATACAATAATCCTAATCACATTCCGGTTATCCACCCTTAGCCGTGTTTGAGCACATAAATTAGGTCAGTCTTTCATAGGAGGAATCCAATATTAGTGTAAGGGCGACGCGTAAATCACATTTTCCGCACTCCCTATGTGGACAGCCAGAAGCAGTCAGGTATATCGAAATATGGAGGAGATAGCAGATAGCTTGATTGTTTGAACCAGTTTGAACTAACAAGAGGAACGCGTTTACCCGAGGGTGATGTTGTCAGATGCCCTTTAGTGATAATGCCATGGCATTCCTAAAAGCAGTGGTTGGACCATTGACTGTATTATACAGAGTGTGCCCAAGATAATGATGAGCAGAATGGGGATCTCAGTAACCGTTTCTTGGTAACCAAACGTTGTAGAGAACGTCATTTTGTAGAGGTAAAATGTGGTGAAGAGGAAGTGCCTTTTTTTTCGAAACTTCTCGAATAACTTCAGAAAAGCATAGTGGTTTTATAACTTCAGTTTAGATCACTAGATTACACCAGATGATGGAATTCTTGCTGATCAACGGATCTTTCGGCTCTACGATAATATACTAATAAATGTGAAAAGTATTATTTTTCCAACCGAAAACAAAACGAACAAAATAAATGTTTTATAACATAAAATGACATACTTGTATATGTAACGTATGAAACAAAAAAAAATGAGGAAACAACATTTGATGTCCTACAAAAAACAGCCAAAATGTGGATATACGTAACTGTAAGAAAGTGATATCAGTTGAAACCAGAGTATTTCTCTATAAACTCTTCCCTATAGTTTTAGTTTTACTATTGTTGAAATTACATTTTTTGCATTAAACAAAGGGAATTTCGGATGCAGGTCCTCAACTACCAAATTTCACCATTTTGATCGGAAAATTTCATAGACAAATTTAACGTTTATGAAAACTTATCTTGAGAATCCCCTCATCTATTTATCTATCTAGTATGACATTAACAGATCTAGGGATCTGAAGTTTACTGTCGTAGAAACGAATGAGGATTTTTACCAAAACTAGGACTTGAAATTCTGAGACATCAGAGATAGTTTTCATCGTTCCAGGAATATCTTAGAAAAAACTTGATAAGTTTTACTTTTTTTTGATTGCGCCGTATATTATTTACTTCATCTATCTTATTAAAAGTATATGGTCCTGCAAACAAATGTTTAATTTTCCCAAGATTCTGAAAAATCTGCTATAATGTTCATTGTTCCTGGAATGTCCTGAAAAAAACCTTGGATTAGTATTATTTATATACATTACATTGTATCATATATGAAGGAAAACATGGTTCCACTTTTCTGAGAGCACTGCTCCATTGAAACAACGACTGTTTTTTTTATAGGGCATGATAAATTTGGAAAAAAACTGGTATAAAACCACTGTTTATACCTAACTCTTAAAGGCGACACCCTCCTTTGTAGAGAGGCATTACGAACGCCAAAGTTGATACACTCCCCTCGTAAGGGTACCTGACGTGATTCCATACACTCACATAATTGAATGTCGACTAATCTTTCGACTGATGAAATGAATTTAGTGAATCGATAAAAGTCGCTTTTTCACGAAGGAATGTTCGAAGAAGAATAGAACTATGATTTGTATTTATAGATGGACAAATTTAACGTTTATGAAAACTTATCTCAAAAATCCCCTCATCTCATTCTTCTATCTGGTATGACATTCACAGATCTAGAGTTTTGAAGTGTACTGTCGTATAAACGAATATGGATTATGTGCAAATCCAGGACTTGAAAATCTGAGACATCAGAGATGGTTTTCATCGTTCCAGGAATATCCTAAAAAAAACTTGATTAGTATCATGTTTTGCTGATTGCTCCATATATAATTTACTCCATCTATCCTATCCAAAATGGATGGTCCTGCATACAAATATTCCATTTCCCCAAGATTCTGAGAAATCTGCAATAATGTTCATTGTTCCTGGAATATCCTGGAAAAGACTTTGGATTAGTATTATTTGTTTCTAATTGGGCTATACATTACATTGTATCACATATATGGAAGAAAACATTGTTCCACTCTTCTGAGAGCACTGCTCCATTGAAACAACGACTGTTGTTTTTTTATAGTGCATGATAAATTTGGAAAAAAACAGGTATAAAACCACTGTTTATACCTAACTCTTAAAGGCGACACCCTCCTTTGTAGAGAGGCATTACGAACGCCAAAGTTGATACACTCCCCTCGTAAGGGTACCGGACGTGATTCCATACACTCACATAATTGAATGTCGACTAATTATTCGACTAATGAAATGAATTTAGAGAAACGATAAAAGCCGCTTGTAGAAGACGCAGTTGAAGATACCCTGTATGAGTCAACTTTTCATGATTTTGAAAGATTGTCAAAAATAATATTCTGACATAATGTTAATTAATTTCTGTATTTTGTCAAGTTCTGAATAAAAGGCGAAAATAAAAATAGGTTTTTGCATTCAAATACAGAATAGCTTTTACATTTGGTCCTTCGAGATAACTAAGAATCACTATGGAAGAAAATAATGCAGCAGAAAAAGCGACAGATCTTCAAGAAGTGCGAAGAAGTGAGCGACACAATAAAGGTGTTCCACCTAAAAGATATGCAGATTTGGACAATGCAGGACTTAGTTCGAGTGTAGCTCTGAATGATGATCAGATGAACAGCTATACAAGTTCTGTAGGAAAAGTCATGTCTGGCAAAAATCAGTCTGAAGTGGAGAATCCCAAAAGTGTATCACAAATGAGTATAAAGTCTGTGGTTTCAGCTAAAGTAGTAGATGCTTTAAGTGGTAATAAATCTAAAAGAGGTGAATCTGTCAAATCCAAGAATTCAAGTCTTGTTAAATTGAATATCGAATTGGCATTGATGAAAAAACAAAAGGAGCTTGACGACGAAGAATCAAGAGCTAAAGAAAAGTTGAAAGCTCTAGAAAGAGAACGTCAATTTTTAATAAAGGAAGCTGAAATACGTAGAAAAATAGCAGGAAGAAGCGATACAAGTAGCGTGGTTAAAGAAGAAGAAATGTTGCCACCTTCCGTTTCCTCAGAGAATCTCTATCAGAAACCAGCTATCATAAGTAAATGGATAGATGACGTGAAACATTTCAAGGATATGAAGTCGAGCCAACGAGAACCTGATTTGGTAATGTCCAATCAATCGTTTATATCTGGAGTAAAATCTGCAAATTCCGTTGGGGGTGGAGAGAGTTACAATGTACTAAGGGATCTCACAAAACAGTGTATTGATAATACAACCACCACCAATAAAATGTTGTTACGTCATAAAATGAGGGACCTCACTCTGTTTTCTGGTGAGCTGACAGAGTGGCCCATTTTTATTAACGAATTTGAAAGATCTACAAAGCAGCTTGGTTTATCTGACGAGGACAATTTGATCCGCCTGGATAAAGCACTAAAAGGGAAAGCAAGAGACACCGTCAAGGCCTTACTAACCAGTCCAAGAAATGTACCAAAAATTATGAAAATGCTTGAAATGAATTTTGGTAGGACAGAGTGGATAATTCTCTCTTTGATAGAAAAAGTAAAGAAGGTTGGTGTGGTCAGAGAAGACAGATTGGACTCTTGGATTTACTTCTCCAATGCGGTAAATAATATGGTAACTACCATGAAGAACGTCAACTCGTCTCTTTACCTCTTCAATCCAGAATTGTTAGCCGGTTTATTAGAGAAACTCCCTACCATCCAGAAATTCTCTTGGGGAAAGTTCAAGCATCACCGTGATGTACAGGGTCTTCAAACATCATTGGAAGATTTTGCAGATTGGTTTGAAGAAGAACTGCAATCCATGACCGCTATCAGTAATCCATTTCAGCGAAACAGTTCGTACAAAACTGTTCCAAGAAAAGAAACTGTCATGACCTCGAGGAAAAGTAGTACACAACATATAGAATCCAGTGAATGTATGTTGTGTAAAAATGTTAGTCACGCCATATCGAAATGCAAGAAATTTACGGATATGACAGTAACTAAAAGACGAGAAACAATCCTCAGTTTGAAACTATGTTTTCTCTGCCTTAAAGTAGGTCACATGGCTTTCAGGTGTTTCTCGAAGTCAAGATGCGGAGAGAATAGTTGTAAAGGGAGACACCATCCTCTTCTTCATATTGAGCGTGATGAACAGAAGCAAGGCGATGAAGAATTTCCTAACAACGTCGAGAGGTCTGAAAGCAAAGAAATCCCATCCTCCGATTTTTGCGCTAGTTTGACCAGGAAGCCATCAAATGAGAAGAATAGTGTGCTATTGAGAATCGCTCCCGTGATGTTGCGCGGACCTGCAGGTGAGATCAAGACATACGCTCTATTTGATGAAGGATCAACGTGTACCATGATCGAGGAGGACTTAGCTGATAAACTTCAACTTCATGGACCGGTTGTACCCCTTTGCTTCCAGTGGACCAACGAAATTACCCACTATGAAGATCGATCCCAAATGGTTTCTGTAGACGTTGCTGCTGATAAAGCTACTCAAGTGTTTTTCAGTATGAACCAAGTAAGAACCGTAAAAAACTTGCGGTTGCCGAGGCAGAAAATAAATGTTGAAGACTTGATCAAGAGGTTTCCTTATTTGGATCATGATATTTTGAAATCTATCAGCTATACGAAGCCTGAAATGTTGATCGGACAAGACAATTGTGGTCTTATTGTACCAAGAACTGTCATCCAACCTAAACTGAATCAGCCTATAATGTCTCTCTCTAAATTAGGTTGGACAATTCACGGACCTGTTGATGAAACTAACCCACAGAATTTCCTATCTCATGTTAGCCTCTGCTGCCGTCATGTTGGAGATGAAGAACTGCATCAAATAGTAAAAGATAGTTTTCGTCTAGAAGCTTTCGGTGTGAAAATGCAGGATGGAATCATCAAATCGGTAGAAGATAAGAGGGCAATGGAAATTATGGAAAGAACTGTGGTGAAAATTGATGGACGTTATCATATCGGTCACTTATGGAAACAGGATGACTGTTCATTGCCTCAAAGCAAAGCAAATGCTCTGAAGAGGTTGTTCTGCATGGAGCGCAAAATGGACCATGATGGCGAGTTTGCTTCACAGTATACTGCAAAGATCGCGGAGTACATTCGGAAAGGATATGCCAAGAAGTTGAATCCCACAGAGATACCGAACAACAACAAAACTTGGTACCTTCCCCATTTTGCGGTCTGGAACATAAACAAACCAGGGAAAATCAGGATGGTCTTTGATGCTGCAGCGAAATCCCAAGGTTTCAGTTTGAATGATTTCCTTTGTCAAGGTCCAGATTTCGTGACATCTCTCATTTCTGTTTTGTGGCGATTCAGACACAAGAATGCCGCCTTATTCGAGTCCAAATGTCCAGGAATAGTGAGAGCTATGAAAAAACAGCATTATGTGGACGATTATCTGGATTCTTGCTGTACAGAGGATGAAGCCATATGCAGAATAAAAAACGTGATCTATGTACATAGGGAAGCAGGGTTCGAAATGGTAAAGTGGATGAGCAATTCACGTGCGGTAATGAACTCTATTCCAAAGAATCTTCGATCTGATTACCAAACTGATGTCAAAATAGATTCGACATCATTGGAACGAGTTCTGGGACTGTCTTGGTCTCCAAAGAAGGACAACTTCGTTTTCACCCTCAACCTGAAGAAAATTCCTCCTGAGATATCTGGTGGTTTGAAGGTTCCAACGAAAAGGGAAATATTGCGAATGGTCATGTCCATTTTTGACCCGATAGGTTTCCTTGCTCCGCTCATGATCAATGCTAGGATTCTGTTGCAGAATATATGGAGAAGCAATATATCATGGGACCAAGAGATACCAGAAGAAATCTTCGAGGCCTGGTTGAAGTGGTTGAGACAGTTAAATGAGATCACACCTGTTATGATTCATAGGTATTATTTTCCAAGTCTATCAAGTGTCAGAAAAGTGGACCTCCATATATTTTGTGATGCGAGTGATAAAGCGTATGCTGCAGTTGCTTTCCTTAGGACAGTTGAAAATGGAAACATATATACAGCATTCGTTACATCAAAATATAAGGTGGCACCTATGAATCAACAAACAATCCCCAAGTTAGAATTACAAGGCGCAGTTCTTGCTTGTAGAGTGGCCAAAATTATACGCAAAGAACTCGAGTATGATTTTGAACAAATTCATTTCTGGACAGATTCTATGGTAGTTCTGCAGCAAATCAGGTCCGAATTGAGACGATTTCCCATTTTTGTAGCGTGTAGACTGGGAGAAATCCACGAGGATACTGATATTGCACAGTGGCACTGGGTACCCACGGATATGAACGTCGCGGATCAAGCCACCAAGGAAATAAAGAATATCAATCTTCTACCAGATGGTAATTGGTTTTCAGGACCAGATTTCTTGAAGTTGCCCGAGACAAATTGGCCAGTTGAACCAAAATGTTCCAGTGAATGTGAACAGATTCTCGTCGTGAGTTTGGATGATGCTGAATGTCTTATAATGGGATTCCCGAAGATTTCTAGATTCTCCAAACTGAATAGACTTATTCGATCGACTGCATGGATTCTGCATTTCATGAAAGTAGTGAAGATCCCAAAACGATTACGTCCAAGTACACTACAATTAGATGTGGAAGAAATAGAAACAGCCCGAAAGTTATGGATAAGGAATAGTCAGGGTGAAACTTTCAAGGAAGATATTGCTATTCTAAGAAGGAAGAAATCCGTACCTAAATCAAGTCGGCTTATCAGATTGTCAGTTTTTTTGGATGAAGATTCTATCATACGATTAGGAGGTAGGATACCAGAAAACGAGATACACAATGTACCCTTTGAGTCAAGAAACCCTATTGTGCTGGATCCGAATCATGAATTCACAAAACTGTTGATTGATCAGTATCATGAGGAATCGAGCCATTTTGGTTTAGAGACAGTAGTCAACAACCTTCGATTGAAGTTCTGGATTATTAATGTTCGAGCTGCAGTCAAAAGAAGTTTCCAGAATTGTCAAGCATGTAAGATAAGAAGAAGCAAACCACAAGCTCCTGAAATGGGGATGTTGCCACCGGAACGCTTGGGAGCATTTACGTTTCCATTCTCTTTTGTTGGGATTGATTTTTTCGGGCCCATGACTGTCGCAATTGGACGAAGAAATGAGAAAAGATATGGTGTTCTTTTCACTTGTTTCACACTACGGGCAGTACACATAGAACTAGCTGCATCTTTAGATACAAGTTCTGCCATCCTTGCCATTCGACGGTTTATGTGTAGAAGAGGACAACCGAAGGAATTCAGGACCGATAATGGAACCAACTTCGTTGGAGCTGAACGGGAGCTGCGAGAGTGTATTCAGGGTTTGGATCAGAACAAAATCGCCGAAGATCTATCTTCGAAAGGAATAATTTGGAAGTTCAACCCTCCCGGAGCTCCACACATGGGAGGGATTTGGGAGCGAATGATTCGTTCCATCAAAACAGCTCTGAAGATAAGTCTCAAAACTATCAAACCTAGAGAAGAAGTCTTGGTAACTTTGTTAGTTGAAATCGAATATATAATCAACTCAAGGCCCTTAACACATATTTCTGTGGATCCAGATGAGCCGGAAGCAATAACCCCCAATCATTTTTTGTTGTTGCGTCCAGGTGATATCAAATCCTATGGCGATTTCCAGCTTTCCAGTAGAAAGCAATGGCGTATTGCCCAGGCACTGGCAGATTCATATTGGAGACGATGGGTACTCGAATATCGACCGACTCTTCTTCAGCGGCAAAAGTGGCATGATAAAATCAATCCTGTCAAAGTAGGTGACAGGTAGTTTTAATAGTTGATGAGAAGGCACCTAGAAACCAATGGGTGATAGGACGCATAGAAGAAACATTCTCTGGGAAAGATGGCATCATAAGGGTTGCAAAAATAGTAAACAGAAAAGGAGTTTATATGAGACCTGTTACGAAGTTATGTATATTACCTGTCTCAAATTGATGTACTCATAGACTCAGTCAAACTTCGCCTGGTGTGGAGAATGTAGAAGACGCAGTTGAAGATACCCTGTATGAGTCAACTTTTCATGATTTTGAAAGATTGTCAAAAATAATATTCTGACATAATGTTAATTAATTTCTGTATTTTGTCAAGTTCTGAATAAAAGGCGAAAATAAAAATAGGTTTTTGCATTCAAATACAGAATAGCTTTTACACCGCTTTTTCACGAAGGAATGTTCAAAGAAGAATAGAACTATGATTTGCATTTATGGATAGACAAATTTTACGTTTATGAAAACTTATCTTAAATATCACCTCATCTCATTCATCTATCTGGTATGACATTCATAGATCTAGAGTTTTGAAGTGTACTGTCGAACAAACGAATGAGGATTTTTCCCAAATCCAGGACTTGAAATTCTGAGACATCAGAGATAGTTTTCATCGTTCCAGGAATATCCTGAAAAAAATTGATTAGTATCATGTTTTGTTGATTGCTCCATATATTATTTACTTCATTTATACGATTCAAAGTGAATGGTCCTGCAAACAGATATTCAATTTTCCCAAGATTCTGAGAAATCTGCAATAATGTTCATTGTTCCTGGAATATCCTGAAAAAAAACTTGGATTAATATTATTCGTTTCTAATTGGGCTATTCATTACATTGTATCACATATGGAGGAAAACATTGTTCCACTCTTCTGAGAGCACTGCTCCATTGAAACAACGACTGTTTTTTTTATAGGGCATGATAAATTTGGAAAAAAACTGGTATAAAACCACTGTTTATACCTAACTCTTAAAGGCGACACCCTCCTTTGTAGAGAGGCATTACGAACGCCAAAGTTGATACACTCCCCTCGTAAGGGTACCTGACGTGATTCCATACACTCACATAATTGAATGTCGACTAATCATTCGACTGATGAAATGAATTTAGTGAATCGATAAAAGTCGCTTTTTCACGAAGGAATGTTCGAAGAAGAATAGAACTATGATTTGTATTTATAGATAGACAAATTCAACGTTTATGAAAACTTATCTCAAAAATCCCCTCATCTCATTCATCTATCTGGTATGACATTCACAGATCTAGAGTTTTGAAGTGTACTGTCGTATAAACGAATATGGATTATGTGCAAATCCAGGACTTGAAAATCTGAGACATCAGAGATGGTTTTCATCGTTCCAGGAATATCCTAAAAAAAACTTGATTGGTATCATGTTTTGTTGATTGCTCCATATATAATTTACTCCATCTATCCTATCCAAAATGGATGGTCCTGCATACAAATATTCAATTTTCCCAAGATTCTGAGAAATCTGCAATGATGTTCATTGTTCCTGGAATAACCTGAAAAAAACCTTGGATTAGTATTATTCGTTTCTATTTGGGCTTTACATCACATTGTATCACATATGGAGGAAAACATTGTTCCACTCTTGTGAGAGCACTGCTCCATTGAAACAACGACTGTTGCTATTTTATAGTGCATGATAAATTTGGAAAAAAAATTGGTATAAACCCACTGTTTATACCTAACTCTTAAAGGCGACACCCTCCTTTGTAGAGAGGCATTACGAACGCCAAAGTTGATACACTCCCCTCGTAAGGGTACCTGACGTGATTCCATACACTCACATAATTGAATGTCGACTACATATTCGACTGATGAAATAAATTTAGTGAATCGATAAAAGCCGCTTTTTCACGAAGGAATGTTCGAAGAAGAATGAGCTATGATTTGTATTTATGGATAGACAAATTTAACGGTTATGAAAACTTATCTTAAATATCTCCTCATATCATTTATCTATCTGGTATGACATCCATAGATCTAGAGATTTGAAGTGTACTGTCGTACAAACGAATGAGGATTTTTTGCAAATCCAGTACTTGAAATTCTGAGACATCAGAGATAGTTTTCATCGTTCCAAGAATATCCTAAAAAAAAACTTGATTAGTATCATGTTTTGTTGATTGCTCCATTTACTTCATTTATACGATTCAAAGTGAATGGTCCTGCAAAACGATATTCAATTTTCCCAAGATTCTGAGAAATCTGCAATAGTGTTCATTGTTCCTGGAATATCCTGAAAAAAAAACTTGGATTAATATTATTCGTTTCTAATTGGGCTTTACATCACATTGTATCACATATGGAGGAAAACATTGTTCCACTCTTCTGAGAGCACTGCTCCATTGAAACAACGACTGTTGCTATTTTATAGTGCATGATAAATTTGGAAAAAAAACTGGTATAAAACCACTGTTTATACCTAACTCTTAAAGGCGACACCCTCCTTTGTAGAGAGGCATTACGAACGCCAAAGTTGATACACTCCCCTCGTAAGGGTACCTGACGTGATTCCATACACTCACATAATTGAATGTCGACTACATATTCGACTGATGAAATAAATTTAGTGAATCGATAAAAGCCGCTTTTTCACGAAGGAATGTTCGAAGAAGAATGAAACTATGATTTGTATTTATGGATAGACAAATTTAACGGTTATGAAAACTTATCTTAAATATCTCCTCATATCATTTATCTATCTGGTATGACATCCATAGATCTAGAGATTTGAAGTGTACTGTCGTACAAACGAATGAGGATTTTTTGCAAATCCAGTACTTGAAATTCTGAGACATCAGAGATAGTTTTCATCGTTCCAAGAATATCCTAAAAAAAAACTTGATTAGTATCATGTTTTGTTGATTGCTCCATATATCATTTACTTCATTTATACGATTCAAAGTGAAAGGTCCTGCAAACAGATATTCAATTTTCCCAAGATTCTGAGAAATCTGCAATATGTTCATTGTTCCTGGAATATCCTGAAAAAAAACTTGGATTAATATTATTCGTTTCTAATTGGGCTATACATTACATTGTATCACATATGGAGGAAAACATTGTTCCACTCTTCTGAGAGCACTGCTCCATTAAAACAACGACTGTTGCTTTTTCATAGTGCATGATAAATTTGGAAAAAAAACTGGTATAAAACCACTGTTTATACCTAACTCTTAAAGGCGACACCCTCCTTTGTAGAGAGGCATTACGAACGCCAAAGTTGATACACTCCCCTCGTAAGGGTACCTGACGTGATTCCATACACTCACATAATTGAATGTCGACTAATCATTCGACTGATGAAATGAATTTAGTGAATCGATAAAAGCCGCTTTTTCACGAAGGAATGTTCGGAAAAGAATGGAACTATGATTTGTATTTATGGATAGACAAATTTAACGTTTATGAAAACTTATCTCAAAAATCCCCTCATCTCATTCATCTATCTGGTATGACATTCACAGATCTAGAGATTTGAAGTGTACTGTCGTATAAACGAATATGGATTATTTGCAAATCCAGAACTTGAAATTCTGAGACATCAGAGATAGCTTTCATCGTTCCAGAAATATCCTAAAAAAAACTTGATTAGTATCGTGTTTTGTTGATTGCCTCATATATGATTTACTTCATCTATCCTATTCAAAGTGAATGGTCCTGCAAACAAATATTCAATTTTCCCAAGATATCTGAGGAATCTGCAATAATGTTCATTGTTCCTGGAATATCCTGAAAAAAACCTTGAATTAGTATTATTCGTTTCTGATTGGGCTATTCATTACATTGTATCACATATGGAGAAAAACATGGTTCCACTCTTCTTAGAGCACTGCTCCATTGAAACAACGACTGTTGCTTTTTTATAGTGCATGATAAATTTGGAAAAAAAACTGGTATAAAACCACAAGTAGCAACAACTTTGTTATTCCAAATGTAACACCCTGTATTCCATAGCATTTCATCAATGAATCAATGGAGACCTTGCTGAAATCACAGCCTGGGGAACCAACAACCTAGTTGAATTCAACGCCACCAAAACTCAAGCCTGTATTTTCTCTAGAAAGGCGGAACTCAGTATGCCCGATATTGTAATGTCTGGCACCATCATCCCCACCAAGCCCACCATATCTGCTCGGTATTTCCATCAGCAACACTCTTTCATGGGATAATCATGTCAGATCCATCGCAAAATCTGCTTCACAAAAACTCGGATTCTTGTTCCGTGCGAAAAGCTACTTTACACCTCAACAGCGTCTCATGATCTACAAAGCGCAGATACGGCCTGTTCTAGAATGCTGTTCCCACACATGGGGTTCAGCACCAAAATAACATACGCTGATGCTCGTAGATTCCATCCAGAGAAGAGCCATTCGCCCGGTGGGTGACGCCACACTCACTCACTCTTTGACATGATTGGAACACCGTAGAAAGGTCGGCGTCCTTTCACTTTTCTATCGATACTTCCACGGGAAATGTTCTTACCTACCAAGAATATATTTTTCACACAAAAGTGTTCTAGAAATCTATTTTTTTACTATGAAACGTTATACAGGTACGCACAAAAAAGTTATAACTTTTCAAAAGACTCAAAAGACATGTAGGTGGCGCCACCCCCACGAAAGAGACAAACTAACATAAAAGTTGATATTGTCATTGAAAAATGCCCCTAGATACCAAATTTCATTCCAGTATCACAATTATTTTGAAATTTATTAACAAAAAACAAAAATTGGAATTGAACTTTGACACTCTGTATCTCAGAAACGAATAACTTTCGGACATATATTTATACGAACTTTTCTTCTTATTTTGACGTCAGCAACATGCTCCTGGATTTTCTACACGTACTTAAGAAACACCCTGTATAGGAAGATATTAAGGGTGGTAAGTTTTTTGAATGACACGGCCTGTTTTGGAAAATGCTCAACAGAATGTATAAAGTTTTCTAGAAGTAGCTTTTTGAAATACACAGCATGATTTGTGCTTGATAAGAACTAGGTAAAAAAACATGCGACTCACCGACATCATTCTAGTTGACTGGAATTGTTTGGACAGAAAGAAACAAAAATAATTACTATATGTACCTTCAAACAAAACTCATACAGTATATGAAATAATAAGGGTTTTTCCGGGTTTTTCTTATAAACTTCAATATTTACTATGTGGTCCCGCATTTGTGCAACAGATTAAATTATTTTTTTCTGCGACGGGAAGAAAGTTTGGCATTTCATTTCTGTTGACAGGCTATGAAATGTCACTTTTCATAAATTACTTTTTTCCCGTGGGAAAAAAGTGAGTACTTTTTTCCCGGATATATATCACATATTGTATATACACTGTTGATGGCTTTTGTGGTGCTATAGTTCTGAAAAATAAGTCAATAATACCGTTTCCGAGAAAGCGAACTGCAAGTCCTTTTTATCTTCCATTCTTCGTGGTTACGTAAATTACTAAACAACCACTAAATTCGCACAATTTTTTGAAATCAAATCACAGAAATAGACTGACAGAAGTGACATCAGATATTTGATTACTTTATTACTTCAAAAGAATGATAAAGCGAGATGCCCACAACGCAGGTGTCCCTCCTGTTGAAAACCGAGTTGAAAACTTCAAATTTCACATCAATAATTTTTGAGATTCCAAAATAATGTAATATCTTCTCAATATTGAATCGTACTTTCTGCTGTCACAGAAAAAAAAAGTGTATTATGCACGGGAAAATATTAGATTTTTAGCTCACGGTTTTTTGTTGGCAACACAACCTGGAGCTGAAATCTACTATTTTTTCCCTTGTATAATAAATAACTATTTAAGTTTTTCAATGGGCGTTCTATGAGTTTTATACTTATCTCAAAATCGAGCTGAATATTTCGAAAAATAATAATTAAACATTCGTCAAATTGGATTCGCGCTCGTAAAAAGTACTTTATTCATGTTCTTTCAGAATTTTGCCATACAGAGTGTTGTTTTTGCTATAAAAGAAATTTTCTGTTTTTCCTAGACGGATCTCTGATCTCGATTTCCATTTAGTTTTCATGGGTAATATAACTAAAATATGTCTACCAAGTATAAATAGATTATACATATTGGTTCATAAATTATGACTAGATAAAAATTTTGGCGAAATCGTGATAACGTTCTGTATTTCAGTATTGAAAGACGGGTGAAACATCAGTAAGGGGTGATTTGGAAACATCAAAGTGTCCTCTATTTACAGGTTTCGTATGTACATTTGAGTCTGAAATACCCAGTACGTACGAATAAATCTAATCAAAATAACCCTCACGTGAAAATACCTCAAGTGTTCATATAAAAAAAACAACGCTTACCATATCTTGAAAAAAATGACAACGTATGTATGTACAATGGCAGAAAAACTTCAATGTTGCGTAACAAATCACAACACACACAATCCTAACCTCACACACATACAATTGCATTATAATCACTAAACTGAAAGATACATTCTGATTTTTCACTTATTTTGAACTCTAGTTATTTTTTAAACCACTCAAATCAACCGTACACGACGAAATCTGGTATGTGACTGATTATTGCTTGATTCACCCGATTCACCCTAATGACTAATCAGTGATGTCATCGTGTAACGATAAATTTTCGAACAAGTTTTTATCTATGACTAACATGAGTGATATCGAAAGTAGGTATAATGGAGGTGAAAAAGAATTTGCTATAGCGGGTGACACGTTATAAAGTACCACCCCTGTAACTCTTTTATTGTTGACAGTCGAAAAAAAAAAAAGAACAAACACATATTCACAGCATTTATAGTATTTTAAATTATTTCAATGTCCTGCTGCGTACATTATTTCGATAATCCATTAGAAAAGGGATTCAAGTTATTTAATTTTCCGAATGAACCTTTAAAGATAATGTCATAGAAGAATGCAATGAAACGTCCAGAATGGAAAATTAATTTCATGAAATCCGAAATATGTGAGGTAAATATTCAAATTTACTTGAAAAAACAGTACAAAAAAGATGAATTTTTGGCCCATTTTGATAGAGATTCATTCAAGCTGATGGATTTCAAATTGAAAGAGTCTGCTGTGCCGTCAATTTATAAAATAGAGACGTTCAAAAAAAGAGTTCCGTCGTCATCGTATTGGGAATTACTGAATGATACGATCGCAGAGAAAGAAAATGAGAATGAGATGATGCGGAAAGAAATTGAAAGTTTGAAATCAAAACTGGAAGATTTAGAGAAATTGCAATGTGCTATGTCATCAGTCCACGGTGTTTTTAATTCAGATCAAATTCAAAATTTACAGGTAAATGTAGACTGCAGGAAGAGGTGGGAAACCGACACAATTAAAATTATATTGAAACAATTATATATCTTCTATTTTTTTATATCCCAACAGAAAACAACTATATTTTCTTGGCTATATGTGATACCACGTAGAACACTTAAATTATCTTTCTTATATCTAATGAAGTGAAGAAATATCTGATGGCGAAAATTTGCATCAATAGTCAGGAATTGATTATGAAAATTATCGAATCGAAATTTGAACACCCTGTTGTTCATTATTTGAAAATCTAATAGTTATTCTAGTCAAAATAGCCCTATTTCTCACTTCTACCAACGGCTATGAACGGTTTGACAAATAATCTAACCCTCAAAATTTTTTCTGGCTATATCATTGATCCTAGGGGAATTGAAAAGACAGAGCTCTATATATATGTCTTATTCCTTTATTCAATCATCAATGCATTTTTTGAAAACAGAAAAGGGCAGAAGTATAGCTGTGTCCGGACTCTTGTCTAAGATATATACAGGGACTCTAGTTTCCACTATCTGGGAAAATAAACAGGAAGCAGCAAAAACTGTTTGAATTTCAAATAGAACGCCCTATATATGTATATTTCCTCACCATTGGAAAGAGCTTTCGATCGAAGAGCTTTCCAGAAATACTGTACTCAGTATACATATTCATCTTCTGTATTTCTCAATTCATGGGCATTCAGAGCTATCAGAGTTTGATCGATTTCTGAACGAATTCAAGCTATTATACAGGGTGTAATTTAATTGAAGGCCGAAAATGAAGAATATGCCTTGAACCTCTTAACCTTCGAGCTATAGGGTGTTAATATTTTTAGAAAAAAATCGTTTTCTAAATATAACTTCAATAATGTTCTAGATATTTCCATGAAATTTCACATGCACCTTCTGAAAACCAATAATAGGCATTTTTTGATGCAGAAGATTTTTCAATATTTCTACCAGTGGCGTACGTTTGGGATGTATCCTGGAGATTTTGAAAAAGAAATGTTGTATGCCCATGATTTTTCCGAGAATAAAACTCTTGTCTGAAATCCTCATTTATTTTGCAACAAATTATTAACCTCCTGATTTTTTTCCGTTCTACAAATCGTTTTCGCGTAAAAAATTCAAACTTTTTTCATGCATTTGTGGCATAACGAAATCATTGTGAACTAATAGGCTAGGGCCCTATTTCGTTTTTGAAATAATGACATTTGATCGATCATGTTGCGTTCTTATTTTGACAAGTATTCATAAACGTGACAGTTTTTAACATTGTGAAAGTTTCTTCCGTAAAAAAAAGAGAAAATAAAATTTCAACACCCTATATAGTTCGAAGGTGAAGAGTTAGTTAGAATATGTTCACATGAACTTTTCATTTTAAAGTGAGCTGAGGAATCATATCCTATATTTTCAGCCATCAATTAAATAACACCCTGTATATTTTTGATGAGCCATAGGAAATCTGAATCGAACTGGATGGAAATAAACAGGGTGTCCCATTTGAAAGAAAATATGTTGGATTCCATTTTTAATTATGAGCGAATACAGAAATTGAATGAGTACGCCACTGTATTATTCGTACAAAGTTATACAGGGTGATCCACGGTGGATGGCCTATTAGAAGTATCTGGAGAACGAAAAGACAGAACATTCTGAAAATTGGGATGCTTCGATTATTGAACATTCTCTATCCGTCTAAAATATTTTCATCGATACAGTGTTGCCACTTCTATCAGAAACAACTCTAGCAACTTTGTTATTTCAAATAGAACACCCTGTATTTTATTGCGTTTTTAGATTCTTCCTGAAGAGCTGATTTCATCAATGTCACTTGAGGTCTAGCCGTAATGATTACAGAGATATATGGGGTGCTCAAAATCGAAATTTTTCAATTTTAGGATTTTTTTGTGTCGAAACTATTCATTATCGATCAAAACGGCTTACATGTCCCTATCTCAACTTTTGATTCACTATCTACTGGAATTTAATTGTAAAAATACAGGGTGCTTCAAGATTTAAAATTCTGATCACCCTCTCTGCCTGTATCTGTTCCAATTAAATGTCAGTAGATAGTGAATCGAAAGTAAAGATAGGGACATGTGAGCCGTTTTGTTCGATAATAAATTGTTTCCACACAACAAAATCCTAAAATTGAAAAATAATCTCGATTTTGAACTCCCTATATATATATATCTCTGTAATCATTCCTGCTAGACCCCAAGTGTGATGCATTTGATGAAATCAACTCTTCGCGAAGAATTCAAATATGCAATAAAATACAGGGTGCTCCATTTAAAATAACGAAATTGCTATAGTTGTGTCTGATAGAAGTGGCAACACTGAATCGATGAAAATATTTTAGGCAGATAGAGAATGTTCAATTATCAAAGCATCCCAATTTTCAAAATTTCTGTCTTTTCGTTCTCCAGATACTTCTGATAGGCGCGGATAGGTGGATCACCCTGTATAAGGCCCCCTCAGGGGCTCACGACTTGTGAGTACGGGAATGGCAATCCCGAGGTACCCTAGCCGGATACTCATTAATCTTCAACTTGTCTTTGATGGTATCCTCTTCACTCTTCAGTTTCCAGTCTTTTTCTTCGTCGGCCCCCCTTGGTCACTTCTCCTCTTTTCCTTCTCCCCTAAAGCCCAACCTCACCATAGTGCGGGGAGGACAAGCCGCGGCTGCTCGGCAGATTGAGCATTTTGGGAACATCTTTGCTATCATCACTCAGATGGGACAGTTTTGTGGACATCTGAGTGCGAGGATGGGGCAATTTGTGAACATCTGCTTATGTGGCCGCGGATTGATAACGAGGCTCTGGCGATCCCCTCAGGGGCTCACAACTTGTGAGTACGGGAATGGTGAACCCGAGGTACCCTAGCCGGATATTCACCATACTTCAACTTGTCTTGGGTGATATCCTCTTCTCTCTTCCATTTTCAATCTTTCTATCGGCCTTTCTTGGCCAACTTCTCTTTTCCTCTTCCCCTTCAAGCCCAACCTCACCATCAAGTGGTGTGGGGAAGGCAGGCCGCGGCCGCTTGGCGGATGAAGCATTTTGCGACCATCTTTGCTATCTTCTGCCAGATGGGACAATTTGTGGACATCTGTGGCAGGGATGGGGCGATTTGCTGATGTTTGTCTAGGTGGTCGAGGTCTGGTCAACGAGGCTCTGGCAACCTAATCCAAGCTGTGGGAACCCGTGGCGATGGATGGATGGCACCGAGGAATGGTGTCGCTAACGGGGCCTCTGGGAAACAGGGCGACATCCCAGAGTAAACAGCCTTAGCCCTGTGCAGGGGGCACCACAGGGCTGGACCAACCCCTTCCCCCGTCACTCGTAGGAGAAGGAAAACTTTTGGCCTTCTTCGTAGACGAGAACAGGGATCGGAAGAGCAATCTTCAGGAACCTGAACGAAAAGGGTCTTTCATATTGAAGTTTCCCTTAATAGGCACCATGAGTCGTATGTGGTAAAATTGATAACGGCATGTAGGTGAGATACAATGGGCCACTAGGCCTAAGTGTCGTCGAAGCCTACAACGGGGTGGAGTGTTTAGTGGGTATACCATGGAGGGGACTCCCACACTATCATATGGGGGATTGGACCCATATGATGTCTATAAAAGATTTCAACCACCTCGGCGAAAAAAAAAAAAAAAAAAAAAAAAAAAAAAAACCCTGTATAAGGCACCGTTCTCATACTGCCGATGAGTTGTAAAGTATTCGAGATATGGGAGGTGATCAAAATGTGAGAATATTCAACTTCGCCCTGTTTCTCAAAAACATGGAGGAATGTGTGAAAATTATGTTTGCGACATTATTCGTTCTACAAATAATCAAGGCAGTAATTTGAAAACCTTAACACTCTATATCCAAAGATAACTTAGATATTAATTGCGCAAAAGCATCGAAAACTAGACACACTGTACAATCAAGTCTGAAATACCCAGTAGCCCAGTACGTATGAATAAATTGAATGATAAATACCTCACAATAAGTTCATATAAAAAAAAAACACTTACCATCTTTAAAAAACGACAACGTGAATGTCCAATGGCAAGAAACTTCAATGTTGCGTAACAAATCACCACACACACACACACAATCATAACCTCACTCACACACACAATTGCATTATGATCACTAAACTGAAAATTAAATTCTGATTTCTCACTCATTAGGAATAAAAGTTCTTTTATGAACCACTTCAATCGACCGTACACGACGGAATCTGGTATGTGACTGATATATTGCTTGATTCACCCGATTCACCCTAATGACTAATCAGTTTATGTCATTGTTTAACGATAAAGTCTCGAGCAAGTTTATTATCTATGACTAACAAGTGTCGATAAGGAAAGTGGGTATAATAAGAAGGGTGGGAAAGAATGAGGTATATAGAGGGTGTCACGTTATAAAGTACCACCCCCTGTACCTCTTTATGGTTATACTTATACGGATGCCGTATGAAAACCGTATGCAGCTATTTTGTATCCTCTGTAGCCTTGTAGCATCTGTATCTAGTAGGGCAGGACCATAAATACAGTCACAGTAGGACAGTCTCGAAAAAATGAGAGATTCACACAGTCTCAACTTCATATTTTTTGAAATCAGGTCCCTACTAGGATATAACTGTCTCAGGATATTGAAAGATAACCTACATAAGTGGCATACATGTTTAGTGAATCTCATATTAGTATCAATAAGATATAAACCCAGATTTTTGCATTCATCCACAAAAGGTATGACGTTGCCGTCGATTCGAATAGAAATAGTGTCACTCACAATATGTTTCTTAGTTCTTGGACCAAAAAGCATGACTTGGGATTTTTTTGGGTTCAGTTTCAAGTTGTGAGCACACGAAACTTCGAACAGTAGTTGAAGATTTTCATTGATTTCAACTTCAGCATGTTTTAAGTCATCAAAACTGAAAGATCTATATAATATCGTCAGCGTAATGATGTATATTGCCATGCCTTATGTGTTCATGAAAATCACTTATATATAGCGCAAACAGGAGTGGTCCCAGTACAGATCCCTGTGGTACTCCAAAAGGTTTCACGAGAGTGGTGGATTGATTTTCTTCGATAATATCACTTTGAGTCCTATCTGATAGATAAATACACAACAGGGACACTGAGCTGTATGATATGTAAAGAGCTGTATATTCACAATGATAAATCAAATATACCCGTCGTGCAGAAAATGTTTGTAACTGGTCTTTATGCACAGGCATATGTGCTCCTAGAATCTATAATCCTTTTTTTTTCAATAAAACAATAACATTATTATTTGTGAAGTTATTCATTTATTTATCAACAATATAGAATGACTAATGATACATGAAATTATTACAAAATATAGGATGGCAGTGGAAACAATTGTATTCATAAACTACAAACATTGTTACTACAAACATGAAACATAAAGAGAACAACAAAAGGAGCTAAGGATATGTTCAAATCAATGATTAATTCTTTGCAATACTGCGTCATCATTAGTTTTAGCATTGAAAAACAAAGACCAACAATTTTGCTTGAACAAGTAAAAAATAAAGTCAAAATATCGTACAAGATTAAATTCGAATTCTTCGACTTAATATTAACATTCATATTGATCTTAGGATACTTATATTAAAAAGTACCAAAATATATTTTGTTGTCCCATATTTTTTGTTCATTTATTTTGCTTTTAACATAATTGAATAAAATCAATTTTGGGCAGTTCAAAATCATTTCACCCAATAAAGTAAACTCCACAAAAAAAATATGGAATCAATTATTATTCCAAGCAAAAACACTAGATAAATCAAATCCTGTAACAAAAGAATACTGCTGTTATCATGATAACTCCTCTACTTAAAAAAACTTTCTGAATTACAAAAAAAATAAACACAGTCTGCAGGAATGTTTTGCCAAGTCAGAACCCAGCCTGCACTTACAAACTTCACTATCCTCGAATCAGTCATATAATATGCATTAGTCAACAATGTATTGCTGCAAATTCATCTAGATAACAGTATCACCTTGATTATTATTCGAACCTGACTTGGCTAATATGACAGTGTGTTGTCCACCACTACTGACCCTAAAAGCTCTGCGATCCTGGAGCTGTTTGCCCTTGACTAAAGTCGGTACCTCACAGTCGTCTTCTTCTCCTGTTCCTAATTGTCCGTTAGTACCCATGCCCCATCCATATAAGTCACCTTGAAATAAAAATAGTAAACTACTCAACACTAATTTCGTCGCACACCAAAATGTCGCCCCTGTTATAATGTGAATAACTTTTTTCAGTTTGGAACAATTTGAATTTGGTTCACACTGTTCGATAGCCCAGTCCTTCAACTATAATCTCGTACTTCATTGAAACATAAGGGTATTCACATAAAATCTCTACATCGTGTTTTCCGACACTGTGCAAAATTTAGGAATATTCAAAAGGCTCCCAAATGGTGAAAAATTTTTTTTCTCAACTTCGACCACAGAGGCATGAAGATGATCTCATTACCTCGAGATGTTTCGCGAATCAACTTCCTATCCCTCTTATTAACAGAGTGATCTCAAAAAATCAACTTTTTGGTTTTGCAGCCATAACTTTTTTCCACGTCAACCGATTTTAGAAATCTTAGGCTCATTTTGAAGATAAAACTTCAGATGTAGAGATCTGAATATCAGGATTGACTCAAGATGGCTATCAGACATCTAGAGTTTTATTGAAAGTGACCCAAATCTGAACGCCCTCCGAATCTCGGTTGGGAGGAGAATTGAATGAAAATCAACTTGTTCTCAGAAAAACAATTCATTCAGGATGCGTCCATATTTTTTCCTCGCTCTCAGTAGTCAAGAATTGTGCGTGAGAAAACACAATTGAAACATGTTCTTGCGAAAACATCAGACCATTTCTCCTCTGTAATGCATGGCCCGTAACCAACGTTACAAGAATCACAATGGACTGACAAACCCGACCAGCTAAGGCTCATCATAAATGATGTACCAACAACCCTATGCGGTCTTGCATTGTCATCAACGAGAACAAAGTTGTCACCCACATTCGCTTTGGATGAGGCATCGAAACTATCGAAATCTGTTTATGATTCGAAAACAACGTCTAACCTGACTTGTCAGTCACTTACTGTGATTCTTGTAACGTTGGTTACGGGCCATGCATTACAGAGGAGAAATGATCTGATGTGTCTGATGCAAGAACATGTTTCAATTGTGTTTTCTCACGAACTTTCTTGACTACTGAGAGCGAGGAAAATATGGACGCATCCAGAATTAATTGTTTTTCCGAGAACAAGTTGATTTTCATTCAAGTCTCCTCCCAATCGAGATTCGGAGGGCGTTCCAGATTTGGGTCACTTTCAAGGAAACTCTAGATCTCTGATAGCCATCTTGAGTCAATTCTGATATTCAGATCTCTTCATCTGAAGTTTTATCTTCAAAATGAGCCTAAGATTTCTAAAATCGGTTGACGTGGAAAAAAGTTATGGCTGTAAAACCAGAAAGTTGATTTTTTGAGATCACTCTGTAAATAAGAGAGATAGGAAGTTGATTCGCGAAACATTTCGAGGTAATGAGATCATCTTCATGCCTCTGTTGTCGAAGTTGGGAAAAAATGTTTTTCACCATTTGAGAGCCATTTGAATATTCCGAAATTTTGCACAGTGTCGGAAAACACCATGTAGAGATTTTATGTGAATACCCTCATGTTTCAATGAAGTACGAGATTATAGCTGAAGGACTGGGCTATCGAACAGTGTAAACCAAATTCAAATTGTTCTGAACTGAAAAAAGTTATTCACATTATAACAGGACATTTTGGTGTGCGACGAAATTAGTGTTGAGTAGTTTATATTATGTAACAAGTGTTATAGACGTCCTTTCAGTAACGAGTATTTTAAGCAGGAGCGGAGCAGAGCGGAGCGAGTGTTTAATAAACGAGTGTCTAGAAGAGTTTATGAACGCGTTGTATACTAAGATTTTTCTACGAACTCCGAAAATTACATTAACATACCTGCTATTCCTGCTAACCTACAAAATAATTCGAAAGGAATGGGAATTGACAATATAATACATGCAACTGCATGCATCCAGCGAGACACGTATTGAGTAATATTGGTTGTTGATGTGTCCAGTCGTTACCACCGATACAACAAGGCCAGCAGACTCTGACGTAAACAGCTCGTGACGTTACCAAGAGAGGCCAGTGTTTTATTTTATCGCTTGTCGACTAACGCGTCAGTTCGTGTTAATTCATCGGTGATTCACGTATGTTTTTGAAACGGTCCCGAATTCTTTTGTTGTTTATTCATCAAAATAATAAGCGGAAAAATTACTGTTGTGTGAAATATTTTGTGTTGTGATCGGCGAAATAACAATGCCTTTCAAGTGTTGTGTTCCCTTTTGTCGGGGGAATTATGTGGGTGGTTCAAAAGTTCGGGCTTTTAGTTTCCCGTTGGACGAGGAGCTATCGAAAATGTGGGTATATGCAATCCACCGCGAGGATTTTACTCCATCTAAGTTCAGTAGTAAACAGAGCTTAATTTATAATAGAAGACAATTACTCTCTCATAAAAAGTATAAGTAGAGGAAAAATAGAAAAGCTTTGATTGTGCAGTTAATTTTGTATTCGTATATTATAGTCAACAAAATCATCTCTGAATTCGAGAAAATTTTCTTGAATGTTCATAATAAACGGGCATTTTTAATTCTCATTCTCAAATTTCTTTCTGAAAACGGTCATTTGCCTCGTGGCAATGAATGCAGAATTCATTCCAATGATCAAATTGCAACTATCATATTAACATGAACTACAAACACTCTACTCAAAAAGGTAAAACTGCATTTATCATGATATTTATCATGAAGATATTTGACTAAAAAGTTCCAATAAATTTCCTCTTCTTTTTCACCTGTCTTGTGGATGGCATTTAGAACAAATTTCCCTTATTTTTCATCATATTGGACAATTTATATATAATTCAACTATAAATATGATTTTCTTGAGATTAATCCATATTTAGTGAAAAGAAGGAAGATTATCATTCAAAATAATGGCGTGTGTAATGTCATTCGAAAGCAATCTATTGACATTTGACATCTCGTATTTTGATTGACTATTGATTAAATGGTCGTCATCTGGAATGCTTGTTCACTAAATATGAAAAACTCTATATAAAAATGTGCCATCGAAGTACATCATGAGTATATAAAGTGTCCAATGACAAAATAAGAGCAAGTAGCTTCAAATGCCCCCAACACAAGGGGAGAAAGAAGGCGAAATTTCGAACTTTTTCTTGAAATATCTCAATAAATAGTGGTTTGTTCACATTTTCATTATAAAATTCGGTTTATCAGACAAAAATACGTGAGTACCGAAAAAAAATTTCAAAAAAAAAACCATCGCATGATAAATGCAGTTTTACCCTTAAAAATTACGGTTTCAAGTGTAACGATCCACTTGGGTGAAAAATCCAACAACAGAAAATTGAAAACACTCACTGGTTATTTTTTCAGGTAATAGGAATTCTCCAAGATAAATATAGGTAAGTGTAACAAACGGCATGTCAATCAAAATAAAATACATTTTCCACAATTTTCTTTCGATCAATCTCACGATAAGTTTATGTTCTGCGGGCCCTGTATAAGTAGGTGTGAAGTTTACCTTCACAATTTTTGCCAATATATTTAATTCGAATGGGTTGCTGTAGGTGGATATTTGTTTTATCCTGGTTTTTGCTTTAAAACTTCGTTTTTCCATAATAAAATCGAATGGGGTGCGAAGAAGGGCTCATTTGACGACTGGCATCCTTTTTAACCGGAAGCCCTTCAAAAAACAGCAAAATCGACTCAATGATGATCTAAAACTAAAATCGAAATACGCGGTCGCCTTATAGCGCTATAAGCGCTTGTCGTTTCGAGCCGCTGGTTAGGCCTCACTAAGTGACGTCACCCACGGAGCAAGCAGGCCTTGTTGTATCGGTGGTAACGGTCCAGTCCATTGCTTACTAACCTTTGTTTCACGTTTATTGTCATGCTTAGCGCAGAATGAATAAATTGTTCTATTGTTCTCAAAGATGGATGCTTCATTTTTACACTTCTTGGAGATATGCAAGTACCAAAACATTCTCTTCGATTTCTCTTTCGTCTACATTTCGCATATATTTTTAATGAAGAATTCTGATACAAACGAAAATTGTTTGAATAATTCTGATACAAAATTCGAAAATTACAGTTGACAGTTCCTACAATTGACAGGCCAGACATGTCTCAAATTACTGAAGCTGTGTTGCCATGGTAATGTGTTTAAGAAATCGTGTTGCCATGGTAACGTATTTAATATTTTGAATAAATCACAGATCGTCAATCCGTGATTAATCGACCATTTAGCGTGGTACATATCCGTGCGCTAAATGCCATTTTAGTTATGTGAGTAGAAAAAAGTACTTAAATAGCAAAACAACGTTCGCCGGGTCAGCTAGTTATTGATAATTATTACTTTACCTTCTGAAGTAACAGCAAATGACGTTGCAGACCCACAAGCTACGTTGATAATCTTCTTATCTTCCAATGTAGTGATTAACTTCAGTTCCGCAGCATCTTCACAATCCGCTCCTAATCCTAATCTACCATAGTCCTTTCTACCGATGGCGTAAACCTTTCCCTCTTCGTCCAAAGCTATGGTATGGTGTTGACCACTAGTTATCGAACTCCACTTATATTTTGAAAACTCTTTCGATAAAGTCGGCATAAAGTGTGGCTTCTGAGATTTCAGACCTTGGGAAAAATTTTGTATACAGGGTGATTCATAAAGATTGGGAAATCTCTGAACTACAGATAGTAAACACTAAAATAACGAGATTTAGCCCAATATGCCTGATCAGAATGTTGCTCGTTCAGGAGATACAGAGTGTTCTAGTGGCGGCTCCTCAGAGGAGGCAACGGAGGCTGAGCCTCCTCAGAGATTTTCCTCAAACTAATATTATCAATACTTTCTCATTAAAAGGACACCAAAATACATGGATTTTGATTTTATTTCCTGTTTTTAGTTAAATATTTTTGAATTGGCAACAGTGCTTGCCCACGCATCACACGTTGAAGTCTGCAAATCACGCGTAAAATATTCAACTTGGCAACATCTATGGGGAGGCTAGACTCTTTCACATTGCGCAACCTACGCGCGCAATGCAAATGCCCGAATACGCCCGAATAGCACGTGTTTGTCGTGTCGCTTCGCGAATTGCGGACAAACGCGAGTGCATTGTTTATGTTTATGTTAGGTTAATGGTTAGGGGCTCTATGAATTTCTGAAAAATGAGTGTTTTAAACGATTGCGATTTAGTGGAATACTTTTTGGTGAACCCATTCAGTGCGTCCGACACCGGAATTGAAAAATCTGATTGTAACAGGTAACAAACAAAATCGTTCGTTCAATTCTGATAATTCTAAAAAATATATCGGGTTGACGGGATCTGAGGTAAGGAATAAGCTATTTCGTTGGTACTGCGTATTATTTTCAACCGATAAGTCATCATGTTGGGTGCGATTAGGATATATAATGATTTGAAAAATTTGCCTCGCGGATTGGATAGACACTGCAAATCACAGGAACACATCTCTTCAAGTATTAAGTTCAGGTTAACTAGTAAACAGAATGTCATTGAAGCTATTGATTTGGGTGAGTAGAGTTCACAATAAATTTCATATCATTCAGCCTCCTCTGTCATGAAAGTCACGGGCCGCCACTGGAGTGTTCTAGGGGGAGATTTTATTTCAAAATGTCACAATAACTCCTTTAGTTGTAACAGCATGAACATGAAATCTTGTAAGGTAGGTTTTCTGACCTGAGGAATGTGAATTTGCAACTTATTTTGTGATTGCTCATAGAGATCGCTAGTGGCACTCTGTTACTTCATAATTTACATCATATATTCTATGTCAATTAATTGATGATCAAAATAAGTGGAAAATCTGAAAGCTCGTTCAATTTCACATGGAAAATGTACTCTTTATCAAACTATCTAGCTTCAACGGTTTTTGTGTTATTTGCTCTTGAGAGAGAGTAAAGATAGAATTCGCTACAGGCCCCGCGCTGGCTTAATCCGGCACTGGACTAGATAGGGAAAAATCTTCAAGGCACTTTTTCAAGGCCAATCCAGTAGCGTACTTAATCAGATTTTTTCTATAGTCGCTCATTTCACCAGGAATAAAAAATTAACTTTTGAAACAGACCAATTTGAACACCAAGTGCTTGTAATTATTGTAGCAGTGTCACAATATCATAGATTAAGGATTTGTTTAATCTATGGAACTAAGTTGATTCGGCATTAACATTCATTTGTTGATATTTTGAGAACCAATAGGCCTTTTCATTCAGATATATTTTTAAGACGCATGCGCTCGTTTTTAGATCCAAAAATTTATTGGATAACGGGAAGGTGAAGTCTCATTGGCTATAGTTCCAATCCAAAATGCTGATTGGCCATTTCGAATATGGCGGGTATTATTGACGTTCTGTCAAATTTCTACAGTGTCAACCACCATGGGCATTCATCATTGAGAAACAACATAGTATTTTTGTTTTTATATTCCTGGTGTGTATTAATTGTATTATAATAATTTAATTCCAAAAAACGTTACTTATTCGTTACTGTGATGTAAGTGTTTCGGTGAAAATGGCCGCCACTGTCGTTGGATGCGAGATGTAAACAGAGATAGTCATTTGTCATCTAAATGAAAAGGCCTATTCTGAACTATTAGTGAAAACTCATTATTGATCTAGTCTACAGATAGCTCCGATTCTTACCTAACTGAGAATAGTTATTTAGTCCAAATACATAAATGTCACCACTACTGGCTACCCTGCAAAAAGTTGCATAGGTGGCAGCCCAAATGTTATCAAAATGTAGTTTCAGACTGGGTTTGAGACTAATCATCGACGGTTGCAGAAGTTTAGCTGAAAAAAAAATTAATTCGTAACATAAGTGTTAGTTTCCGTCAACTTCATGTTAACAAGACCAAATAATGCACAGTGTATCCCGGTTTCGGTGTTTTTGAATGATATCTCAGTTATCTTTGGAGATAGAACCTTGCGGTTTTCGTGGTCCTGTACTACTCTTTTGTAAACTCAAGGTGGCCTAATCAGATTTTGTATAACTGTTCCCGTTTATGAAAGGCGAGTAGATTAATTTTTTTATTTCTCAAATAGAATCATTACTTAAATACCTTTCAATTCCATTTTTTTTTTTGGAATTCTTGGAATTGTGACCGAATTGTGACCAATGAAGAAAGGGAATAAACTTTGCGATTTATCCGCATCAAGGTTGGTAGAACTGATGTTGATTATAAGTTCTAGGAATCGCGCCATCTAACATTAAATATGTGAACATCACGTCATCGTCTGAAATTCAATTGTTTATATAACGAACCAGTCTGACGAAACAAATGAAGAGTGAGAGCAGTGGGTTCCTCCTCTTATGTTTTATTCGACGACAAGACTCTTTTATCTTTTTGATAACTTGATTATAATTTGTGAGTTGACTACCTTTCATGGTGAGTGGGAATGGAAGATTATCTGACCAGCATAAAAGCTGACGTCACCATTTATTCCACGTATCGCCAAATGGTGGTCATGACGGTATGTTTGAAATGAGGGTATTCAACAATTTTGAACGACGCATACACCAATTATTTACATAAAAAATAGCGTGAAGGTCCCTAACGATAGAGAAGTAATTGAATGTCAATAATTCATTATTATAAGTCCACTCGCCCATTTTTCGAAGAATCCAGTGGCGCTCAAATTTTTTTTCGGGGTATGGTTTTGCAGATATGATTCTAACTTATGATTTTTTAAATATTCTATAAACTCATCAAGTTCCTTATTTTTCCCTTCAAAATGGTATATAATGTATAAATATGAAATTTACAAAAATGCTCCAAAACCCCTAAAACATTGAATTTTAATAGTGTGCTATAGATTTTTCATATAGAAAAAGTTCCAAATGAAGGAATATTTCTTTAGATTTCTCCATGAAGAGGACAAAAACAATACCAACACTAATTGACTAACATAACACAAAGATACAGGGTGTTGATGTTAGAAATATTGATGACCTTTTCCATTACAATAGAACTTGAGGAGCAGTTCAATCCAACTCCAACACAACTACAGCAGGTATTGATTGTAGAGCAGCAGCTTCTGTTTCTTCCTTTTTTTTAATTATCAATGATTTTGTTCTGAGCTGCTGTTTTTAATGTTTGGATTTGATGGAAAAACTCAACATATTGCTGCAGATGTTAGTGAAAGTCCTAGTGTGAATACTCAATGGTTATAGGTAGGTAGGTACTTGCTTTGCCTATCAATTCATTGAAGGAAAGTAAAGGAAAAATACGTATGACTGTTCAAGAAGGGTTCTTTTCTTGAAGCTTTATATTATGTGAACCTAATTGACAGAACATATTTTTGATATAATAATATGAGAATATTAGGTACATTTTTAGGCTAAAGTTGAGAATAGTTGAGAACATCAGTGTTTAACATAATAATTAGAGTATACTGAGGGTGTAGCTCAGTTTCCAAGCCATATCACAGTATCATGAAATTTTACAATGATTGAAAAATGATGAAGGACAGTTAAACTTGAATATTATGATGAAAAATAAATAGATCCATCAGGACATATATCCTGTGATCATTTTGAAACTTGTTTGCTCTTTAATAGTTCTTTCCTAATGTTATGAAGGATTTCATTCCAGCACTGTTTGTATTGGGTAGTAATCCAGATAAACTTTTATTCTATTTGATAAATTACCAATGCCATGAAGTTTTGCTTGAATGCATTGAAATACTGAAAAAAGTTTTCAAGCTTGTGGCTTTATAAGTGTTTCAAATTGTCCTGGATGATTGTATTTCAATACTGTTTATGTTTGTGACATGCAACTATGGTCCCAATAATTACAGTGAAGGAAAAACTCTGTAATTTTCAATAAATCAACAAAATGAACAACAATGGTAGATAACAGACTAAAGAATATAACTTTCTTAACTAATACCATGCACTAGGTAGCATTCACTATATTAAAATAATTGTGTGATGATTGTAAGTATACTTGGTTGAATAGAACAGCTATTAACTGAAATTTGTTGGGATTAAATTAAATAATGTATTCCTACTATAAATAAAAAAACATAAAAAAGGGAAAATTGCAAACCTTCCTCAATCCATACCTATCTGTCCCTTACCCATTCCGCTTCTAGCATTTCTACTACTCCCTCTTTCTGAAGTTCTACCTAACTGTCCCTGCTCTGCACATCCACATGTATATACATCTCCAAAATGAGTAAGAAATACTATATGGTCTGCACCTGATGCTATTTTAATAACATGAACATCCTTGATGATTTCATATGGAAGTTTTTCATTTCCATTGAGGGTCATACCCATATTTCCATGTGAATCCTATCAAAAAAGTGTGTTATGGAACCCATTCATAATGCACAAATTATTTACCCTAAATGTGCCCCAAGCAAAGACCCTTCCATCATCTAACAATGCAGCAGTATGAGAATCACCAGCTGAGACTTGGATAACTTTAGAGGGCAACTCAACTATATCTGCTTCAAATTCTGCATCCTCTTTACCCTCAGTTACTCTACCAAGAGCTCCTTCATCATTGCAACCAAATGTAAGTACCTAAATTCAGAAAAATAATTAAATAGGTACAGGAGTACTATGGACATGGACTCACTTTGCCTTCCTTAGTAAGACACACTGTATGCATTCCCCCAGCACAAATGTCCACAATTTCATGATCAAATTTAACTAAAGCAGGTCTACTTTTCTCTAGAACATCAGGTCCTAGGCCTAGCTGACCAACATCTCCTGCACCAGTTACAAGAACAACTCCTTCAGTTGTTATTCCAGGGAGTTTAACACTATCTAATGTAACTGAAACAATTAAAGTTCATTTTGTTCATTGTAGGAAATGAAGAATACTAACATTTTGTCCGTTTGATTTTATTATTGGAATTCTCAGATTGGCTAGCATTACGACGCCTCTTGTTCGCCATTCTTCTCAGTTGGTGGTTGGTGACAGGTGAACTAGAAATACTAGAATGCTAATAAAAAATATGATCTCCTGAGGGGCATGGAAACAGATAGGTTATGTAAAGCTCACTAGCTCACTAGAACTTAGAAATTTTCATAATACAGATAGATGCCTGATCAATGTTATTTATATATTGAAGAAATACATTCTGGAAAACAATCACATAATTCGTTAATGCCTACAAATTGTCGTTAATTTATCACTTCGAGAGTTCGAGACTTCAAGATTCAAGAGATGCGAAGTTGGCTGTTGTTGGTTGGCACTTGGCGTGGCAGCTGGCAGCGTGCTGGCATCCAAGGTCAGCTGTCGAAATTTCCGAAGATAGCCGAACATCCGGAAATCCAGTGCCAGTGGCGTACTAGAGTTTTTTTTTCTGCAAAAATACTAATTATATTCACGCCTTGTCCTCAATGATATAACTATGTAGTACCCCAATTTCCCCTAGAAAGTTACCACAATTTTTAAAGCTCACAGAAAAATACCCCTATCTCCGCCACTGCTACATGGCATACCACAGCCACCGTTGTGTAGCCGCCTTCATTCCTTAATTTTGTGCTAGATAGTTAGCCACGCTCACGTATTTGTTGAAAATTTTTCAATCATTTGCAATGGGAAATAAAAGAAAACATATTTATTCGACAAGTGAAAGTGAAAGTAGTGACGAAGAGTTGAAGACACTCTAAAAGAAATTCAAAAAACTCGGAAAATTGCTAGAGAAAAGAGAGAAATCTCGGCGTCATGCGAGATCTGATAGATCCAGCTCGTCTGATATAGTTTTTCTATCAGAATCGGACGAGGAGAACGAACGTAAGTATTTGAATAGTTAATACCTTTGTCATGTTTTAGAACAATAGAAAAGAGAAGGTGTGTTTATGTTCCTCGTATCCTATAGTTTAGGATGACCAGTAAATCTCGTATGAGTATGGTATTATCATGTATATGGTAATTAGAATTCAGCCAGAATCCTAGCGATTTATTAATCGTTTTGAAAACTATCCTGTATAGGACATCGATCCAGTAAATCTCGTATGAGTATGGTACTATCATGTATATGATAGTTAGGAACGTTTCATAACCTCACTTGAGTCGGCAGCAGAAACATGGCACAGATCTTGGCGGGAACGCAAGGAAAAATAAGCGCCAGACGAGAAAAAAGTAAGGTTGGAAAGTTCTTCTTTTTTGATGGCAACTCCTTATTTTTGGCTAAGGTGCCACGGGCTATGGGCTGTCTGGCCAATTATAAAGTGAGGTTGAGTACTTCATCTTCCTGTTTTTATTCTCTTCTTCCTCGGTCGAAGAGAAGGACTTAGACAGATCTTCTGTGATGATAATGTCCCTTGGTAAATTTGTGTGCGAGGAACAGAACACATAACATATCAATAAAACTAACCTAAGAAATGAATCAGTTGGATTTGCGGGTTTTATCTCAAGATAAACCTACTTTTTTCCAGATTATCCTGAAGAGGACAGGAAAATAGAATAAGAGGAAGCTGACCCACTCAAGATAGAGTTCGTGGAAGTTACCAGCTTGAAGGAAGGGGTTTTGAATGCTTTGGGGGAACCAAGTGAAAATACAGATACCAATAAAATAGATCTTCACGAGAATCTAGTACCTCGTTGGGAAAAAATATTGAAAGATGGTTTGGATGAACCAACAAAGACCACTCTCTCTAGTAAATATCCAGGAGTTAAGAACTGTGCAGCTATTATTCCTCCAAAATTGAATCCTGAAGTGAAAAGGGCAATGCACGAAAGTGCTTTGAAACGAGATTCTCGGTTAACTGCACACCAAGGACAGTTGAGTAATGTTCTATGTGCTGTGGGTAAAGCACTAACTATGTTATTGAAAAAACAAGAGGGGGGGGAAGACCCTGACCCATTGATATTAATCGAGGTGTTGAGTGATTCAGCACGATTGCTGGCAGATGTGTATCATGCTGATTCTGAGTCACGCAGGGATTTGGCTAGTATGTCATTGAATAGAGACTTGAAAGATGCTCTTACCAGTGGGACAGTAGATGGATGGCTATTTGGCGAAGATCTGGCTGAAAGAATAAAGACAGCAAAACTGCTGGAGAGATCAGGGAATGAGTTGAAACCAAAAACTCAGAATAAGAAACAAGGTACCAGATATTTAAACTCCAAGAGTCCGCTCAGGACAAAAACATACCCGAGCGGACGTCAACATCACAATCGGCAAGGCTTCCAGAACAATTCATATCAAGCCGAAAGATATGTGCCCAGGAGAGCCCCTCCTCAGCGAACAGGGGTGTCTTCATCCAAGATGAAGGAGAGACCCAGAAGGAAGTATTAGATGTGGTGGTAAGTTCATATGCTGGGCGATTAAGCAAATTTCTGCACCAGTTGCTCAAAAATAACCAAAGATTCTTGTATACTATCTTGGATAAAAGGATACAGTTTGGAATTCAATCGTAAGCCCATACAAATTCCACCTCCTGTCCAAAAATTCACAAGTATAGAAGCACAAGATATTGAAGCAGAAGTCCAACATCTGTTGAGAATGGGTGCAGTCACCAGATGTGAGCCTTGTGAAGGCCAATTCATTTCTACTATATTTTTGGTGCAAAAACCAAATGGGAAAAAGAGATTCATTTTAAATCTTAAAAATCTGAATAAGTTTATTTCTGCTGACCATTTCAAGATGGAAGATAAAAGTACTGCCATAAAGTTGATGACACATGATTGTTTTCTTGCATCAATTGACCTTAAGGATGCCTATTTTTTAATCAAAGTTCATAAGGATTCTAGAAAATATCTTAGATTCAGGTTCAATGGAAAATATTTCCAGTTTACCTGTATCCCATTTGGCTTATGCATAGCACCTTTTATTTTTACAAAATTGATGAAACCTGTAGTTGCATCTCTTAGGCAAACAGGCCTTATGTCTGTTATATATCTAGATGATTTTCTTTTGTTTGGAGAGAAATATGAAGAATGCTTGTTTAATATCACCAAGACAATTGAATTGGTTCAGGCTCTAGGTTTTATAGTGAATTTTGAAAAAAGCCAGTTAATTCCTTCACATGTCTGCAAGTTTTTGGGCTTCATTTTTGATTCCAATGCTATGTCCCTCACACTTCCTCATGATAAAAAGAAGCATCTATTGGAATGTATCAAGAGAATGCAGGTTTCCAAAATTTGTACAATAAGAAATTTTGCACAGTTTGTTGGGAAAATAGTTTCTATTTGTCCTGCTATAAGATATGGTTGGGCATACTCTAAAGGTTTTGAAAGAGCAAAATTCTTAGCTTTGAAAAATTGTCATGGAAACTATGACACAAAAATGTCAATACCTAAATCATTAACATCGGATTTTCAATGGTGGATAAATAACATTATATCTTCATCAAATCCTTTCCCAACAAACAATTTCTGCCTGGAAATTTTTTCTGATGCCTCCTTGTCAGGTTGGGGTGCGTTCTGTAATGGAAAACGAGCAAATGGTTATTGGAGTGATAATGAAAAAGCTTTCCATATTAACCATTTGGAATTACTGTCAGCCTATTTTGCTCTGAAGTGTTTTGCCCAAAAACTTGAGGATTGTGAAATTCTTTTGAGAATTGACAATACCACTGCCATAGCTTACATAAACAGAATGGGAGGCATTCGGTTTGAACATTTAAACAAGCTATCCAAAGAAATATGGCAGTGGTGCGAGGTCAGGCGCATCCGGATCTTTGCTTCTTACATAAGATCTGAAGAAAATATAGAGGCAGATTATGAATCTAGGAAACTTCAAATCGAAACTGAGTGGGAGTTGTCCGATGCGGCATTTGCTCAAATAACTGACAAATTTGGTTTTCCGGATATAGACTTATTCGCAAGTAGAAACAATACTAAATGTGAATCCTTTATATCCTGGAAAAAAGATCCAGATGCGTTGGCCATCGACGCGTTCACAATAAACTGGCATAGTAAATTCTTCTACGCCTTCCCTCCATTTTCGGTCATTTTACCGGTTTTACAGAAAATAATGAGAGATGACGCCAAAGGAATCGTTGTGGTCCCTTTTTGGACAAATCAGCCGTGGTTTCCAATTTACCAAAAACTTTTAGTATCAGATTTGATTTATTTCACTCCTGACAGAAAATTATTATCTGTTGATAGGTGTCCACATCCACTCTGGCACAAGATTACCCTGGTTGCCGGAGTGTTGTCAAAGACGCCTTCAAATTGAAAGGATTGTCAGATTCAACAACAGACATCATGCTGGCATCCTTATCAGCTGCTACTCTGAAGCAATATGATGTCGGTTTGAAGGCATGGTGGCAGTTTTGTAAATTTGAGGGGATTAACCAGTTCGAGAGTTCAGTGGATAATGTGTTGAAATTTTTAGATAGTCAGTTTCAAAAAGGGGCTTCTTATGGAACACTGAATTCTGCAAGGTCAGCGTTGTCTTTAATATTCACCCCACTCTTAGGCAACGACTTTCGTATAAAAAGGTTTTTCAGAGGAGTACAGCGTTTACGCCCATCGAAACCAAGGTACAACAGCATTTGGGATCCTACCACCGTCTTGAGTCATCTAAATGATCATTTTCCTAACGAAGACCTAACCCTGGAGGTACATACAAGGAAGTTGGCTACGTTGCTTGCTCTAATTACAGCCCATAGAGTACAAACATTAGCGGCTATTAGAGTTGAAAACATTGTAGAAGATCCAGATGGACTAGTTATTAAAATAACCGATAGGATTAAAACGTCGGGCAATAATCGAATACAACCAGTTTTACATATACCTTTTTTCACCGATAGACCCGCATTGTGTGTTGCGAACACTTTAATATCATATTTGAGAAAAACGAAAGAATTGAGAGACAAAAAGGAGGAGTTCTTGTTCATAGCTACTAAGAAACCTCATTGCAAAGCTGGTGCTCAGACTATAAGTCGATGGATAAGAAAGACTCTCAAGGATAGTGGGATAAATATTACAGAATTCACATCGCATAGTACTCGACACGCCTCTACTTCGGCAGCAAAAAGAAGTGGTATAAGTTTAGACCTAATAAGATCCACGGCTGGTTGGTCCCAAAAATCAAATGTATTCGCTAATTTTTATAACCGTCCTTTGAAGGACAATAATGCATTTGCTAGGGCTATCTTAAAAATGTAAATTTTAACTTTGTTACATGTTTTTTGTTTTTTGAGATTCAACGGTTATTATGTAAGGATGAGCCATTGAAAAATTGTTCAGATTTATTTGTTCTTTGTTCGCTCATTTATAGAGCATGTTTTTGTAGTTGTTCAAAAAGGCAATGATTGAATAAAATAATGAAAAGGATATTGGATGATTCATATCACAACTGTCTTTAAACATCTACATAGTTATATCATTGAGGACAAGGCGTGAATATAATTATAAGATCAAACGAACTTACCTAAGTGAAGTTCGATCTTAATTATATGAAACGCCTTGTCCGAGATGATCATTCCCACCCTATTTCTACCCGATATCAATATGACTCTTGGCCCGATCATCAACAGTTGCGATTGGGCTTTGAAGAGAATGAAGGCGGCTACACAACGGTGGCTGTGGTATGCCATGTAGCAGTGGCGGAGATAGGGGTATTTTTCTGTGAGCTTTAAAAATTGTGGTAACTTTCTAGGGGAAATTGGGGTACTACATAGTTATATCATCTCGGACAAGGCGTTTCATATAATTAAGATCGAACTTCACTTAGGTAAGTTCGTTTGATCTTATAATTGTTTACTGCCTCTAAATGAAGGCTAACAGTGGGGCTGACAGTGGGGCTAACAGTGAGGCTAACAGTCTCACCAGGGACTAGTGCGTGAGATATCTGTCAAAGATTCACATAGTAACGACATCTTAGTACTTTTTGTACTCCCTATAGACATGTGATGGACCTGCAAATCATGATATAAACACAGTATATAAATTTATATGGCAAAAAGTAACCCCAAAATTGAAAAAAAATATATCGTGGAACTTTGCCAACCCCCAAAATTTCGGCAAGTTATCGATATGATGTTTTGAAAACTTGTAAGGATATCGATAATAGGCATGTTGAGGTCACTACTATGAATATATTGAAATGAAACATCCACAAGATTATTACGGATCCAACTGTCGCACGTACGCCTACAGAAAAACTCCCGCCAAATATAGGCAGATGGTTTTCGGCACCTAGAGCTCTAGCCTATTGAGCTATCTGGAATCGATCGACTAACAGGGGATCCTGGAGATCCGTGAGGCAAGCAAAGTCACGCCAATTTAGTATGAACAGTTGAGAAATAAAACATTTTTTCAGATTTTTCACGGACTCATGGCCAAGTTATCTGAAGATGCAATTAAAGTTACCTGGAGATGCAAAGTAACTCCGTTTTACGGTACCACAGAACTCAATATGAGTTCTGTAATACATACACGTTGTACATACAGGGTGGTGCAACGAAAACTTTACACCCCGATTTAGGGTTTCAAAATGAAAATACATAAAAACGCTCGGACCCGTCTATTTCTGTTTCAAGGGGGGAACGACTTGTCTGCTCTCTTCATCCCCGTAACTATAGGGGGAAGCACAACCCCCGAATTTTCAATAGGGATGAGAGGTGTTGCAATACCTCATTTTGCAGATTTTAATCGAGTACTATCCGTACTCTTCACCAATTATGACCTAAAAAAACGCACAAAACATTGTATGAGTATGAGTATAGAAAATGCTTACGAACGCTCTGTTTTTTGTTGGAATAACGGTTCCAGAAATATTTCCAAAAAACTTTTTTTTTAAATAGTGCATTTTTGAAGGTAAGTGAAAAAAACTTTTTTTCATATTTTTGAACGAGCTATCACATCCTGAAGTCCTGCGCATATATTGTGAAACACCCTGTATATTTCTTATGAGAGTAGGATTCGAACAGAATGTATTTATTTGTTATTTTTTATCACAAAAAAGTTTGTGGACGCACTATCTGCTCGATTTATCTATCAGTCCATTGTGAATATTCAACAATGTTTCAACCGTGTCAAAATCGGTGGTAACGGTCAAATACCTAGATTGTTGAATATTCACGATGAACTGAGGTGAATCGAACAGATAGTGCGCGTCCACAAACTTATTAAATAAATTCTTTTCGAATCCTATTCTAATAAGCATAATGTTTTCGATGTAAATTAGGCATTGCCTCTTTCACTATTTTATCTCTCATTTCGTTATCGATGAAACTTTTTACGAATTGAGGTATCGCATCACCCCTCATTCCTATTCAGAATCCAGGGGTTGTGCGTCCCCCTGGTAGAGGGTTGAAGTTACGGGGATGAAGAAAGTATGCAAGTCGTTCCCCCACGAATCAGAAATCGAAGTATCTTCATTTAAAGCCCTAAAATCGGGGTGTTGAGTTTTTGTTGGACCACCCCTGTAGATATTGAAATGAGAATTCTCTTCCACAGTATATGCACAGTAGGAAGTGCACTGAGATAGGTACACACAATATATACCACAGTATATTATTCTTTTCCTTCCACGGCCTAACTTGCGTCAGCGGAGTCTGCGCCATAAAATGGAATAGTAGTGGAGACTTTGTGTAATCCGGTGTCAGTCATATTAATGCTGCCGGACTGTGCTGATTTTCTTCAACTTGAGGAAGAAAGTACTTCAAAACTTTTCCTCAACAGTAAATGCAATGGGATACTACTTTTTTTAAACCATCTAACCTTACTCGGCCTAAATGAACCTTTTTCCTAAAAAAAAACAGTACTTTTTCCACTTGAGAAAACAAAATTAAAAAAAGCCAACTGTCACAGGCATTGAACCCGGGTCGCCGACGTGAGATTCAAACGCACAGTCGACTACGCCACGAGTTGTACTAATTGTGGTAGTATGAAGAAAGAATCCAGTCGCTGTACCTGCACTTGCCACGCTGAATATATTTATTGTCTCCCTCTGTCATGTTTGAGTTCATGACAAACATTAACTTGACGGTAGTATTTTTCACAGTTGGATGAACCTAGTATATAAGCAGCACACTAGAATAGAATATTTAGTTTTAATCTTCTCCTGAAGATGCTAACATATTTAGCGAAACACGTGTCAAAAATCGGTTTGGTTAGTGGTTAAAGAGTGTAGTGTAGAAAGAATAAGGAGATATCGTGAAAATATCGGTAAAAGTGAAACGAAAAGATATCAACTCTACCAATCTCGCTACCAATACTTTTTCTCAGTAGGACAATCCAAATATGTTTAGCTCTCATCTTGAGACCATCTGAAAGACATCTTTTTCGGTAGTAGATTTAAATAAAAGACTCATTTGAATCGATCATTACTCCAATGTACCAGGGTGGTAATACTTGAAGCTTATTCCGCCATAGAGATGATTCAATTCTCACTGAAGGGTAAAACCCATGCAGTAAGCCCATCAAAGGTTTATCACATCTTGTTCAAATCCACGATTTCACATCATTGATTTGTCATTTTTTGACGTATTTTTCTTGACCGCTGTCTGCTTCTTTGAAATCTTCCCGCATGTTTCAAATCGAGTAATGGAATTTTCACATATTCAAGTCATGATTAATTCATATCATTTATCAGGTAAGAAATATAAATCAAACCAATTTTTCATTGATAGTGTCGAAATGTTTCAAATATTACCTATTTTCAGAGTTTAGTTCAGTTTAGAGCTTATTATTCTGGAAAAATATACCAATAAGTATACCAATATCTCTAATGACAAATGATGTACCAAGTAGCTCTTCCCAGAACCCCCAAAAGATACCGAATGCTCAGAAAGCTGAGCCAAAACTATCAATCATTTCCATAGTTTGCCGAATTTGTTATGATAATGAGAAAGAAGAGGAGCTTATTTCTCCATGCAACTGCAAAGTTAGAATCCATTTTAGCCCAGCATAGACATATATTTTGTATCATCCATTTCTCCTTGAAGTGCGCAATGTAGCATCGGTAAATGTAAAAACTTATATACAGAGGGTGTATCTAAATAACACCGAAAAAATTCAAGGGGGGGTTTCCTTGTGACATTCTAGCAAATGAAGTTCATATAAACATGTGCCCTAACTTGCTCCGTTTTCGAGATACAGGATGTTGAAGTTGGAAGTATTGATTGTTTTTATTTATAATCCCCCTGTATATGAGCTTCCATGGTGCCAAAATTCAGTATGGTTGGAGACTGAAAAAGCCCCAAAATTTCAAAATTATACTAATTGGGGTTATTGAGTAATCTCAATCGAAGTTTTGAAAACACGCCTACATTAAAATTTGGAGTCAAATCGAATTTTTATTGTTTCCTCAAAAATCAAGCTAGATACAAAAATTACACAGAGGATAAAAAAGTTGTTATTTCAATAGTTCAATCTGAAAAAATATGAAACTCATAAAAACCGGCGGCGTACAATGAAATTCACCATAAATATCGATAAAGTTTCCCACTGTGACGCCACTGGAAATATTATTTCCAATCTAATTGTACCAGAAGGAGCTCCATATACATAATAACAAAACCACAACGTTTCATTGAAATTGATGGAAAGACAATTGAGTAATTAATAAAAAAACAATTTTTCATGGAAATATTAATATACCCCTGTATCTCGAAAACGAAGCAAGTTATCGCCTCTTAAATTTTTTCTGGGTTATTTAGATACACCCTGTATATGAAAGTTAGGCAAGTCAATCAATAAGGTTAGTTTAGTTCATTGTACCAGTCGTATTTCACCTGATGAAGTTACATCTCGTGCATGAACGGCCGAGTCAATTCAAAATTTGTAGCATCGGTGTATAATTTTCCACTAAAATATATTAGTACAGGGTGTTCCAAATTCGAGCCTCATCCTCGGCCTCATCATTCGGATCTCGGAAAGTAGAATAAAAAATACGAGATCGGTTAAATTTAGGCAAAGTTGCGCATTTTATGCCTAAAAAAATGCCGATTTGAAATTGAAAAATTCCGAATACTATCACAAGAACATCTAAATCTTGTTTCTATTGATTTTGGTAACCCTGAGATGTAGATATTCCGCTTGTGTTTAACTGATGGAACTTTTTAGTATTGTTCCGCTTGTAGATCTATGCGCTTGTGTTCAACTGATGGAACTTCTCTGGGAGTTCAACATGCATATAAAAATCCTCAAACTACTTTATTGTGTTTTCGCTTATTCCACATTAGAGGAAACAGATTTTGTTATCCTTGTAGGAACTTCTGAGAGAAATGTATGCTACATCTAAGTGTGTTTGCTATGGGATCTTATTGAAAATAGAACGTTATATTCATAGGGAACTGTAGCCTTTGTACATCGATCGTGCTTGGAAATATGGCTAGGAGAATCTAATACAACAACATGTGAATTATGTCATCAAATTTTCAAAACGGAGCGAACACCAAAATACACCTCAGGGCATTCGATTTTCTACTGGTGTAGATACTCATCGCCTGAGAATCCAAGTAGAGTAAGGAGTGATGTTCTTGCTTGTGCTGTTATAACCCCATTAGCTATTGTCATAACATATGTCTGTCTGTTTTCTTCAGAGTATTATAGCCAGAAAAAATTTTCAAATGTGCCAGCTGCAAGATGGACCTCGGTTTCGCTTCTGGTCATGATTGGAATAATGTTGATCGGATACTATATGTGGGTTTATTCGGTTATGAGGATGCATGCCCGAATGTGGTACAATTGGTGGCAGAGAACCTGTGATGTCAGATATATACCTACAAATACAAATACAGGCCGCGTGTTGAATAGAACCGTTGATAGAACTCAGCAAACTCGTAGACACCCTGACATCAATGATGCTGAAAGAGGGCAAGCTAGTAATCAAAGACTTGCTGACAAGAGCCAATTAAGTGGTACTACTCGTTTTGGCTCACTTCTAGAGAACATCAATCATAATCCAGAGTCTGGGAGCATGTGTGATCATGGAAGCCAAAAGTCCAATATTATTTTATTTGAACTTTGTGATGACTAAATATAAAAATAATGATACAAAATTTATTGTTTCTATTTCATTTTGAATCTTACATTAATTATCAGTAGGTGCGATGTAGAGTCGGATGTATAGATCCAAAAACACCTCTAGCACATCCAGCGAGCACAAACATCCTTGGGATGTTTTGAAAATGTTGGCAAGAAGATGTTTTCTTGAGACCTGATATGCAATGAGTGTGACAGAGAAAAGAAGTTTCGATATTGCGCCGTCATGCACACCCATTGAGCATATGGAAACTTCGAACGCAAATATCTTCATGATCATTTGAAATAACCCTATCAAACCTGGTATCGCGAAAATGCGGGAATGGGGCAATAAATTAGCCTAAAATGAGCCCAGAATTATGAGATGTGTTTCATCTTAAAATTTGTAAAAGTGGCTTTGCTAGCATCTTTAGTATGTCCGATACCCAATGAACATACCCTGGTATCTTGTATCTACAAGATTCAACTTTGGAGGAATTCACAAATCATAAATCCAATCAGAACTTTTCTTCAGAGAGAAGTGGATTTTCATTTCATTATTCCTCATCAAAAACATTAGTAAATTTCAAATAAATGTATGGAGGAGTGTATGCAAGACTTTGATACTCTGAGTAATGCTCTGATTGTTTTATTCTCATGATTTTATGGGTTCACATGAACTGAGACAGATACAATTACTAAGGCTTTGGTAATAATATATTTGATTTAATAATTATTAGAACAGTACAATTTCATTACATACATACCTATCTGATTTTATTGGCAATGTGGAACAATCAAGTAGTTAGAGAATGTTTATGGAAGGCAATAATGGGTTCTTCATGTGAAATTATTATTCCCTTTGCTTGAAATGGTCAACAGGCTCCTTCACTCTCAATTTTTCAATAATATCTAAAATTTCCAACCTTTTGGCTGAAATTGTTTCATTATTCAACTTTGGGCAATCCCAACCCTTGATCTTCCCATTACATACTGCAAAACTAGCCAAATTCTCTGCATTACAAAGAACATGCATACCACAGTCATATCCATTATTCTGTTGGAGACACAACACATTATCAATTTTTTCTTGAACTGGGAGAGCAAAATATTTGAGTATTTTTTGTCCAAACTTGAATGCCTGCAATTCATTGATTCCACTTGATGAGTCATAATGAAAAATTCTTTTTTCAGGTCTAGAAAATACTAAAAGACTCCAATGAGAGCCTCCAGACATGTCTATTTTCTCATGATCATTCAAAGCGAAAAAAATGAAGTCTTTTTTGGCATTGCTCAAAAGGGGTTCCAAGAATACACAGAGTTCTTGCTGTTGGGATATTTTTATACATTGGGTCACTTCCGGTGACACAAATGATAAAGCTGTGTTGTTTTTGAATACATATGTTTCTAAGTATTCAAAGAAAAATGATATAATGGTGTCATTCAGCCAGAATGGTCCTTTCAATATATCAACATCAGATTGTCTGAGAAGACTTTCATTGTAACTCAAGACTATGGTGTCAGTATTATGATTCATATTGTATGGATTTGGTTTGACCACCGCGCACATCTAGGCAGTAGGCACCCTATTTCATTCACAGTTCACACAACCCGACAAGCGTTTATCTAAAAAGTATTCCAACATTTTCAACATGTTCTCAACCTCTCAACCTTAAATCGACGGCATCAACATTCTCAAATCTCAACCATCTCAACTCTAACCTAACCAAAAAACTAACACTATCTGACATCTGACAAGAGTGACAAGACAAGACATCAAGAATATCAAGATTGAGAAGTTGTCATTGTCATTATTGTCAAACTTTTAACATCTCTTGTCAGTCTCTTTGGGAAAATTATAAAATCGAACTGGAAGATCTTACAGTGGCAGTAGACGCTGAAGCTGAAACTGCCACAAATCACTATTCTACAAGAATATGGTTTGTTATTCCCACTTTAGATCAAATCAAAAGGCCTGTTCGTTTGTGCTTGCTCTACCTGCTGAACTTGATTTTTTTTCAATACAAATGAACAGTTCTCTAGTGTCGTTTATTATATTTTGCAACTTACCGATTCCGGTTGCTACTTTTCATTCCGTTTCACTCATATATCCTTAGATCATACAGCATATATCTACAAGGACGGAAAGTGAAGGATGGTTTGACAAGTTTCGAATTATTTTTCCCCTACGTCGGCATCAACGCCTATTGGTCGATTCCGTTACCTATAGAGACAGAAGTTGGTCCCGCTTTGAGGACAGGAATGCTTTCTATATGGTTTCAGCAGCGTTTTCACTACAAGGAATGACGTGGAGGAGTGTTGTCAGTTGTCAAAAAATGAAATTAGACTGACCAAAAACGAAAATTCTTGATTCATTCTATTCTTGTTCTTGATTTTTAAATCTAGTATTATGACATTGAAATTTTTCGGAGCCCGAATATATAAATATGATAAATATAATCTTTTATAATATATTAATATATTTATGTCAATTCAATTCACCACCGTTACCAGAACGGAACAAATAAAACGCAGCTATTGTTTTGCTTAAAAATCAAATGTCAAAATGTCATTTGTCCAACGTCTAACAAAGTTGTTTTTAAATAAATTATGTAAATTGTAAATTCTAATCATTGAAAATTATTGAATAATATCCTATCATTCCTATCGTCAATCGTCATGACACAAAGGGGTATTGAAGATGGCCAACCGTTATCATCGATTCGATGAATATTATTTAGTCAGTGAGTCTGATATGGAAAATGTTGAGTATGATGAGAGATCCAAACAATGTTGTTCAAGAAGATGCAAGATGATTTTAATCCTAATGTAATATCTATGATATTCACCGATTTTCTTCAAGTATCTGATCTATTATCAATTTCAGATTCGTTGTTGTATTGGTGCTATCATTTCTCTTTGTCTTTGTGGTGATACCCTTAGTTTTTATGAACTCCATAAGCTTGCAAAGATTGCTCATTTTCACAAGATGTAAGCCCAATAGATGCATTTTTGTATTCCATAATTAATATGATATCCCATTATTTTCAGTTAACCTGCCTTCAAAAACAAAATATTTTGAAGAATACAAGTTCCCTGCTTTCAAGAATGAATATGTAACAGTTCAAGATTATGATAGTGGTACAAATAAATCTTTAGGTGTTTGGCACATCCTGCCTGTAGAAGAAGGCATAAAGGCTCTCAATGATTCTAAATTTGATTATAATCTCTCATTAGCTACCAGTAACTACAGTGTTCTGATTTACTTTCATGGGACTGGAGAAGTCAGAAGTTTCAGTGAAAGAAAATACCAGCTCTTGAGTTTTTATTTTCATGTTATTGCTTTTGATTACAGAGGTAAACATTGCACTTTAGATTTGTTCATGTGAAGGAAACTTTGACTATTCAAGGTTATGGTGATTCATCATCTGGATACCTGTCTGAAAAAACAATAGTTAATGACTGTGTTCAACTTTATGGCTGGATTCGCAATAGAACTCAATCACCTATATATATTTGGGGTCATTCTCTAGGCTCTGCTGTGGCAGCAGAAACTGTTGCTACTTTGAAAAAAAAAGATGAAAGTCCAAGTGGATTGATTCTAGAATCTGCATTCACTAGCCTTGAAGAAGAACTATATGTCCATCCTTATGGAAAGGTACACTTAAATTCTTGAAGGGGCAAATATTTCTTGTATTTCTCTTTCCTTTTAGATTTTTGCATGGTTGCCTTGGTTTAAAGCAACAATTTTGGAGCCTTTACATAAGAATGGTTTCATTTTTGACACAGCAACTAATATAGGACATATAACTTGTCCAATAATGATTCTGCATGCTGAGGATGACAATGAGGTTCCTTGCAAGTTTGGAAAAAAGGTATTTTTACCTTTTTTTTTTTTCATTTATCTGTGGATATAGTCACTTATTGATTTTCAGTTGTATGCCATAGCATCTGAAAGGATGAAAAATGGTAAATATATTCCAACTATATACCATGAGTTTGACTCTAATTTGAGTTATGGACACTTCTTCATTTATCAAGATCCATTTTTGAAGTATTACATAATGTAAGCTCTTTATAAATAGTCCAATGATGGATTGGAATAGTTTTTATCATAAAAAAATTCTGTTCTAGGGATTTTTTGACACTAGCAAAAAACCAGTCTACCTATTGGTGGCATTAATATCTACATGTATAGCTCCTATCAAAGAAAAAAAGGCTGTGATTTTTGTCTTTGAAAACACCATTAATAAGCATGATAACTGATAGAATTATTATTAGTTGTATCTGTAGTTTGATAAAAATCTGAGGAAAACTGTTATTTCATTATAGATAATATTTTTTCTGAAATATATACTTGCTAATTTTCCACAATTTCTTGTCCTTGAACCTTTGTATTCAAACATCAGTGTCAAAAAATTGAGGATGTGTAACTATCTGAAAAAACTTTGAATTTCAAATATTATATAAAATGACTGGACTATGAAAAGGTCAATACTCTATAGGTCCAAGGATATCTTCATCTTCCTCAGGAAAATGCTGCTAGGGTTATCATTATCACTTCTACAACAAGTCTAGAATTCTAAATAATATGATATTATTTTATAAGCAGTTCATATTTTTTCGGATTTTTAATGGCTAGGCAGAAAGAATAGAACGTGTTTAGTAAAGGTCACTTACATAACCTCCAGGTAATGTTTTTATACAAACAGAAATAGTAATTTTAAATAGGTATACTTACCTACCTATTGAAAACTTTCTAATCTATATGCCTTGTATTATTTGTAGTTGATAGTAAATTGGATGTGTTATACAGGTGTGTGAGACATTATGTTATTGTAAAAACAGCCTTAAATATCTCTCATCCATGTCTGGGAAAATAATCGAGAGAATTTTATAATCATTATTTTAATGTTTTAATAATGTAAAATCAGTTGCATCAGTACTTGATAACACTTTTTTCAAGAAAGACAGTAGGTAACTTTGATAAATTCCTAGCTAACCCAATCAATAAGAGCGGGATATTCAAATGATTGCAGAATAAATTAGCAGGAAGTAATGAATTTGATAGCTAGATATAATGATTATTCAGTAATGCAATGTGTTGTTGATTGTTGTAATTGAGTAGGTAACCAGATGGTGAGTTAGATACATTTCAAAATGCATCAGGTGAGTCTATTTTCAAATTAATTAATTATTAGGACTAAAAATATATTTCTTTCAGAAATTACCTATGAGAAATAAATCAAGAAGTTGTTGTACAAAATGCCTCTTAGGCACCCTTTTATATGTGTAAGTTGAGGGAACCAAATCTCTCCCCTTATTCTAAATAGGAGTTCTAATATTTTCTTTTACAGTTTTGTTTTGGTGTTGCTACTTTTTGTGATAGTTTTTGTTATCATCCCTGTGGTGTTCAAATATAGCATAGGAATTCAGAGAAATATAATATTTCCATCCTGTAAGTGTCACTACAATTAATTTTATACAGTGTGTCCAAGTTCAAGATAAGGATCTCTATCATGGGGTAAAATTGATGATGTTTTCTCTGATACGAAACGTCCTACGGAAAATCTCTTGACGCTGTTTTGTAGAGCTTGAAAAGTGGCAATGAGAAAGTGTCTTTTGTTTTCCTATACCGGGTGTCAACGAATCTATTAGACAAGTCATAACTTCTAGACCATAAGGTGTATCAAAATGGGATTTGGTATAGGTGAATGGTATGTGAAGAGGAGAGTTTTCACATATTTTTCACTTTCCGGCCACTTCCGGTTTCACCGGAAATGGCTCCGGTTCTAAATTTTCAAATGGAACACCCTGTATATTGTAACATTTTTGGATTTCTGAGACAATTGACAATTCTAGATAAGAATGTTACATTTTCGAAAGTTTTTATGATTACTTAATTTTTTCGGAGTTACTTTTGAAATTACATATCTAGGTGCGATGATGGCCATGATCGGAAGTATTGGAAGTAAACTAATCTATATAAGGACCTCAGGTGATATTAGAAAATTACAATCGCGATGTTTTAGTGACAAGTATGATAGTTATGAATTAGACAAGTTGGCAAAATTACATTTTCGTGTCTATTATTTTTCAAATGACGACCATTTTTTGACAAGCACTTTCCTAAAAAAGGATATTTTGACGAATCTAAAGATACTAATTCATTAGCGATTGGATTACAAAATATAAGAACATAAATTGAATATTATATACTGACGAAAATACTTCAGAGTGACTCCGAAAAAATTAAGTAGGCATATAGAGACTTTCGAAAATGTCACATTCTGATCTAGAATTGTCTCAGAAATCCAAAAATGTTACAATATACAGGGTGTTCCATTTAAACATTTAGAACCGGAGCCATTTCCGGTGAAACCGGAAGTGACCGGAAAGTGAAAAATATGTGAAAACTCTCCTCTTTACATACCATTTACCCATACCAAATCTCATTTTGATACACCTTATGTTCTAGAAGTTATGACTTGTCTAATAGATTCGTTGACTCCCGGTATATCTTTAAATAACGTCAGGAAAAAATAAAAGCGATTCTCATGATAGACATCACCTTATCTTGGACACAGTGTATACAGGGTTGCCATCTCTAAAATATGAAATCCAGGACAAGGATACTTGAAAATCCCGACAAAATCCAGACAGTGATGGGGATTTCAAAAACTCGAATCATTTTTAATTCCAAAAATATTTCTTCAGATACCTTATACATATAAATATGAAGGTGAATGGTGAACAGAGATTGACATTTCTTAGATTATACCAGCGTACATACATTAGACTGTATGTACGCTGATTATACCTACATATTTATTTCTTGCACAAACCGAATAAAAACTCAAAACAATTTTCAAAACAAAGAAATTCTCAACAGTTGTAAAACAAAACCAAACAATTTTTCATAACCCATCACCTGGACATGTCCTGGAAAATCTGGACGGATGGCAACCCTTATACAGGGTTACTGGAAAATATGAAAGAGGTCGAAAATCTGGAGAATCGTATCGGCAATCATATAAAATCAGAGCTTAAAAAACAGATTTGATTAATAACCGTCGGTGCTCCTATTTCTACCAACCTCTTGTGTAAAATATATGTACAGTATGACCCACTTCTAATGAAAACACCCCTGTCTCTTACGTAACCGTTGGTTGAAGATCCTAAAATTTGCTGGAGCGAGATATACAGGGTGGGCCACCAGTAACGCCTCGGTCTCTAGAAGGCTAACCACTTATCTTCTTGGAATTCTTCCTCTCTAGGAAGTTGCATGTCAACATAGGCTACCATTTAAAATTATTTCGAAACATACAGGGTGTCCCCAAAAACCATAAAACACTGAAGTTAAACTTTTTTCTATCGAACACCCTATATATTTCATTTTGAGATTCTCCCTGATGAGCTGATTTCAACGACCCATCATACTTGGGGTCTAGCAGTTATAATTACTGAAATATAGGGTGTGAAAAATCGAGATTTTCCAAGTTCAAGAATTTTTTGTGTCGAAACTATTCATAATTGGTCAAAACGGCTTACATGTCCCTATCTCAACTTTTGATTAACTATCTACTGATATTCAATTGGGACATATACCGGGTGATCAAGATTCTGAATTCTGCACCACCCTGTATTTGTTTCAATTAAATGTCAGTAGATAGTTGATCAAAAGTTGAGATAGGGATATGTGAGCCGTTTTGACCAATTATGAATGGTTTAGACACAAAAAATTCTTGAACTTGGAAAATCTCGATTTCTCACACCCTATATCTCAGTAATTATAACTGCTAGACCCCAAGTATGATGGATTGTTGAAATCAGCTCACCAGGGAGAATCTCAAAATGAAATAATATATAGGGTGTTCGATAGAAAAAAGTTTAACTTCAGTGTTTTATGGTTTTTGGGGACACCCTGTATGTTTCGAAATAATTTTAAATGGTAGCCTATGTTGACATGCAACTTCCTAGAGAGGAAGAATTCCAAGAAGATGAGTGGTTGGTTAGCCTTCTAGAGACCGAGTCGTTACTGGTGGCCCACCCTGTATAATGGGGTCATCTTCAGTGATATACACTGCTCACCAACAGCCATGGAACCACCCCAATTTCCGGATAATGATATTAGGAGTCAAAATAGGTCGAAAATCACTTCAGATTCGGAATCAGGACGCCCAATTTACTAACTATTCATATTTTTCCTGGAAAATTCTCAGTTCTGAAAAATTGAATTTTGTCGCATTTTTTACGAAAGCACCCCCACTTTCCCTTTCTCCTGCAAATTTCAGAACCCTACCTCAATAATTACGTGAGAAAGTGAGACAAAATCAATTTTTTCTGAACTGAAAATTATCTAGGAAAACTATGAATAGTTAGTGAATTGGGCGTCCTGATTCCGATTCCGAAGTGATTTTCAACCTATTTTGACTCCTAATATCATTTTCCGGAAATTGGGGTGGTACCATGGCTGTTGGCGAGCAGTGTATTCAAATTTCAGGATCCTTACCCAACGATTAAGTAAGATACAGGGGTGTTTCCATTATAAGTAGGTCACACTGTATGTTAATTATCTCAGCCGAATTCATTTGACTAAAAGTTTTTCATTTAATTTTCAATTATCTTCGGGGATATAAAATGGATATAAAAATTCATAGCTAGTTTGTTGAAATGACCAAGCGTTTTTTTAAGGGTTGATTCAACCGAAAAACTATTCGGATATTGAAGCACTAGGAATAAAGGGTGTTCAAAATTTCTACGTCACAGTTGATAGAGAGGACATCCCTTCTCACACATCTGTTGAAAAAAATGTAACACTTGGTGTTTGGCAAATACTACCCTACGAAATTTTGAGCGAGCTCATTGACAATGAGGAATACAATTACGAAGGGGTTTTAAATAATGGCAACTATAGTATTTTGATGTATTTGCATGGAAATGGTATGGATCGTACTGGTGGTATAGAAACATATGAAGTGTTGAGGAAACAGTTTCATATATTTGCAGTCGACTATAGAGGTGATTTTTGTGTTATAATACATTTTTTTCACGCCTAATACATATTGCTTTCCAGGTTATGGAGACTCTTCAATGGCAGAAATGACAGAAACTCACATTGTAGAGGATATGGTTCAATTTTACAAATGGCTGATGAAAAGGACAAACTCGAAAATTTTTATTTGGGGACACTCTTTGGGGACAGGGGTTGGGACACACCTACTAGCTAATTTGAAGAAAGAAAATATATCTTCTATGGGTTTGATTCTTGAAACCCCTTTCACGTCTGTTACTGATGTCATGATCACTCATCCAATCATAAAGGTATCATTAGTCATTATACTTTCATTCAATTGATGATTTGTTCCATATTTATTCTTTTGATTGTTGTTAATGATGGAATTCAGTTTATCAATGAAAAATTATAAATTATAAGATATATCTAGAAGTTATTATGATTCCATTGATTTATCATTTGTATTTGTGCATTGTAGGTATTTTCATTTCTGCCCTGGTTTAGAACAACATTAATAGATCCCATGGTGTCCAATGACTTCAATTTTGAATCCAAGAAATATATTCTGGATGTGGATTGTCCAATAATGATTCTCCATGCCAAAGATGATACCATCATTCCTCATAAGTTTGCTACAGAGGTACGAATTCTAAAATAAGACCTATGATTATTAATATTTTCAGAAGCTCCTGAAATGGAGAAGTTTACTTTGGATGATTCTCCATTAAATTAGTTTTTTACTGCCTAGCTTTAGGTTTTCACAATCCAGAATGCCCATTGAATTGATTCAAAAGTATTTTTTTTCAAATGTGGCATATGAGTAATATTTTACTAAACACAGCTGTCAGTAACGTTTTTTGTAAACATCATATACATACATACAATTCCGTGCTTTCACGTTTAATCACTACATCCCAGCCAATCATGAGATGTATAAGTGATGTATATGCCACATCACTTTGTGACATGCGATATCGCATTTGAAGTCACAAACATGTTACCGCGATACAACGTGGCGATGTGAAAATGTCCGACTTAAGCAACATCACTGTGACGTCGTTCAGACATGAAATGCGACATCACATGAAAAATCGCTACCAGGTCACATACAAGTGTACATTTCATATTACAAATACATAACACTGCGACATCGATGATGTGGTCGCCGTACCTGTGATATTCGTGGGATATATAATAATAATACTTGTTCAACTTTACGAAGAAAATGTTTATTTTTCGAAAGTAAAAACAGATGATACAAAACTTATCATGAGAATCACCCTAATTAGTAATCTTGAAGTAAAACATGACACATATATATAGCAATACAAATATACATTATTCATAAATGATACATATCAAATACACTTACATTATCTCGGGATCTTTCATCCACCTTGTTTTAGATTGCAATATTCCTATCTCAGAGATAATTACAATGTTACGTATTGTGATTGAACTCACCGTCGTTCCTAAATGATTGTATACCTCCAATTTGAAGCTGCTATAATATGTGCTATAAATCATCTCAGATATTTCAACAGAGAATTTGGAAGGAAATAGTCTACGGAGTCGGACTCACTCACTGACTGACTGACTGACTGACTGACATGGCCATGCTCAGCTCAGCATGGCGTCTGGCGTTTGCGTTCGTTTTGCGCATGTCTGCGTCACACTCACAGGTCACAAAGATATCTCATGAGGATATCAATGTGAATTATTTAGTTAACGTCGAAGAGATGTAGTTTGAAGAAGTCGCTGCCACACTACATAGTTTCCTGGTTGTGATGTCACCTTGCGACGTTGATATCGAATCTACGTCGATAAGATGTGTTAACGAGATATTGCATTTATGCAAGGTTGTTACATCACACATCAGATGTTTATGTCACACGATGGTTGGCTGGGATAATCATAATAAATACATAGATACTATTATGAGCAGAATATTAAAATTATCAAAATTATCATAAGAAATTGTATCAAGAAGATATATTCCAGTATAGCATTTTCATTCATCAAGAAATTCGTTCACTTTATAGTAGCATTTCATTACTAGGTGTTTTCTCAATTTATTTTTGAAGATTTCCGAATCTATTTGTTCCGATTAAATGTCAGTATAGATAGTTGAGAGATAATTATCTCTGTAATCATTCCCGCTAGACCCCTAATGTGATACATCGATGAAATCAGCTCTTCAGAAAGAATATAAAAATACAATGAAATACAGGGTATTCCATCACAATAAAGTCAAATTGCAGTACATTCTTGGATTATTTTACTGAAGAGATATCAGAGACTATGAAAAAATAAAAAATACATACAAATGAAAATTCGAATACAGGTAGAAAACTTCCCGATTATGTTGATTTGTATTAACTTTTTTTTTGTACTGAAGTTGGTGTTTTATGTGAATAAGCATCATCAAAATCTTGAGACACAATTTCAAAAAACAATTTCTTGTAGCTTTATAATATTGCTGTGAACAACAGAAATGGGGATTATCAAGGAAATATCACCTACCATTTATTCGATGCTGGCCGAGGGTATGACCATTTCTTCATTTACAGAGCTCCTGAATTACCAAATTATATTGAGTAAGTAATCTCTAAAATTCAACAAATTGTGGTTAATATCTCGATATATTTTAGCAATTTCGTCACCGAATGTGAAATTTTTGAGAAAAAAATCCAGTAGAAGAAATGATGTAATATATATCAATGCCTATATATGTGCTTCAATCCTTCAACAGGAACTTCTTGTGATATTTTTCAACAAAATTTTAGGTTGTTCCCAAATTATTTTGGAGAATTGTGTGAAATCAAAACATTGTAAATAAATCATTCTGTTTTTATCAATGTTGTATATGTGTTTATTCTACATTTTTCCTTGAAAAACACCAGAGGTAAATATGCGAACCATTTTGAACTGTCTGTTTTTTCGTCAGCATCCAGATTCTCTAGAAGTATTTGAAGAAATAATCCTATATTATTTACATATTACGTGGTTCCCAGAGCGAATTCCAGAGCGAATTCGACAAGCAAGGGTGTATTATTTCTGATTTTGCAATAGGGCACGACACCATCACCCTCTGTATTTTATTCCATAATTGATGGTTATAGGGATTATCATAACGAATTCAACGATACCAGGGATGATAGGGCTATTTCAAACGATTAGAAGATATTCAGTTATTCCTGTTCAAAATTGTCATATGGTCATGAGTGTGACAGAGATAAAATTTCGATATGGTCATGAGTGTGACAAAGATAGAATTTCGATATGGTCATGAGTGTGACAGAGATAGAATTTCGATATTGCGCCATCCCATCACACCCATATTGAGCATGGAAACTCCATACCAAATATCTTCCTATAATCATTTGAAATAAAACCCTATCAAACTACTGATTATGGAATAAAATGGAAAGCTAGAGACGTTTCCGGTAAAACCGGAAGTGATGAGGAAGCAAGTAAAATATCGAAAAATTATATGTATAGTAGTTCTTGAATCCAAAATCCAGCACCTCTGCCGAGTTTGTATGTATATCATACCATTATTCATACCCTCAGAACTCTGGAAACCATGCATGGCTTGTCCAATGAATACGTTTTATTGACAGGACCCGGTATACTGCTAACATCATTATACCCACTGAACTATACCCTACATCAAATGATAATGGAATAACTATCAGGTTTATATACAATGAACTTCTAGTCATAGAATAAGAATAAGCAAAAAATGAGGAATGACTTCTTCTTCAATAATGACATGACATTCAGCAACACCCTGTAGTTTCCTACCTTTTTCAGTTCATTTTATATGATTACACTTCTGACTGATTTATATTGAGTTCATTGTGTAAATATGATCGAAATGTCGTTCCATTTCATGTCTTATTGCGTTTATCAATGATTCAATGATTGGAAAATGATTCATACAGCCTTCTTATTGATTCACGCATAGATCTTCACGTAAGCTATAGGTATTTTGTCACGATTCCACGAATTTCAATCAGGTCATGTTATGCGAAAGTCATCACTTATGTCACTAATGATGTTTCTTCACTAGGGTCTAGATCTTGTTCATTTCTAATTCGAAATTGCCGCGCAGAAGAACATCTTGTGATTCTTGGGGTTGGTATTTCTTCGGGCTGGTCGAAATTTAACATGGCGATTTTTGCGAGATGGTGTTAATTGTCATTGAGAGTTTTTAAACCTATTTTGTAAATGAAGTCATTGAAATTTAAACACCCAAACGCTAGCGGAAGTGTGAGGTATTAGTGTAGTGATGTTCAAAAAGTTTAAATAAGTGTGTAGATGGAGTTTCATTGAAAACAACAAAATGAGGTAAAGTAATCGGCTTTTGTGGTTTGTTTTATCTAAACTTACCATACCCCCAGTCTGAATTGCCTTCTATTTTTATCAAACTAATTGGTTAATCAATTTTTGTATGCAATCTTCATTTTATAAATTGATAAAATTACAAAAAAATACATTGTAGAATTCAATGTGAATTCAATACAACAATCACTATTCATTTGTTTATATTAGTTTATACCAAGGTTATCTAGATGATTAATGTTTTATTGAGATTTGTCATGCTTTTCTTGTATTTTCTAATATTTTTATTGATTTCGAAACACTGGGTGTGTTGAACCTATCCTTCCAGACTGAAGGAGAAAGGAGGTTTCCATCTCTATGCTAGTTTCCTATAGGGGTAAATTTTCCGTGTTTCAATGCGGAAATATCACGTTTTCCGCGGTGGCATGGTTGACAATAAATTATTTTATTTTTTGTTTGAAACGTGTTATTTTAAATGTGGGATAGGTATTGCAGACGATAGCAGATTCTCCGTTTTTCATAGAAATGTAGACATGTTTCATCTCATGGCTTATTTGTGTATACAAGAAGAATCACGATCATGTTCAAGATAGTATAGTGCCTACGAGCCCAAAAATGGTCAGATACTTCCCCTTCTGAGTAAAAGCAAATCCTTCTGAACAGGCATAGAGTAAGTATAAATGAAGAGATTCAGGGGCAGACCCACCCCTGAAACCCGCGGAGACACCCCCACCCCCTTCTCGAAGGGGTGGTGCGCACAGTTGCATATAAATATTATTTTCTCAAAAACGGTGAGAGATAGAGATTTGTGATTTACGCCATTCGAAATAAAATTGAATTGTACATCTGATAGATATTTTTTGACTGATCAAAAATCTCAATGTCAGCTCCCAATAAAAAATATATGGGAGGAGGGAGTTCTAGGCTGTCATGTTTTTCCTCATAACTATTAAACGGCCCAAAGAATCGAAAAATTTAACGAGAGAAAAAATGAAGCTTGCAGTTTTTTCTATCGAACGATATATATAAAGTTGGAGATATCTATATAAATAAGGCATCCAGTGGCGTACGAACACATGCGCGTTTGGTAGAATAATGTGTGAAAAATGATAAAAAATACCTACCTACCTACCGTTGGTGCATGCAACGTGAGAAATGAACATTTTACTATATGACGTGAGAGGAAGAAGTTGATTTACTCATCACACAGACTAATAATTATGTCGGATACTACTTGGATTCAAGAAGGAATGTGGACAATCTAACAATAAAGGTACAACAATTTAAACATTTTTATTGTAATAAAAACAATATGAAAGCATTAAAATTGACTCATCGACTCCGTAAACTACATAAAACAATCTGAGAACATGAAAATTACCTCATCAACTCTGAAAATGAAATAAAACAAATATAAAATCAGGTACTACAGCGCTAATTGCAGCATTCTTTACAGGTACATAATTGTGAACATTTTAATTTCCTCAGGAAACATTTGCATTTATGATCACAAATTTTACATTGGCATTTAATCATTATATCTGTTTCCAATCTTTCGTTCTTGATAGTTGTCCACTTGTCCAGAGTGGTATCCATTTTTCTTCTTCCAATGTCCATCCCCATTGGGAGGGACACGGTAATTCCAAATTAGCAGTAGCTAAATTGCCCCAAATATGGCCTCCCTGATAAATGCATCTTCTGGCGTGTAATGAAAGTGCATTGGATGTGGGTGGAAGATTCTCAATAGACCTATTTTTTTTGAAAAAAAAGTCCATTCGACAAACATCTAAGTTTTCTGCTTCTGAATGTTTATCATACAAAAATATTACATACTTTTCTAATATATTTTACTGATTTTCATCAGGTTGTTTGTCAGCTCTATGAATACATCTGTTACGGCAGAAAAAACATTCCATGCTTCCCAACATTTTCTTTTTTCTTTTTCGAAGAAGGCTGATGTTACATCGCACCCAGTGAAAGCGTGAAACATTGGCAGACCCAGGCATTTCTCTTTCAATTTTTCAGAAATTTCTACGCAAGAAATGTACTTCATATTCTTTCCCGTACCAAACTCTATCCAAATATCCTGCTCTTGATGCTGATACTGATAGAAAATTGCGAGAATGATCACATCAGTATCCATGCACAGTTTTTATCAAGATTCTTTACAAATTATTTCCCATACAATTTTGAGTATGAACAAAAATCCGAGTATCAGCTGCCTCATGGTTGCAAACACCAGTTATTTTATTGATTCCTAGGGATCCACTATTGTAAAGTGTTTCCTCAATTGTATTACATACTACTACTGTATTCTCGGGTAATGGCATGTCTTTGAGGTGGTTCCAATTTCGTGGAATGCTGGTGTTTTCTTATACCAATTTCCTGTTCCCTCTTCCCCTCTTTTATCTTGTACTTGCCTTCAAGCTCTTATCAATATAAATATCCCAGATTACATCAATCCTTTCAGAGGTATCTAAAATTCTTAGAATATAAGGCTTTACAATAAGAGAGATATATATTCCTGAAAAGTACAGCAAGCCTTGGGTTGTAGTATAATTATGTACTAATGCAGCACCATCAATCAATACAGCATCAACATCAGTTGGTTTACTCTCAACTGTTATGTATTTGTCTAAGCATCGTAATAAATCTGATTCTGTGCCATGGTACATTTGACCAAGTTGAGCGAGTGAGGGTTGATAAGGATGATTCTCAAATTTGAAAAAAAATTTCAGGTCACCATCTCTATTCTGTGACACAACGTGAAGTCTACTGAATAAAGTAACATCTGATTTCAATTCTTTCACTTTACTTGATTTATTCTGCTTATTTTTTTTTATTCTTGAAGGGAATGTTATTATTTTTAGTGATTGGTTCAGAAATTGATTTTTTCGAGTGTATCAACCTATCATGGAAAAATTCTCTGCATTGATGGACGCCTTTATCTAATAACAGTCTCAAACTTTCGTCATTCCCGACAATTCTACTATCTAGAGCGAATAATTCAGTTGAGGTTTCCTGGAACGGATTACCATATGTTTTGAAGGTATCTGATCCCAATGAAGATGGACATTGGAAGAAGAAAAATGGATATCACTCTGGACAACTATCAAGAACGAAAGATTGGAAACAGATAATATAATGATTGAATGCCAATGTGAAATTTGTGATCATAAATGCAAATGTTTCCTGAGGAAATTAAAATGTACACAATTATGTACCTGTATGGAATGATGCAATTAGCGCTGTAGTACCTGATTTTATATTTGTTTTATTCTATTTTCAGAGTTGATGAGTTAATTTTTATGTTCTCAGATTGTTTTATGTAGTTTTCGGAGTTGATGAGTCAATTTTAATGCTTTTAGATTGTTTTTATTACAATAAAAATGTTTAAATTGTTGTACCTTTATTGTTAGATTTTCCACATTCCTTCTTGAATCCAAGTAGTATCCTACATAATCATTAGTCTGTGTGATGAGTAAATCAACTTTTTTCTCTCACGTCATATAGTAAAATGTTCATTTCTCACATTGCATAAACCAACGGTAGGTAGGTAGGCATTTTTTATCATTTTTCACACATTATTCTACCAAACGCGCATGTGTTCGTACGCCACTGGATGCCTTCTTTATATAGATATCTCCAACTTTATATATATCGTTCGATAGAAAAAACTGCAAGCTTCATTTTTTCTCTCATCAAATTTTTCGATTCTTTGAACCGTTTAATAGTTATGAGGAAAAACATGACAGCCTAGAACTCCCTCCTCCCATATATTTTTTATTGGGAGCTGACATTGAGATTTTTGATCAATCAAAAAATATCTATCAGATGTAAAATTCAATTTTCTTTCGAATGGCGTAAATCGCAGATCTCTATCTCTCACCGTTTTTGAGAAAATAATATTTATAGGCAACTGTGCGCACCACCCCTTCGAGAAGGGGGTGGGGGTGTCTCCGCGGGTTTCAGGGGTGGGTCTGCCCCTGAATCTCTTCATTTATACTTACTCTATGCCTGTTCAGAAGGATTTGCTTTTACTCAGAAGGGGAAGTATCGACCATCGTAGGACCTTAGCTAAGATGAAAAAACAACAATTCCTTGATATTTCTTTGAATTCATTGAGACTCCCAGTGAAACTCTGAACTAATAGTGATCCTTGAAACTCATTGGAATCCTGTGGCATACTTGGAATTGCTTTGACTTTTATTCAAAATCTTCTGCATCATGTTTCATCAAGCAATTAAGTACATTATGTCTAGCTAAGTATATTGTAGGCAGCAATTATAAACCAATAATAACAATAAACCCATACTTCTTACTTCCTTACTTGATCCTATTTGGTTGATAACTTCAAATCCCATAAACTCTTGAAAATATGATAGACTCGATGATAGATATATACCTACCTATTCATTATTATTGTATTCAGGTACGAATTATCCTAGGGATTATCCAGTATCCTCCAAATTATCTAATTGCCTAATGATCTAGCTAGAGACTACTCTAGACTAGACAGACAAGATAATTCCTGGGATAATTCCATATGTCTCACTTGGTATCACTACTAATTTTATGATATCTCTACCGTTCATATTCAGGGCATGGGGGTGTTGAAATGAATATATGATTTCTTATATATCTTTATATTTTTCGCAGATTTTTATTTGAATTCAACAAATTCCATAATTATTGTTTACTTGCAGTACCTACCTGACTCCGAGCCTGACTCCTAACTTTCCTACATGAAAGCTCATTTTTCCTTCCCATATTGTTGTCATTTTTGCAAAGCTGTTGATATCCTAATGCCTCCATATACTTTGAAAAAACATCAGTGAAAAGACCGGAAAAGACCTTAATATCCACTTATGCTTTAAAAACCTATACTATGTTTTCAATCAACCATCAAGGAATGTTCATTGAAGAGAACCAGAGAACCACTCTATTTTTCTGTTTATTTCATTCTCATTACGAAAAACTAGAATCTGCATAATCCAAAGCAAATACATCATTATAATTAATACAAAATTACTCACATTTTTCTGTCAGGTGAGATTTTTCATCAAAACCATTGAGTTTATTGGTAACATCAAGGGTACAGGAAACCTGAAGTATTATAACCTCGATTATTATTCTCGGTATTACTTTACGATATTGTGATTATTTATGATCAAACGTCACTCATAATATATAATCTTTAGAAATAAAAAGTTACTGGTTTTTCAGTATTTCCGAAATGAGTTCCACTCAAGAAGTTAGAAGAAGGTACCTCCCTACTATTTTGCTGTTGATAGTTAGACCAGTGTCTGTAGTTTTATCTGTTGATGTCGTTGAACGTTCTTGAAACAGCAATATCTGATCATTTATTTATTATTGATAATATATTTAAGGTGTTTCCGAAATTGAACCGACGAATGAAAAGACTAAATAACAAATTAAAAATCATTTGGTCAAAAAAATAAATATGTTTTGAGATTTGATTTCAAAGTTTGTTGAATTCAAGCGTCTGCTTTCGGCGAGGTCTGGGACACTAGAATAATATTTTGTTGAAAGATGTGGCATAGTGGGAAAATTGTGACGAATAAATCTCCACGAAAAATGTGTACATCAGAGTTCCAATGACTTCCCTATAGTTTCCAAAGACTTCCACCAAAGACTTCCAAAGACTTTTACCAAATCCTCAGAAAGACATCTCAAGACATCCAATGACTTTTAATAACTTCAGCAAAGACGTCCATTGACTGCTAATGACTTTCCATTGACTTCCAGTGATTTTTTCCGAGACTTCCAAAGACTTCTACCAAAAACTCGCAAAGACTTTCCAAGACTTTGAATGACTTTCCAGTGACTTTCAGGGATTTCCAGTGACTTCCAGTGATTTCCAGTGACTTCCAGTGATTTCCAGTGACTTCCAGGGGGCTTCCAAAGACTACCACCAAATACTCACAAAGACTTCCAGTAACTTACAGTGCCTTTCAGTAACTTCCAATGCCTTCCAAAGACTCACAAATATTTCCCATAACTACCGGTAACTTCCAGTGACTCCCAATGACTTCCAAAGACTTTTAACAAATACTCAGAAAGGCTTCCAACGACTTCTAATTACCTCAGAAAAGACGTCCATTGACTTCCAATGACTTTCCATTGACTTCCAGTGATTTCTGTGACTTCCAAAGCCTCCAAAGGCTTCCACCAAAAACTCGCAAATACTTCCCAAGACTCGCAGTAATTTCCAGTTACTTCCAACTCGACTTCCAATGACTTCCAAAGACTCACAAATACTTCCCATGACTTCCAGTACTTCCCATGACTTCCAGTACTTCCCATGACTTCCAGTACTTCCCATGACTTCCAGTACTTCCCAATGACTTCCAGTACTTTCCATGACTTCCAATGACGTTCTATTGACTTCCAGTGATTTGCGGACTTCCACCAAAAACTCGCAAAGACATATCATGACTTCCAATGACTTTCAAAGGTTTTAAAGGACTTCTAATGACTTACAATAACTACCAAATACTACCAAAAACTTCCAGTGACTTTCATGTATACCGAGATGTATAAATTCACCCCTCGGAAAATTGTTTCATGCGACTCACTGTGTCATTATTTTTCATGCCACATTTTGTTTATTTCGGAAAGACCCAGTATATGCAGTGTATACTATGAGTAGGCATTGTAAATAGCTTTTTATGGATTTTTTATTTAATTTTGGATTTGTTGTATATTCTACTCCCATTTGTAGGTATAAGTGGAGTAGAAAAATCGTTTCGTCTTATACTACGCAACTAATTTTTATTACATCTGATCTGCCTGCTCTGCTAACCATGCGAATGTTTGAAAATGTAATTATTTCTTCCCTATTATAGTGCATACGATTACATACCTATACGATTGCAAGCACGCAAGAGCTTGAACAGAGCATGATTATAAGTCGTAGGATTTTTTGTGTAGATAATAGATGATTATTAGTATAGTGCATCAAAATGGAAATTTCTGTACTACGGCCGCAATTTAATTCCCTGATTGATTAATTAACTTCTTCGGACAAAAATTCGGAGGCAAGAGAATTTTAGGGGTATTGAAGACAAAAAATATTGTTTTTTCTGTGACGGGAAAAAAATTTGGCAATTCATCTCTGGTGGCAGGTTATAAAATGTCACTTTTCATAAATTAATTTTTTCCCGTGGGAAAAAGAGAGTACTTTTTTTGTGCTATAGTTCCGAAAAATGATTCAATAATACCGTCTTGAGAATGAACTGCAAGTCCTTTTATCTTCCATTCGACTTCGCGGTTACGTATATTACTAAACAACTACTATATTCGCAATTTTTTTGAATCAAATCACAGAATTAGACTGACAGAAGTGACATCAGATATTTGATTACTTCAAAAGAATGATAAAGATGCCTACAACGCAGGTGTCCCTACTGTTGAAAACTTGAAATTTCACGTCGATAATTTTCAGATTCCAAAATAATGTAATATCTTCTCAATATTGATTCGTCCTTTCTTTTGTCACAGAAAAAAATAGTGTATTATACACGGGAAAAATATTAGATTTTAGCTCACGGTTTTACGCGTCGGGAGACAACACAACGTGGAGCTAAAATCTACTACTTTTTTCCCCTTGTATAATAAATAACTATTCCGTCGACCTCGTATTAACGAGTAAGTTTAATGTTTATGAAATCGTTCATTAATGACCCCTATTAATGATCAATTTGTCTATTAATGCACGATTGTTATATAGGCAACCAAACATACACCGCGTGCATTCATTGTTTATGCTATAACTTACGGAATCTGCATTTGAATCGAAAATATGGATTTCATCGAAGATTTTCCGTTAACGGGTTCGCCTTTTCAAGTTTCTGAAACGATTTCAATCCCTGTTCTCTAACGCAAGGAATTTATTTTCTATGTTGATCATTTCGACAAATGTCAAATGTCACTAATGTCAGTTCCAAGGCTACTGGGTGATTCTTAGTAGTTTCCGGATGAATGATGAATTCGAACCAAGTTTTCTTCATTGCAGGAGAAATGAGAAATAAAGTCAACGAAAAAATTTTGTAGCCAAAACTCCTATATTAAAAGGCGATTAATGATCTCGAACATTAACGCGCTCGCTTCGCTCGCACGTTAAAATATCTCGATCATTAGTCGCCCTCATTAATACACTATAGTTGGTTAAATAACTATTTATGGGTGATAAGCAGAACAATAGACCTTATACTGAAATTCGACAGTTTGACCTCATGTGAGGTTGAGGTATTTCTCAGAATTCAAATTTTGTTTTGAATTAATTTATTTTTAATTCTTCGATCGATTTTCCTTTGAATCGTTTTGGGGAGCATCGAATTTTTTCAATTTTGTGGTTATTTTTCCAATGCATTGAAGTAAATAGGAACCCACTGAATTTCTTGAAATACCTTTTGACGCCATTACACTCTGAGATTTCTTGCGTTTCTTGAAATTCCTGGAATACCTCAAATGGGGCTGCTCTAATTTTAAGTGTGTCACACTGTATGAAAATTATCTGTGCTGGAATATGGATGTGTCGCGGTTAATGTTGTGGAGATAGACAATATTCGGTTATTTCGGTATATTTGACGATAGTGCGGTTATCACACGGAAGCAAAACGGTCGGTCTAATTCGATAATTTCGCTCACAACATGATTTCTGTAAAGTGGAACTGAAATTGGTAGCGAAATTTTCACCAACTATTGCCTCAAAAAGGCTGTTATAACTAGTCATCCTATCACTTTAGATGATTCAAGACTTTCAGAACATGTAACAAACATTCACGGAGAAGAAGGAATTGGTGAATCAAGCAAAATTTAATTGAATGCAGCAAATAAACTTGTCATATATGCACGACAAAATATAATCTTGAAATGAGTAAATCTATATTTTGTTTCAGAGCGAATTTGAAGCTTGCGTGAACTCTGGATCTTATTCAATCAAGCACATCCATGAATTGTTTATGAACAGATATTGAATTGGCTCAAACAATCATTTTGTTTGATTCAAAATAAGATATTGATTCAATCAAATATTTAGTTGATTCAATGAAATATTTGGTTGATTCAAAGGAATATTTCGTTGATTCAAGAGAAACTGTATTTCCATTCGACAAATTGTTTGGTTGAACCAAATTCAGTATCAATTCGGGAATTTTCTGGAATTTCACATCGATAGAATACACTTAACTAGGAAACTAGTCACTTCTAGCATAGATCTCCAGTCTTTCCTCCTCTTAGTCCTGTTCAACTGATTCAAAACTATCTCGGATTGCTAATCATTCTATAAGTTCGATTTATCCAGCTGATATTTCAAACACGAAAATCAGGCTTCGCGTATATAATGAATTCGAGGCAGGCATAGACGAGGCGAAATGATCGCCATCTAGAGGAGAAAATTCAACTTGATGTAGAATGAACAAAAAATTTAATTGATATTACATATTTCGTTGCTCTATTGAAGCAAATGATCCGTTCGAAACGAGTTCACTGCTACATCGGAATAAGAAAACTTGTATGTTGTTTCAAAGATAGATTCTCATCAAAATGATCATTATTTCATCAAATCAACAAAATGTTTATAGTTGAATCAACATCGACATTATTTTGGATCGACATAATTTGTTTTTTAGGAAACCATATATTTTCTTGATGGAATTGCTATTATACTGTTGATTCAATTACACTACATTCTTGATTTGAACAAGCTGCTTCCATGAAATAATCATGAATCTAGTTGATTCAACAAAAAATTGCTCAGTCCAACAAATATAATTCAAGCATAAATAATTTGTTGATGCAATAAATCCTTTTTTTCGTGTAGCTTTGGTGGACTTTCCTGCTGAAATGAAAACAAAGGCTCTCTGAGATGTACTGAGAATTATTTGACGAGACCTAATTTCCAATAAATAAGGATTTCTAGTTCGAGGCGTTCAGCCTACATTTACATAAAACACTCGTTCTTGCATGGATGACTAGTCAATCGATAAAAAGATTAGAACGTTCGGAAATCGTGGACAGCGTGAATTTTTCACAAGGAAAATACATAATTCAAATGATAACACCGCTTAGTCAGGAGTCTGATAAACATTGATATCGAAATTTTTGAACACCTGAATTGACACCAAAACAATTCCCAAGGAAAGAGGAATTCGAAGAATATTTTGATATACAGGGTGATTCATTAAGAATTGGCAATCTCTGAACTACCGATAGTAAAGGTCAAAATTAGATTTAGCCTATAGCATGACTAATAAGATTGTTGGTCGTTACTGGTTTAGGGGATACAGGGTGTCCAAGGGAAACATTTTATTTTAAAATTTCTCAATAACTTTGTAAGTTTTGAAAGTATGAACATGAAATTTTGAAGTCTTAGGTTTTCTGACCTTTAAAATTCAGTTTTCGGTTCACATGTTCACAATAGTTTAGCTTGCATTCTTTTGCAAGTTTTTGAAAGTGATGCTTTCTCATTGTTTACACACAAAAATACATAATCTCTCCTTGTAGCAAGGTCAGTAACGCCATTGGGTGACCAGAACTCCACAGGATTTTCAAAATAACATGTTTCGCTAGTATAGTAGCTTCTTCCAAAAAAATCCCGTACAATAATTTAAGCTAACAATAATTAGACTAAAAACAGCAGGCTATTGGGTTCTTTATTGGCAAAAATACCAATAAAGAACCCAATATCATGAAACATGAAACAATGGATAGGTATAACTTTGACAATATTATCTGTATCTCTAAAAAATCATATAATATCGAAGACTTTTGGCACGATAATATACTACACACTGTTCTACCAATAATCATGTTAGCATCTTCAAGTTTTACGTAGTTTCTTGTTATTTTTTTCAACATTTGATGCGAATTTATATTCATTATATTAATTTTTTGTTCAGTAGGCAAAAAGTTGAAGATTTTTGGAATGAGGTAAGATATATTTCGTGGTCCGATTTAAGTACTACTCGGTGATGTTTTGACATGACATTCTTTTTTTTCCTAGTGAAATGTTCATGGTCCAAAATTTTTGATACCTCCTCGCACTAGGTCGCCTACTAGGTTTTCATTTAGAGATCGACAATGGTATTACAACCCTGGTAAACTAATGAAACAATTGCCATGCAGTGAAATATTGGTCCACGTGCCCCTGCCATTAAATTTTATGGGATTCGTCATCTTCTTAGCTTTAGGGTGGAAACAGGGGGTGGGTATCATGGGCGTCACCAGAGAAAACTATTAGGGACATAATGTTGATATAATAATTAAGAAAAAAATACGGTCCTTTCGGGAAATAAGAATGACCCTTTTTCTTTATGTTCTGGTTCCCACGAAAAGGGATATCCTGTAATGTTCAGAGAACATCGTGAGAACCAAGGGAAACTAGGTAGGAATTGGTATTCTTCTTGAATTTCTGGAGGTTATATGCCTCGGGGAACACCTCCCTTGGCAATGTGTTCCAGAGCCTCGCTGTTAGTTGGATGAACGAGTCTTTGGAAAGAGATGTTCTGCAGGTCTCCAAAGTGACGAAGAAGGGGTGCGAAGCTTCAACTCAACGGGTTAATCTCGCGGGGACTGTCAAGGGAGGAACAATTGTTGATATTTCAGAAGAGCATCGTCCATGAAAATATTTATGAAATAGAGCCAGATCGCCAACTTTTCTACGGTGTTCCAGAGAAGTGAGTGAGTTTGCTAGCGAGGCATCACCCACGAGACGAATTGCCTTTTTTTGGACAGAATCCAACAGTTTCAGGGTATGTTTGGGTGCTGCACTCCAAATATGGGAGCAGTATTCCAGGACAGGTCGGATCTGTGCCTTATAGATCATAAGCAGCTGCCTGGAAGTGAAATAGCTCCTGGCTCGAAATAGAAAACCAAGTTTTTGTGATGCACTTTTAGCAATTGATCTCACGTGATTTTCTCAAGAAAGGTTATTGCTGATAGTAATGCCAAGCATCGAAATGGATGTCTTCAAAGGTATGGTTACTCCTGACAAGCTTATGTTGAGCACAGTGAGATCGGTTTTTCTAGAGAAAACGCACGCTTGTGCTTTGTTTGCATTGAAATCTGCCAAGTTATTGGATCCCCATTCGAGAATCGTTGCCAAGTCCATATTCACGTTGTCAACATTTCTCCCTCGTTCGTTTCTGATTTGCCTGGCTGGTATTGGAGCCCTGGAAGAGGAGGTGGTATGGAGGGTACTATCATCCGCGAAGCTGTGTACTGGCAATGAAGTTGTCTCCAACAAATCGTTGATATGGAGTAGAAATACTGTTGGTGCTAGAATTGATCCTTGCGGAACACCAGCATTTATGATAGGAGATTCAGATGAAACTCCGTCGACCACTACATGGAGAGACCTGTTTGAGAGAAAACTAGCTAGCAGAGAACATAGCTGGGGAGGCAAGCCATAAGATGGAAGCTTGGCGAGGAGTCCGTGGTGCCAGACTCGATCGAATGCCTTGGAGATATCAAGTGCCACGGCTAAGGTTTCACCATATTTTTCAATAGATTGCTGCTATATATGTGAGACGTAAGCGAGCAGGTCATCAGTTGATCTCTGATGACGGAAGCCATATTGCCTATCGTTGATAATACCTGAATGTTCCAGGTATAGCTTTCTCCGTGATCTTTGAAATAATAGATAGCAGTGCAATGGAAATAATAATTGATATTTAATTGAAAAATGTAAGTGAAATACCACTATTTTGAATCACTTGAACATATCAGTGTCAAAGCAGCTATCACATCAGCTGTCATCCGACATGTTTTTAGTTCCTAGGAGTTGAACTTCAACTCTAGCTCCTAGACACTAAAAGTGTTGCCTAGCAACATGCATACATTGTCAGTAAGAGAAACTTCAACTTCAAGTGCTAATTTTGGAACGAAAATGGACGACTTTTGAGCCGATTGCAGAAAAAATCCTTTTTCTGTGTGTATATGTGGTTTCCAAGCAACATTATTTGTATTATTTGCAAAATCGAGGTTTAGTACTTCACAATGATGAAATAAAATGTTCCACTGAAACAAAATAAAGTGTCTTACATCGAAGAAATCAATTTTGACGATAATTCAAGAACAGTCATTTGAAATAAGAAAGTTTGACTTTGGGACACCCGATATTTCTCATATTTGATACACCCTGTACACGCCGAGAGTGAAGTCACTTTTCCCCGTTCTTATCGATTCACAATGAGCAATGGTAATTTCTACTGACGAGTCATTATCAGTAGCCAGTCTCTGCTTGTCCTTCTGACATAATAATAGTTTGAGTTCGTTCGTCCTACCGATCGTGGTATAGTTGCTGGACTTTGCTACCTCACTTCCTGGTTGTTCGCCTTGTTTTAATTTTTTTTTATTAGTGTTTCTGCGGATGCGGTCGGGGACACCAATAATAACATTGACAATAATAATTATTATTAGTGATAAGTGGAGTTTTAATTCGCGTCATGGATGCGGAAGCTGAAGATTGGTACAAAGTACTGGAACAGGAGTTTGAGGTGGTGCTGAGGAAAGAAGAGCTGTCAAAGTCTCCGACAGGTGCCAGAGATGCCTCCATGGGGGATAGTCGTGATTCTGGGGTGGTTTCTGAACCGACTAAGGAGTGGCAGGAATATTGGTCTTGGTTAGTAAAGAAAAACATATATTCCAAATTGAATAAACATATAAACATAACATAATAAATAAATGATGGATTTCCACTTCATTCACTCCACAAGTGAGCTGGGGCAGAAGGAACGGCTGGGCAGCGTGCACATACTATGGGCTGCACGTACAGGGTGGGCAAAATTGGGCGTTTTCACCGTCTATCTCAATAAATAGAGGAGTTATCGAAAAACCGATATATATGTTCCGGGTTCGATTTTGGAGAAACCTCGAATGGCACAATCAAAATTTCGATATCTCCATTCGTTTTAGAGATACAGGGGGGAAATTGAAAATTTGCCGATTTCGATTTTATTTTCTGACTACTTTACGGTGAGAGGTATAAAAAAATTTTGAACGTATATTTATACAGTATGATGCGTGGAATCCATTGGCATCATCAGAAATTGTATACAGGGTGACGTTGAAAAGATACGGCAGCCAATTATGTTTTTTCTAATGGAACACCCCGTATATTTTGGCACAGTTGAATAGTCCCAGGCGTTCTCATTACAAATATATATATAACCCCACCTTTTCCTTCCACAATTTCAGATATATTCGCAAAAATATATTCAGTGTGTCACATTTCTTATGGTTACACCCCCGTATCTTCTGTAAAAATAGTTGAGGTAGGATTCAAAAATTCGCAACTGTCAGAAAGATACAAATGATACACTCATGGAGTCATGGACCAAGTGGGATCATCTCCAATGATAACACTGCTCGCCAGCAGCTATGGAATCATCGATATTTCTGGATAATGCTATCAACAGGCAGAATCGAGGTTGAAAATGACACTCTGTATATATTCACCAAATGTGGAAAATAAATATCATAGGGAATGTAATTTCCAGATAAATGGATATTTGGTGAGAAATAAAATGGGAAATTATTTGATTTGATATCATTGTTATCAAGACATTTGAGATACAGAAATAAGACCAATAATTTACTCAATTAGGAAATCAGTAGACTGCGTTGAAAAATATAGCCTTATAGAAGATGTCCAAATTCCAGATACAGAACAATTTTTTTTTGGAACACCCCGAATATTTTGGCAGAGCTGAAAAGTTCCCGTTCCAATTTCAAATATATATCTTATTTATTATCTCTTTGAACGCAAAAATATTAAGGCATACTAGAAATAATGGGTAAAGTATCATATTCAGGCATTCTGCCACAAAATATTATGATTGTTAATGTTTCCATCAATTATTCTTACAGAAGATATGGGGGTGTAACCATAAGAAATGTGAATATATTTTTGCGAATATATCTGAAATTTTGGGAGGAAAAGGTAGGGTAATATATATTTGTAATGAGAACGCCTGGGACTATTCAACTGTGCCAAAATATACGGGGTGTTCCATTAGAAAAAACATAATTGGCTGCCGTATTTTCTCAACGTCACCCTGTATAAAACTTCTGATGATGCCAATGGATTCCACGCATCATACTGTATAAATATACGTTTGAAATTTTTTGATACTTCTCACCGTAAATTAGTCAGAAAATAAAATCGAAATCGGCAAATTTTCAATTTCCCCCTGTATCTCTAAAAAGAATGAAGATATCGAAATTTTGATTGTACCATTCGAGGTTTCTCCAAAATCGAACCGGGAACATGTATATCGGTTTTTCGAAAACTCCTCTATTTATTGAGATAGACGGTGAAAACGCCCAATTTTGCCCACCCTGTACTGGAGCAAGCATGTGCAAGTGGGGCAGAATATACCTTCTGTACTGCAGAGTATACATTCTCTACTAATGGTTAGTTTGGTAATTTTGCACTTATCATGCGATGGTTTTTTTTTCGAAATTTTTTTTTGAACTTACGTATTTTTGTCTGAAAAACACGAATTTGATAATGAAAATGTGAACAAACCATTATTTATTAAGATATTTCACTATAAAGTTACAAATTTCACCTTCTTTTCCGCCTGTCTTCTGGATCGCATTTAGAACAATTGGCCCTTCTTTTTCCATCATTGGACAATTTATATATAATCACACAATGTTGGACACATTTTTTTTATTATATGAGTCAACTAGAAATACGATTTTCTTGTGATTTATCTGATTTATCCATGTTTAGTGAAAAGAAGGAAGAATATCATTTGAAATAATGGCGTGTGTAATGTCATTCCAAAGCAATCTATTGACATTTGACATCTCGTATTTGGATTGCCTATGGATTAAATGGCCGTCATCTGGTTTGCTCACTAAATAGGAAAAACTGGCCATAAAAATCATATTTTCTGTTGAATTTTCTATCTTAAAATGTGTCATTGAAGTACATCATGAGTATAGAAAGTGTCCAATGACAAAATGAAAAGAACAAGTAGGTACCTGAAAATGCATCCAACACAATGGGGAAAAGAAGTCAAATTTTCGAACTTTTCTTTGAAATATCTCGATAAATAGTGGTTTGTTCACATTTTCATTATCAAATTCGTGTTTTTCAGACAAAAATACGTAAGTACCAAAAAAAATTTTCGAAAAAAAAACCATCGCATGATAAGTGCAAAATTACCGTTAGTTTTTTTATCACGCTTTCACTCATTGCGAACGTGATTTTGACCAACTTCAAAAAGTAGAATGAATTGAAACTTTGCACATTAATCAAGAACCGATGACAATTGTATAATTTAATAGTTTTAGGATCTTCAGAAAGAGCGTATTTTTTTCTCGAATAAAATGGTGGTTGAAGTTCCGCCACCAAAATTTCAAATGTACAGTGTGTCCTGTTTTCGATGCTTTTTTGCATGATATCTCAATTGTCTTTGGAGATAAAACCTTCCGGTTTTCGCGGTGCTGTGCCCCTTTCCAGTGAAACCAGGGGCGGACTGGACCTTTGAATCGGCCCGGGCGAATTGAACCCTGCCGGCCCATCTCCGGAGAAAATGTCAAAGCTAATATAGCTATTCATATAATTTCCTTACATATTTTAGTGACATAGACAAAAACGAAAAAAAAATTACAAATTATTTTGATTCCAATCAAACTTAAGCGAAAACATTTTTCGATAAAACATCAAATATACTGAAGGAAAATGGAATATATAACATGAATAACATTTTATAAATGAAAAATAAAAATAGATAGAATGAACGATAATTCTATGGTAGACTAGGAAGATTATTTATCCAAAATGAAACATAAGCCGCATTAGGAATAGAAATTGAAAAACGAGTGAACCCATAGATGAGTGAACCTCTCATGGATCCACATTTTTCAACGAAATCGAATATGATATCGTCGCTTCCTATTGATTGTAAAATCGTTATTTCGCAGCTCAGATAATTTCTTGGCCTAATCAAGATGAATTTAAATTTTGAGAAAGATCTTTCACACGAAACCTGCGACACTGAAAGGGTGAGAATAATTTTATCTGAATATGGATAGATCTCGACGTTTAAATTGTATTTGTGCGAACCATGGAAGCAACAAAGTGAAAATGTTTTGCGAAACTTTTGTTTTTATGAAATCAATTCCTCTTCTACATCGAAGACATAAGTACCACCACCCATCATATCTTCGGATAAAGTACTCGACAGTCTTCCCACTTCGAGGTGAAATCTATCAAGGCTTATTTCATCAGCAGGATAATAATTTTTGATATTTTCATAAATCATACTCATTGAGTTTTCAGTCAATATTATTTGATCATCAGTGAATCTTGACGGATCAAATAGTTCAAAATCATGAAACAATTCTTTATGTTTCTTGAATCTAAATTCCAGTGCGGTGATAATAATTATCAATGATTACATTAAAAGTCCCAATTTTGAATTTCTTGATGGGATTTTGAGGTGCTTCATCATCACCTATCTCATCAAAAAAACTGTTTTTATTTCGTGTTCTTTGAAAATAAAGTTCATTTGCTTTATCAATGAATGTATGTGCATCAATCAAAATGACATTATATTCTCCCGATATTTTTTTAAGGATTTCATGGTTTTTTCGACGATTCGGTATTCTTCTAAAATATCCATTGGTACCTGATATTCGTAGTTAGCTCGAAAGAGGAGTGGTGAAACTGAAGATTTCTCTAATCAAATTTGCAGTTATAATGGCCTCATACTTCAGAAAGCTGTCGAGAAGACATATATATTTTTTTATTCATTCACTATTTCTACCGGCCCCAAAGGGCCCCAGCCCATCGGGCGATCGCCCGACCGCCCGGCCCCCCAGTCCGCCTCTGAGTGAAACTCAAAATGGCCTAATCAGATTTGGCAACTGTTTCCGTTCATGAGATACAGGGTGATTTTGAAAATTTATACTTTTTGGACACGTCCCCTAGATCTACGGAGTTTCTCAGCGAAAATATCGAGTTAAAATCTCATTCCATAGCGAATTTTACGCAGAATCCAGTGGCGCACAATTTTTTTTGTTGTATGGTTTTGAGATACGACTCGAAACGAAACACCCAGTGAACGCCCTATAGGGTGAATGTTACCCTCCGGGCGTTACGATCTATATAACGCACTTGGTAGGTAAATAAATAACTATTATTTTCTTCTTATTTTTAGTTTGACTATAGGTTTCTATAAAAGCGCTTATTTCATAAATGCACTGCTCAACATACTGTTCATTACTCGAAAAGTTGTACTAGTCGTTTGTAATCACATGACTAATAACGACATTAGTCACTCTGTATATATTTTCTTCAAATACTACTTAAAAAAACAGTTGCCCCCATGAGTCAAGTGATATGATAATGAAAATGATTTGTTTTGAAAAAACGTATTTACCTACCAGCACATCCTTTGTCACACTCATTGAGCATTAATGAGAGTTTTTTGCCATATACAGGATGTTCCTGAAAGTCATGCACATATTAAAGGAGGTACCACTAAGTTGATTCACTTTTAAGTTACAAGGTGTTAAAGTTGATAGTTGATATTCAATTACTAGGCAAACTTTTTGATGAATTGGATTGACCTTGAGATAAATGAAATAGTTATCACATTTTATGATGCCATATTTTGATGTATATGCTGAGTATTCCATAATATGTCACGCTCTGAAAGTTTCGCATTCCTATTTCAGTCACATAACAGACTAAATTTTGCCGTCACTAAAACAGGGTGGACAAAAGAATCAATGTATATTTTCGATATTGACAGCCTCTAATAAAGCGATACCAGACATACGGGGTGCGACAGAACAATCAGTGCAGTTTTGAAGTTGGCACAACTTACAAAAAAGTGCCTCGCTGTGGTTGATAATTAACTCATCAAAAACCACAGTGGTACCTTTCACCAGAGTGTGAGAAGCAAATCTTCTCTGTCTGTCCAAATAATCCATCATTTTTAGTTCACCCAAAGTCATTGTCAATTTTGATTACCAATTTGATTCAAATTACTTGGAACATTGCATAGCAACAAACTTCTTCTGCCTAGGCAGTAAAAATACACCTTTTCTGCCACTTTAAATGTCATTTGAAGAAAAATATTCTTTGACAGAACAATTTCACCAACAAGTGTAACTGAAAAGTATTTGAAATGATAAAATTTCAGAGAATGAAGGTATATCAAATGGACTTTGATCGTAAACTTATTGCCTTTGTTACGATTGTCTGGTGCCTCGGAATGTGATTATAAACAATTAATTCATGTTCGATAAATTATTAAAAACATATTCACTTTGCATTGAATGATAATGAATGAGTAATTGCAAAGTTCGTGCCCCATACAAATTGATAAACAAGTGTGATGTGGTTATTAGTTTTGCCAACATAATAACATCTTTGACCAATCAAATACGTCAAATTCACCAAAACAAACGTGAATAATCAATAATAATGATGATAATTTTTCCTGATTTTTTGGGATTTTCACTCCTCGATTCTACAGGGTGTTTCAAAAAAACCTGACCCCCTTGCTAGGGTAGGTAGAACACTGCAAAATAAGTTGGGTTTGCTCAGTGGAAAAATATCGTAACGGCATTTGTTTTCAAGATACAAGGTGTTGAAAAAATTATTTTTTTACACATTTTTCACGATTATGTCGAAACTACTGGCAACATTGTAATGACATTTTTTGAGGGTGTTTCTTGAAATCTGACACATCGCATGAATTTGTTTTTATATCTGACTCTCATAGAGGGCGCTAGTTACACGGTTCATACCGAGTAGTTTAGAACATAACTTTTTTGAGGTTAGATTTTTCAATCCAAATATGATATGAACTTGAACATCATTCAATTTTACACCAAAAAGGTACTCTTGGTGAAACTCGATACAATGTTCCATTTTCGGAATATTTCGATTTGAAAATAATGGAGTAATAGCTGATGCTGGTACAAAAATTATTTTTTTTGAGTTCAATTACCTATTTTTCCAGATTCAAAAACAATGAAATCATTCTTGTACTGGAGTTATTGATGTAACAAAGAATCATAAGTAGAAAATTGAGATATTTGACTAGAAACATGAAATATTAAATCAGTTAGAGTTAGAGTGAGTGTTCAAAATGTCCTACGTTTCGACGAATACACGATTCTATATTCTTTTCTTGAGAATGTATTATTCTTTTTGTTGAGTTGAGAATCAGCTAGTAGGTACTTTTTGTGATGTTCAATTATGTCTTACAACTCTTGACGTGAATTTACCTATGTAGCATAAACTTTCTGCTCAAGATACAACAAAACTGTGAAATCCATGTTCTTAGTCAAATCTGTTTCGATGTTATTCTTATGATTCATTGTTAAATCAATAAGTTCAGCATCAGAAATGTATTGTTGTTTTCTGTTTTCAATAAATAGGTGATAATTTTTCATAATACTCACTCTAATACATATCTTTATACCAGCAACAGTTATCACTTCATCATTTTCAAATCGAAATATTCCGAAAACGGAACACAGTATCGAGTTTTACCAAGAGTACCTTTTTGGTGTGGAATTGAATGATGTTCAAGTTCACATCAAATTCTGATTGAAAAATCTAACCCCAAAAAAGTTATGTTCAAAACTACTTGCTGCGAACCGTGTAACTAGCGCCCTCTATGAGAGTCAGATATAAAAACAAATGCATGCGATGTGTCAGATTCCAAGAAACATCCATACAAAATTTCATCACAATGTTGCCAGTAGTTTCGACATAATCTCGAAAAATGTGTAAAAAAATTATTTTTTCAACACCTTGTATCTTGATAACGGATGCCGTTACGAAATTTCTTACTGAGTAAACCCAATTTATTTTGCAGTGTTCTACCTACCCTAGTATGGGGGTCAGGTTTTTTTGAAACACCCTGTATAAAATCAAATTATGAGAATTATTTCAATATACGTGTAGTGAGGACAGATTATGATTTGCCCCAAAATGTCACTGCGTTTGAAAATGTTCCTATCAGAGAGCTTAAAAGAAAAATTCGTTCGCTGGTCAGTGACACTTTGCATTGAGAAAGATTTTGGGAAGAGGTGTATCTAAATAAAACCGAAAAATTCAAGGGGTGTTTCTTTGTGATATGATGCTTCGTTTTTGAGATACAGGATGTTGAAGATGGTAGTATTGATTAATTTTATTTATAACTCCCTGTATAAGCGTTCATGGTGTCAAAATTCAGTATGGTTGGAGACTGACAAAGCCCCAAAATTTCAAAATGATTCCAATTGGGGTCAGGTTAGGTTAGGTTAGGTTAGGTTAGGTTAGGTCAAAATGATTCCAATTGGGGTCATTGAGTAATCTCAATGGAAGTCTTGAAAACACCTACATTAAAATTAGGAGTCGAATCGAATTTTTATTGATTCCTCAAAAAATAAGCTTGATACAAAAATCACACAGAGGATAAAAAAGTTGTTATTTCAATAGTTCCATCTAACAAAAATGACATTCACCATAAACATCGATAAATATACCCACTGTGACGCCACTGGAAATATTATTTCGAATATAATTGTACCAGAAGAAGCTCCATATTACTATTAACAAAACCACAATGTTTTATTGAAATTGATGAAGAGACAATTGAGTAATAAATAAAAAAACGATTTTTCATGGAAATATGTTTATATCACCACTTGAAAATGTTCGGTGTTTTTTAGATACACCCTGTATACATAGAAAAAATGTCAAAGTTTCACTTATCTTCGGATGTTTCGGGAACGAGTCTGCTCCCGTTTTCAACATAAAAAATGGAAAATATTTTTCTCACAAATAAGTCCAATATACCACCTCCTCGATTGACCTACAGACAGTATTTATTGATGATGACTTACAATATCCAAAATAGGAATTTTTAACATTCCATTTAAATTTTATTAGAAATTACCTACCTACCAAATTAATTTGTGCTAAAATTCTACCTTTTACGACATCTTGATTCACTTTAATCCAATATTTTCTTCTGAACCATATTATGTTAATTTATGCAACATTTGTTTATTCACACCATGTAAACTGCTATAAAATAGTAGTTATATACAAGGTCGAGTATTCCAAAGAGGTTTCCGTAACTTTTATACCAAGGTTCAAGATTTCAAACAAACATTGCGATGAAAATCAGATCAGAGTTTGCATCTGCTTTTAATTTAGGTAAAATAATTGATGATACATTGTAAATTAGTTTTGTAACAGTAACTATAGCAATGCCTTACTGTTTCACTATTGCTGAGTATGTATGCAGTGTATCATTCGAACCAAGGCTTATCAAACCTATTATATTTTCTGTCGTTATCTGATTATTTCGATCACCGATATGAAATCATCTCTGATTCAGTGTTATGATATAAGTATTTTATGTTTCGGTGGAATTCATCAAGCTCATTACAAAATATTCCTTGGAAAATTAGTCTTCTCCAATGTCGTAAGTACCTGAAGCAAACATGCTAGTGCTAGTAAAATCACTGTCTCTTGGTGTAACAATAGTATATTATGTAACAAGTGTTATAAACGTCGCGAAGCAGAGCGGAGCGAGTGTTTAATAAACGAGTGTCTAGAAGAGTTTATAAACGCGTTACATACAATGCTTTTTCTACAAACTCCGAAAATTACATTAACATACCTGCTATTCCTGCTAACTTACAAAATAATTCGAAAGGAATGGGAATTGACAACAAAATACATGCAACTACATGCAACCAGCGAGACACGTATAAGTGATATTGGTTGTAGATGTGTCCAGTCCATTGCTTACTAACCTTTGTTTCATGTTATTTGTCATGCTTAGCGCAGAATAAATAAATTGTTCTCAAAGATGGATGCTTCATTTTTACACTTCTTGGAGATATGCAAGTAGGTACCTGAACATTCTCTTCGATTTCACTTTCGTCTATACTTTTCGCATATATTTTTAATGAAGAATTCTGATACAAACGAATATTGTTTGAATGATACTGGTACAAAATTTGAAAATAACAGTTGACAGTTGATACAATTGACAGTCCAGACATGTCTCAAATTACTGATGCTGTGTTTAATGAACTGTGTTGCCATGGTAATGTGTTTAAGAAATCGTGTTGCCATGGTAACGTGTTTAATATTCTGAATAAATCACAGATCGACAATTCGTGATTAATCGATCATTTAGCGTGGTACATATCCGTACGCTAAATGCCATTTTAGTTAAGTGAGTAGAAAAATACTTTTAATCCTTTGAAATTGAGTTACTAACAATGCTGCTTTTTTGCTTACCAGCTATAAAAATGTGAGCTCAAATTCGTTATCACAGCTTTCTTATATCTTCAACGACGAAATTACGCCAGTCGGGCAACCATCCACTCCCGTATGGGAATTTTGGTTTTGGAGTGTTTCTTTCCTTCTGTTCTACTTAGATGGCGTTGCTTTCATATTGTCGATGAAAGACGCCTCTGGGGGAATATAATGCCGACTTGATTTTTGTTTGGCTAGGCTACGCTTAGTCGGTGGTCTTAGGACTGCTGGCTGGAGACTGCCCTGCACTGATGAGAGTCAAAGAGCTTGAAACCGGTCTGTAGGTGTCTAGCGTGGCCTGGCTAAATCGAAATAAATAGGCATTCAGGAAAGAATCACTTGTATCAGTATTCGTTTATACGAGTCGATGCATATATTTAGGTCTCCCGAAATCCACCATTGTCGTTCATTTTATCAACATTGTGTGAAAATGACTGAGCTTTTTGTATTTATTTTCCTATATCATAATATCCACTTTCAATATTATATGAAAAATAAGTAGCAAGTATCGATTGAAATATCTACTATGTAGCTACTATGTCTACAAAATATTGCGGCATTATCAGTACATGGAATAACGTCTGTATGCTGCATGCGTTTTCTTGGAACTTTATCACACTAGTGCATTGATAATGATTGTTGGTTATAGGCATGCAAAATGCAATTCTGTGCATTTTTTTGATTTAGAACATGTAATGGTTGTTATCCTATACTTATCTCAGCTAAAATTGGTCAATCTGGTAAATATCACTGATGACAGGTATTTTTCGTAATATATGATTTCCACAAAAGTTGATAAAATCTCCATTGCATCAAATTAGATTGATTTTTTTTTCGAAATGATGCAAATAGGGTTGCTAGAAGAACACTCCGCCCTACAAGAAACACACTGACGATCTATTTAAAATGAAAAAGGTAGACGAGCTTTAGCTGGGACACTCTGTATTTGTGTTTTATCAGAAAAGGTAGGATGTTCAAAGTTAAATATTTGCCTGTCTGCTGTAGATTTGTTGACCTTTCAATGTATATATTTGATGTTCTTATATACGATAAAAATAGCTTGATAGTCTATATTTCAAAATGTCGAATTCGTATAGAGAATGAAGGGAAATGATATTGATCGCAATGATTTGACAGATTATCTGAAGTCTGTTCTAACCCTTGTGTTTATGTTCAGATGAACCGGACATAAATGACAATATCGTTCGCCATCTTGGGGAGTCCATTTTGAATTTCCAGATTTTTCCAGGAAATCTTATTCCAAAGCTACCCCAGATTTAAAGCTTCCAGGCGAATCAGATGGGTAATAATAAAACTTCTGTCACCTAGTCACCATCATGTATTTCTGAATTTTTACCATACAATCGAATTTCTCGATCTCAAAAACTCCCTGATAAAAACTTTCAAGCGAATCGGACGAGAAATTACAAACTCAACCGCCATCTTGAAGAGGCCATCTTGTATTTTTTCTAGCGAATTTGATTGATTGAACAATACAACTGTTCAATAATTAATAAATTACGTTATCCTCAACCGAAAATACATCAGTTTTTTTTTTCAAATCTTCGTTTTTTTCGTAGTGAACAATCCATAGCGAGTGCAAGGGCCAGTGTGATGATATACGACGATGTTAACAAAAAATGGGTACCATCGGGCACGTCGTCGGGTCTGTCCAAAGTCCACATTTACCAGCATACGGTACACCAGACGTTTCGAGTGGTCGGTAGGAAGCTTCAGGATCACGAAGTAAGTATGGAGCACCAACAAAAATCATAACGAATGTTGTTCTCCTTGTCCAGTTGTTAAGATATCATTGTACAACTGGTTCAATGTTCTTTGAATCGGTTGCATGTTCTCTGTCGTGTCTGACCAATGTATCTCATGCTACAATCACTATGCAGATAGTAAAATGTCGTTCGAGGATGTTTCTAAAATACGCTCCGAGGATGTTCGAATGTTGAGTCCATATATAACGAATGTTGTTCCCCTTGTCCAGTTGTTTAGATATTGTACAACTGGTTCAATGTTCTTTGAATCGGTTGCATGTTCTCTGTCGTGTCTGACCAATGTATCTCATGCTACAATCATTATTCAGATACTAAAATGTCGTTCGAGGATGTTTTTAAAATACCCCCTCCGAGGATGTTCGAATGTTGAGTCCATATTTACCATCACACGGTACAAAATACGTTTCGAGTGGTTGGTATTAAGCTTCAGGATCAAGAAGTAAGTATGGAGTACCAACAAACATCATAACGAATGTTGTTCTCCTTGTCTAGTTGCGGCAGTAGTTCAGATACCTCTGTACATCTAGTTCAATGTTCTTTGAATCGGTTGCATGTATTCGGTCGTGTTTGACCAATATATCTCATTCTACAATCATTATTCAGATAGCAAAATGTTGTTCAAAAATGTTCATAAGATAACCTCCGAATATATTTGATTGTTAAATCACAGTTACCAGTTGTTGAGTTAGCTTGTATAATTTCGACTATGCATGGATATACATAGAGTAACTCTACCAATCTGAAATTTAGAATTATTTCCAATTCCAATAATAATCAATTCATATTGTTACATGCAAACAAAGCGCGTCGTAAAACTTGAGTGGTTTTATAACTACTCAAAAAATAATCGCATCGAATAAAATTTGAACTTTAAAATATCAAGGTTATACATCTCAAACTTTCTGCACAAAAACGAATCGTGTTACTTGTAACAGAATATTTCAACTGTTAAACTGATACTATTTTTGATTATACAAGTTATCGATGTACAACCCGAATATTTTGAAGTACCTATAGTATAACTGCTGAATATACAGGGTGAGTCATTGCAATGGGAAAGTAAGATAACGGCTTTGCTGTTCGAGATAGATGAACAAATATTCTTGTGATGGTCTAGGCTCATGAGCAGCACATTTCCAAAATATTTCGCGTTATACAAGGTGACTCAAAAATGCGTGACGTATCAAAGTTATACTTTTTCTTATGGGACACCCTGTATTTCACTGCATCTTCGGATTCTCCTTTGTGAGCTGATTTCATCAATGCATCATACTTGCGGTTCTAGCGAGAATGATTGCGCAGAGATATAGGGTGTTCAAAATCGAGATTTTTCAACTTTATGATTTTTTTTTGTCGAAATTTTTTCGAGGATTTTTTGTAGGGGTCGACGAAAAAAAAGATTTTAAATTTCTTTTTGTACACCGTCAGCTAAATTAGAAAAATGTCTCTGTTTTTGAAAGTGATCATTAAGGAATCTGCTAAGAAAATGGCATTTATCCGATAGAAATGAACAAATAATATGACTCAATTAGGTGATTAACTTCGCCCAGTATGTCTGATGACTTTGACGACAAATAATGATGGAAACACCGATCTCCACTTTCTCAAATAAACTATCCAATCTAAAACAAATAATCGTCCTAAGCATGTCCTAGGCTTTTAAAATATTTTGTGCATTAGTGTCTGATAGACAATAATGGAAAGGCCTATTAGGAAAAGCGGAATTTATCTGTGAATCGTGTGTACTGAAATATCCAAATAGGTAAGAAATCGAAATTGTTGTTCGAATGTCTTATTTTGAAATTTGGAAAACAATGTGGTCAGCTTTTTTTCATTATTTTTTCCTCTAAACCTGTCAGGTTTTTTCAGATACTTAATAATAATAATAATAATAATAATAATAATAATGGATTCTATTGACAGGTATAGGTAAATACAAAATAAATGAAAATTGATAGAGAGCTGAGAATATACCTATCAAACGGCAGAATTCAAGTTCAGATCATTTCACCAGTGAGAGTGACGTAATCAGAACTTGCTCTTCCATTCTTGAAACGTAACTTCATTTTTTGACGGCTCTGAATTGTCATGCTAAAACAACTTTTTTTTTCAAGAATATTTGCCTAATTCACAGATGCAAAGTGCAAAATCCACTCACCGGCAAAAAAAACTCGGCCACCAAAAAATGTGCCCAAATTTTTCACCCTGTAACTTTTTCAATCCTTGTCCGATTATTGTGAGATTTCTATCAAATCGTTGATTTATGTTCGGGAATGTTAGCCTGAATATTAGTTTCCGTGAAAAGCTGATGACTTGATGATTATACAGGGAAAACCAAAGTTACTCTTTCACCCTTTAGTTCTAAACGCCCTGTGGCGAAATTGAGTGGTTGAACTTCTCTTCATTATGCTTTGGATTGAAGTGTGATACCTTCTCAACACAATAGTTTTTTATTCACATCAATATCTAATTTTAACGAGAAGATACGAGTTATTAACAACACTCAGAACCTTCATGACCTTATTGATTAACAGCTCAAAGCATTAATATCACTTATTTCTTCTTCATTTTCTCAGCACCGACTTGACAAAACATAATTATAAAAAACAAACAAAAAGCAGACCTGTATAGTCAATAATCGCCGTGGCATCAAGTAGCCTAAAATTCTCCTTGAAAGACGAATCGTAGCTCTTGAAGAGTGTCTGACAAGGCCGTACAAAGGCGAATTAGCCTCTTGAGTTCATCCCTAAGATGCTCTATAGGTTCTGAATTATTATTGTTATAAAAAATTTGAAAACTCCATAGTTTCTTATAAAACACTTTCAGCTTCTCTTAATAAGAAGATATTGTCGTGAATATAGCCATTGGGTTAAGAAGGAACGAAAAAGATCACACTTCATCACACTAATTCAATACAACATGATGAAGCAGAAGGTTGAAAAATGGTTCTGAATTATTGTTAATAAAAATATAAAAAATCCATACTTTCTAAAAATACTTGTATCTTATCTTGAAAAGTGGTTACCGACGTTAATCAAAAACCATTGTGTTAGGAAGGGATCACATTTCAATCCAAAACATAATAGGCTAAGTTTAATCCACCTTTGCGACAGGACGTTGAGAAGTTAAGGGTGAAACAGTGTTGTTGATCAAGCCATCAGGTTCTCTTAGAAACTAATATTCAGCTTAACATTCCGAAACATGAATATACGATTTGTTCAAAATTTCACCAAAATCGGACAAGAATTGAAGAAGTTACAGGGCGAACAATATGGCAAAGATTTTTGGTGGTCGGTTTTTTTTACCGGTGAGTGTATAAATTCAATGGTTCGATGAGTTCTCTTGTGCCTGAATCTAGGTGTTCCCAAGAGATTAACTCCTCTTATATCGATGGCTATCTCACTGTGTGGAAAGAAGTGGCGATCACTCGAAAATGTATAGAGATTGGATATTCATAACTGGGCGTTCAGTAAATAGTACAAGATTCCCTGTAAGTAGTGGCCCAAGCATATTGACCTTACTTTCACCACGAAATCGTCTCGAAAACATCACTGAATGGTCACGCAACGCGTCGTAAATTGTTGAAATAACGTGAAACGTTTTCGTGACGTTTTCAGGACGCTTTCAAGACGAAAGTGAGGTCAAGATGGCTTTGGCCAGAACTGCTATAAACTCACAACTCCTGTAGGTAACATTTGGCAAAATTCATGGAGCTCTTTTTTGCTGTCTACAGATCGTTAGAGTTCCTAAATGTACTTGACACTGCTGTTTTGACGTTTTTTAATATGAGTTCTGGCCCAAGCCATCTTGACCTTACTTTCGCAATGAAATCGTCTCGATAACATCACTGAATGGTCACGCATGCTTCGTAAATTGTTGAAATAACGTGAAACGTTTTCGTGACGTTTTTAGGACGTTTTCAAGACGAAAGTGAGGTCAAGATGGCTTTGGGCCAGAACTGCTATAGACTCACAACTCCTGTAGGCAACATTTGGCAAAATTCATGGAGCTCTTTTTTGCTGTCTACAGATCGTTAGAGTTCCTAAATGTACTTGACACTGCTGTTTTGACGTTTTTTAATATGAGTTCTGGCCCAAGCCATCTTTACCTTACTTTCGCCACGAAATCGTCTCGATAACATCACTGAATGGTCACGCATGCTTCGTAAATTGTTGAAATAACGTGAAACGTTTTCGTGACGTTTTCAGGGCGCTTTCAAGACGAAAGTGAGGTCAAGATGTCTTTGGCCAGAACTGCTATAGACTCACAACTCCTGTAGGCAACATTTGGCAAAATTCATGGAGCTCTTTTTTGCTGTCTACAGATCGTTAGAGTTCCTAAATGTACTTGACACTGCTGTTTTGACGTTTTTTAATATGACTTCTGGCCCAAGCCATCTTGACCTTACTTTCGCCACGAAATCGTCTCGATAACATCACTGAATGGTCACGCATGCTTCGTAAATTGTTGAAATAACGTGAAACGTTTTCGTGACGTTTTCAGGACGCTTTCAAGACGAAAGTGAGGTCAAGATGTCTTTGGCCAGAACTGCTATAGACTCACAACTCCTGTAGGCAACATTTGGCAAAATTCATGGAGCTCTTTTTTGCTGTCTACAGATCGAAAGAGTTCCTAAATGTACTTGAAACTGCTGTTTTGACGTTTTTTAATATGAGTTCTGGCCCAAGCCATCTTGACCTCACTTTCGCCACGAAATCGTCTCGATAACATCACTGAATGGTCACGCATGCTTCGTAAATTGTTGAAATAACGTGAAACGTTTTCGTGACGTTTTCAGGACGCTTTCAAGACGAAAGTGAGGTCAAGATGGCTTTGGCCAGAACTGCTATAGACTCACAACTCCTGTAGGTAACATTTGGCAAAATTCATGGAGCTCTTTTTTGCTGTCTACAGATCGTTAGAGTTCCTAAATGTACTTGACACTGCTGTTTTGACGTTTTTTAATTCGAGTTCTGGCCCAAGCCATCTCGACCTTACTTTCGCCACGAAATCGTCTCGAAAACATCACTGAATGGTCACGCAACGCGTCGTAAATTGTTGAAATAACGTGAAACGTTTTCGTGACGTTTTCAGGACGCTTTCAAGACGAAAGTGAGGTCAAGATGGCTTTGGCCAGAACTGCTATAGACTCACAACTCCTGTAGGCAACATTTGGCAAAATTCATGGAGCTCTTTTTTGCTGTCTACAGATCGTTAGAGTTCCTAAATGTACTTGACACTGCTGTTTTGACGTTTTTCAATATGAGTTTTGGCCCAAGCCATCTTGACCTTACTTTCGCCACGAAATCGTCTCGATAACATCACTGAATGGTCACGCATGCTTCGTAAATTGTTGAAATAACGTGAAACGTTTTCGTGACGTTTTCAGGACGCTTCCTAGACGAAAGTGAGGTCAAGATGGCTTTGGGCCAGAACTGCTATAGACTCACAACTCCTGTAGGTCACATTTGGCAAAATTCATGGAGCTCTTTTTTGCTGTCTACAGATCGTTAGAGTTCCTAAATGTACTTGACACTGCTGTTTTGACGTTTTTTAATATGAGTTCTGGCCCAAGCCATCTTGACCTTACTTTCGCCACGAAATCGTCTCGATAACATCACTGAATGGTCACGCATGCTTCGTAAATTGTTGAAATAACGTGAAACGTTTTCGTGACGTTTTCACGACGCTTTCAAGACGAAAGTGAGGTCACGATGGCTTTGGGCAGAACTGCTATAGACTCACAACTCCTGTAGGTCACATTTGGCAAAATTCATGGAGCTCTTTTTGCTGTCTACAGATCGTTGAGATCGTAATCGTTTTATTTTCAGGTCGTCATCAATTGTGCCATACTGAAAGGACTGAAATACAACCAAGCCACATCGACGTTTCATCAGTGGCGAGACAATAAGCAAGTGTACGGACTGAATTTCAGTTCCAAGGAAGACGCGGATTGTTTTGCCAGAGCCATGTTCCATTCGTTAGAAGTAAGCGAGGAAATATTGCGTCTTTTTTGTCTGTCTTTTGTTCCTAGAGATTTTGTCTAGGGAGATCATTTGTTTTGTGTACTGGTTATTCGTATTTCTTGGTTTATTCTCTTTGTTTTTCATACCATGAGAGATTAAGATGGAAAGGGTTCATTAATTCGTGGAAAAATTATTTGTGAACTTTTTTGTTCTATTCGAATTGAAACGTTAAAATTCGAGTAGACGGTTTTCCTGATGGTTTGAATAATACAATATCGATATCAAAATATCAATTTGAAAAAGATCTTTTCTACAAACGTCAAAAAATGACAAGGTTGAACTATATGAGATTTTTGTATTTAAACTTTATGGTTCTCAATGGAGCAAACATGAAAGAAATCATTAATTTCTGAATGTTTAACAATAATTGAGACCTTTTAAGCTAGTTCAACACTATTTTTTATATTAAGCTAGGCATATTACTACTTTAGAACTACAATTTTTTACGTTTGTAGAAAAACCTCGGCTACGCCTCGTTAAATAATTTGATCATTTTGCTCAGGATAGTGATTGGCACAGGTGCTGTTCGAAGAACTACAATTTTTTTACTTTCCTTTGGAACATACAGTGTGACCCACTTCTAATGGGAACACACCTGTATCTTACGTAATCGTTGGGTAAGGATCCTGAAATTTGCTGGATCGAGAGATATATCAAAAATGCACTCTATGACCAAGTGGGGTAATCTTCAGTGATATACACTGCTCGCCAACAGCCATTTTGTTCCGAGCACCCTGTATTTTCTGATGTAGCGGAAAAAAACTTTATCGAAAATCATTTAAGATGATATTTCAAATTTTGGAATCGGTTCGAAAATAACTGAGCTAGAGGGAGGGGGACATTTATGGTGAATCACCCTGTACCTCCTTCCCATCCTCCCAGGTACTTAGCAACGTAGTCAGACAGCCCGCCCCGCCGCAGTACGCCCCTCCCCCCCAACAGATGCAGCAACAAGTGCCGCCCCAACAGCAACAGCCGCCCGCGCAAACGCAGATGCAGACGCAGCTGCAGCAGCCCCAGCCTCCGCAGCCGCCTTTGCCGCCGCAGATGCAGCAGCAGCAGTACGAGGAGGACATGGGGTACCGCACGATGACGCGGGAAGAGGCGGCCATCTTGCAGGTAGGGAACATGAGAAGAAGAATTTGTTCAAAGATTTTTCACCATATAGTGTACTGTCTAATAGACCAGGCCGACCAGGGGGTATATTCTCGAGCGTTATTCGTATACGAATTCGATCTTCTTAGATAGAAAGATTACACTATGTGGGCGGACGGATCCTTCAGCATGTAGGCCTCCTAGTTCGGGCCCGTTATGCACCCACCTCTGCTGGGAATTGGTTCAGTCATGAAGGTAGCCAATTTCGCGGGCGAAAGAGACCAGCCTTCTCAACGAAACCCTTCTCACACTCTCTGGTTCCAAAACGATGTTCCCGAGATGTGCTTCCCGTATTGCTGCAACTGCTGGGCATTCCGTGAGGATGTGAGTAGCTGACTCCTCGTCCTCCAGGCACCACCTACATTCAGCATCATCAGTGATACCCATAATGTTGAGGTGCCTGTTTAGATGGCAGTGACCCGTGAGGAGCCCTACCACTATTCTTATTTCTTTTCTGCTCAATATGAGCAACGTTTTGGTTCTTCTGATAGAAGGGCCTCCGATATGGAGTTTCGATTGTCTCATGCCTGGAGTCTCTCTCCATACCTCCTGGAATTTCGTTTCCAAGCTTTTCATCATGGTTGAGACGCTCCAGGATCTGGAAACTCCTAAGATTGGTTCTGGTCCAATGGCTGAGCTATTTGCTCCTTGTCTAGCCAGGGAGTCGGCCCTTTCATTACCGGGAATTTCCTTGTGTCCTGGGACCCAAAGGAGTTTCACCTTATTGGCTGCGGATAGCCTTTGAAGCTCATCAATACACTCCGACACCAACAGCGAACTGACCCTGTATGATGTGAGGGCCTTGATCGCCGCCTGGCTGTCAGAGCATATCGTGATCAGCTGGCCATGGTAGCCTCTGTTGATATTTTCTCTAACACAGGCGAGAATGGCAAAAACCTCTGCCTGAAACACTGTAGCAAAGTTCCCCAGGGCCTAACTGAGTTACGCTTTCGGAGATTGCCCATATACCCCAGCTCCTGCCGATCCCTCCATCCTGGAGCCATCTGTGTACCAAATGATTCCAGTGGTAGGGATCAGGCGGTGCCCGAACTGCTCCCAGTCCTCCCTTTTCGGGATAATTGACTTTTGCCTTTTGCTGAATCTAATGACAGGAGTGAAAATGTCCCCCGGCATCTCTAGAAGGGGGCATTCCTTCACCGTCCGATTCCATAGCCATAGCATTCGATCTTCTATTTTATTTCAACATACGTCTCATACGTGAGTGCATCTTTGTTTATTCGTATACGAATTGAATTCGAACGGATCGAGAATTGCTCCCCAGGTAATGGTGACACAGGTGACATTTTCCCATTTTACACTACATGCCTTAATCATGATTTTTTTATTTAAATCAATAATTTTTTTAAAATATAATCAAGATTTCCCCAACCCTGGAAAAAACTACCGATTACTAAATTTTCAATAAAAAAATCTTCCAACATATCCGTCATGAAATCCATTTTGATTCAGGAGCGAAGGATATCGTCGAATCTGATGTCGCCACAACCGCAAACGACATCACCGATGACGCCGCAACAAGGCAGTGCGCCGCCTGTACCGCCCCCTATGATGGTGGGCGGGGCTAGTCCTGTCACGCCCCCTCTCTCGGTAAGTAGAACTTGATCGGAAATTTTTTATGTCTAACCTAATAATTTGGCAAGCCTATCTTGCGAATGGAAGTCGAACTATCATATTCTAGGATTATACTAATTCCGACATTTATTCAAGCCCTAGACTGTTTTAATATTTAGTTTTCATACTTTGATTGATCTTCAAAATTTGTCTGAATGGCTCAAAGTTTGGAAAAAACAGGCGTAGCTCCAGATTTCAGGTGCATTGTTGCAGGTGGACCTATGAGTTATCCGGCTGTGTCTGCCAACGCATCTTCGTATTCTACTAGTAGCAGCTCCAATTTATTTTTCTGATCTTGGGTAAGGTCAAGAATTGCAGTTGATATCGAATGAATCTGTTCATGGTCTGGAAATAATTTGGAGAAATTTATCTCGGAAACAAAATGTGTGATCCATTCTCGTCCGAGCATAGCGTCAAATTTACCCTCAACGACGTAAATATCTAGTCTTCGCGTTTTTTCACCTACTGTCACATTGACAGGAAGCCGGCCAAGACAGATGATTTCATGGCGGGTATAACTAGCAAAATGTCTGTCGGATCTCTGCAAAGAAAACCTCGGTTTAATAAATCGTAGAGTTTTTATGGCTCATGGTGCACCGGTGTCAAGCTCCATCATCAAGGAGCCGATCTTCTGGTTTAGTGCCGCTAATTACATTGATTTTTTCGAGATAATCAATGGGATCAATATTTTCCTGGTAGATATTTTCTACTGGTTGCTCTGAGCTGGACATTTGGTGCTGATGCTGATCTGGAAGAGAAGGGTTTCGGTTCGCGTCTGGTCTGGGGTGCAGTGTAACCCTATCTATTTGTGACTTCTAGTGAGGGTGCAGCCGCTGAAAATTTCACTTTGCTCGTTGTGTGGTGCGTAGCTTCGAGCTTGTGCACTACTTTGTAAGCATCTGTAAAATTTGTTGAGTTTTTAGCAATTAACTAGTCGCACATCTCACGAGATCGAAGTCCATGAAGAAGCTGTTTTACAAGCATTCAATCTAGAAATAGAAAGAACTGTTTCATTTTCTTGCTGGTGAATTTGTCGGAATTTGATACTCTCGGCATACTTATTTTTCGATTTGTCGAAATATTCAATCAGTGTCCTCTTAACATCTTCGTAGGACAGAGTTTCGGGTGCACGAGGATTAACCTAGAGAAGACCTAAAAGAACACAACAGTTATCATCTTCGACTAGAGTTCCTAAATGTACGTGACACTGCTGTTTTGACGTTTTTTGTATAAACGTCAAAACAGCAGTGTCAAGTACATTTAGGAACTCTACCTTCGACAATTCGTCTTTTTCTTTTCGCTAAAACTCATCATTAACAAATTTCCCGTCCTGTACATACACGAAAACAATGTTGATTGATTGATTGATTGATTGATTAATAGCAGAATGATCAGTCAGGGTTCGAAGCCCAAAACACTGCAGCCTTTGGGCCTATTGTATTCCTGATCATGCTGTTGACTTAGGTGAACAGGTTCGCTACCTTGATTAGGTTTAGCAGCCTCTTCACCAAATCATTCGTTGGAAAAGCCTTACTGCTCCCAGAAGGTTATATCTCCAACGCGCTAGTGCTTCGCACTCCAATATTACATGGGTGGCAGATTCCTCCTCTTCATTGCATAGTCTGCATATGGGTTCGTCTGTATAGATGCCCATTCGATGCATATGTTTCCTCAAGGGACAGTGACCGGTTATTAGTCCCGTCACTTGTCTGATCCGACTTCTGATCAGGATCAGAATGTCGTTAGTCACTGTTCTGGACAGTGTTCCAACCATCAGTTCACTGTGTCTTTGTCCTGTGACATTGTTCCAGTATGCCTGGGTAACTTTTAGTTTGTCCAGTTTCTTGTTTTTCGTGAAGGCCACAAGTGCAGTTTTACTAGAATTGACCCTGAGGTCTGCCTTTCTGCACCAGCCCTCTACTATCTTCAGGGCTCGCTGCATCAAGTCTGAAATAATTTCAGGTTGCTGCCCCTCTACCAGAATGACGACATCATCTGCATACCCTTGTGAGTAAATTCCTACATTGTTTAGTTTTTTCAGGAGTTCGTCAATAACCAGATCCCACAGCATGGGAGAAAGAACTCCTCTCTGTGGGCAACCCCTAGAAATCGTCACCTCCATGGTTTCACCAAGCAATGAGGATTCCGCTGTTTTGTTGTGTAGCATGCTTTTTATCCACTGACATGTAGTGTCTTCCACGCCACGCCCAACAACCGCTGCTACCATGGATATGAAGGGTGTGTGGTCAAATGCCCCTTGAATATCCAGGAAAACCGCAAGAGCTATGCTCTTGTTGCTTATTGCGGCTTCAATTTTCCCCACCAGTTGATGTAGTGCCGTTTCACGATGTTACAGCACGCGCTGCAAAATAACCAGGCCGGCCACCAGCGCACCACCTGCGCCCCGCCCGCTCCCCCGCCTCCCCCCGGTCCACCCGCTTCAGGCCCGCCCGCCCCTGGCCTGCCCCCCGCGGTGGCCGCCCCTCCGCCGCCGCCCCCGCCGCCCATGAACATGCAGCGGTCGCAGAGCAGCGACGGCGGCGAGGCGAACTCGCTGGCGGCGCAGCTGCAGAACGCCAGGCTCAAGAGGAACAGCAAGGTGGGTAATTGCAATTGCTAGGAACTTCACAAGTGATACTATTTTGCCGGAATGGGGAGGTTTCCTATTACGAGGTTTTTATCTCACTGTGAAGTTTGCAATAAATTGATATACAGGGCGAGTCATTAGTGTGGCAAAGTGAGATAACGGCTTTACTGTTTGAGATAGATGAACACAAATTTCAGAGCTGATCTAGGATCATGAGCAGCACATTTCCAAATCATTTCGCTTAATACAGGGTGACTCAGAAATGCGTGACGTATCAAAGATATACTTTTTCTTATGGGATACCCCGTATTTGTGAGTTGATTTCATCAATGCATCACACTTGGGGTCTAGCGAGAATGATGACACAAATTTGCAGTCGGCTCTTGCACTATATCTCTCAATTTTCAAGTAAAGATTCAGCTTTGATACAAGATCTTCCTTGATGTTTCAAAATATAATTTTAACACTAAAAAAAACTACCTAAAAGAAATTATAGATGCAAGTCACATAAACGTTACTATTTTTCAACAGAATACTCCACCACCGACTGAGAATAGCGGATCGTCTACAAGCAGTGGCGGTAGTAGTAATTATGGCACCATCGGCAGAGGAGGTGGTGGTAGTATGGCTTCCATGATGGATGAAATGGCAAAGACACTGGCCAGGCGACGAGCAGCAGTAAGTTGATCTTCAAATATTTGTCTGAGACAATTTTTGACAGGTTATAAAATGTCACTTTTCATAGACTATATTCCGAATTCAACTGGTCAGTACTGTCAGTAGATCCACTGACTCTGCTGAAAAGCTGTGTTCCGGCTGGTGAAATTTGTCAGTTGTCATTGATCTGGCAGATGCTTCTGCTTGAGCTAAATAAATAACAGGCATTTTCTGATATCAAAATGATATTATTAATGTATTATTGATAAGCCAAGACTCAATGTTTGAAAAACAACGGAAATGAATGTGTCATTCCTTTCCCCTCAAAACTGATGACAGTTCACTGAAGCCACACTACCTTTTGATAGTCAGCAATTTCAGCAGAATGTGGAGTCGAAATATTTGGAATGAATAGTATATCTGCTCACGAGTATCTGTCAATTTCAGTCAATTTTTTTGATTTCGGAATGAAAATTAGGCAGATTCAGTACTGTCAGTTGAATTCGGAATATAGCCATAGTAATTTCTTGCAACGGGAAAAAAGTTTGTACTTCTTTCCAGAAAAACACTGTTGATGGCTTTTGTTGTGCCAATAACACCATCTCTCTGAGAAAGAACTGCAAGTCCTTTTATCTTCCATTCCACTTCGCGGTTACGTAAATTACTAAATAACCACCAAGTACGCAATTTTTTGAAATCAAATCACAGTATTAGGCTGGCAGATATTTGATTATTTCAAAAGAATGATTAATAAAGATGCCTGAGAGGCGTAATTTCTGTTAAAAATTTCATATTTCACGTCGATAATTTTCTGATTTTAATAAATATCTTCTCAATATTTATTGGTCCTTTTTCCTGATTTTTTTCTGTGACGGGAAAAAAGTTTGGCATTTCATCTCTGTTGGCAGGTTAAATGTCACTTTCCATAAAAGACTTTTTTCCTGTGGACTACTTTTTTCCCGGATATATATCACATATACACTGTTGATTGCTTCTGCTGTGCTATAGTTCCGAAAAATGAGTCATTTTACCTTCCATTTGTAAGAGAGTATCGTATCGAGGAGCTACGTACATATACGCCCTGTATAGTGCTTCTAGATTAATGAGTGTCGATCTATCGATGACACACGGAGTTATGTAAAAGGTGACGGGTATTTTGGGTAGAATTTATCGATGTATGAGTAATATTAAGTAGTTAAGAAGTAGCCGTGATACGGCTAGGTTGTATCTGATACCTATTGTGAATATAGTGGAAATCGTGGAGTACACAGAGTGTTTCATTCTAATAACCGTCCACCAAGCTAACACATTCGACTTCGCGGTTACATATATTACTTAACAACCACTAAATTCGCAATTTTTTGAAATCAAATCACAGAATTAGACTGACAGAAGTGACATCACATATTTGATTACTTCAAAAGAATGATAAAGATGCCTACAACGCAGGTGTCCCTACTGTTAAAAACTTAAAATTTCACGTCGATAATTTTCAGATTTCAAAATAATTTAATATCTTGTCAATATTGATTCGTCCTTTCTTCTGTCTCAGAAAAAAAGTGTATTATACACAGGAAAAAGATTAGATTTTAGCTCCAGGTTGTGTTGTCTCCCGACGCGTATAATAAATAACTTTTTTATTATTATTGAATTGATTTAGGTGGAGAAAAAAGTGCCAGACAAAGAAGAGGAGGACAAAAAAGCGGCGATTTGGGAAAAGACCAACACCCTGCCTAGCAACACGTCAAAGTTCAACTCTGAATCGCCGAAAAGTGTTAGAAAAAGGTTCGGTTCCGCGTCAGAAGAGACCATACTCAAGGTGAACGGCCTATCGGATGCGAGTAGTCTCTCTTTAGGTCCGACAGAGATGGACAGCCTCAAGAACGAGATAGTCAAGGAAGTCAAAAAAGAAATCGCCAAAATGAAACAAGATATTATAGATGGTGAGCCAAACATACAACTTTTGTATTTGAACTAAATCGTCAGTTAATGACATAGGGGTGCTAGTATTGAATGAAATTAGTATGCAATGATTGAATTAGGGCACAGTTAATTTACTTTTCGAAACATCACCGAAAAATGCGAAATTTTTTAACATAAAATCAACCAAAGAAAATCCCCCCCTCCCCCAAATGATATGAAATTTACTCAAATTGAGCATCTGGAACCCTCTCATTTTATAGTTGTTGTGGTTAGTATTGTTGAATAGTTTTGAAATTATTCAAGGCAACAATATTCCCAAGGGAGAAAATCTAAAATTCATTATAAAAATATAGATTGTCATCTGACATCTTGACATTCACAACATGAGCTTGCTCAGTTGCTTGCCAGCTGTCTGACTGTGACCGTGTCACACGTCACATCAGACACGTCATGTAGCTATATTAAACTATCTTGTTTTTGTCACGTGACATGACAGACTGATTTACCTAGTTGATAAATTTATTCGCCAAACTGAAGAAATATAACCGCGATCATTTGAAATTCATAGTACAAGGAGTTGACAATTCAAAAAACAAGAGAAAAGGCATCCTCGCATTTGAAAATACACAGAAATCAATAAGATAGTTCATTATTTCTTCATTATAATGTTATCCATGGCAACAGTTTCAGAATTCATTGTGGAAACATTAAATTGATGAACTCCTGTCATCTGACATCTTGACCAAGGTGGATAGAATATGGTGTAATCACAGACAGTGTTTTGTTTCTCCCAAAACGCTTGACCGCAGATTCCGCAATAATGGCGTATTAGTTCCCAGTTGTCCGCAAGATGGCGACACTACAGATTTTTTTCATGACAGAAAAGGGTGCTTACGCTTACACACCGCTTGCACCAGAAATGATAATATAAATTCATAACATAACCTCAAATCAAATGAGATTACATTTCAAAGTACGAAACTGTAATTCTGGGGAATTTCAATTCTCATCAGTTCTTCCAACCTTGAATTATTGTTGATATTTCGCCATCTAACGGGTAAAATGCGACCCTATATTCCGCGATATTGAAAAGAATCCGTCTGTTAAGTAGGCCGTAGGTCAAGAACTTTGACCGCAAAACAGTAGATGGGATTTGATAGGAGTTTCTACACCATCTTCTGTTCATCCTGATCTTGACATTCACAACATGAGCTTGCTCAGCTGCTTGTCAACTGTCACGCGTCACACCAACACATCATGCCACCTTTTTGTGACAGGACAGACTGATTTAAATGATGCATTCATTGACAGACCGAAAAAAAAAGGTACTCGATCTGGTTAAATAAGGAGGTTTATATGATAAAAAACAAAAGAAGAAGAATCCTCACATTTGAAAATCATGAAAAATCAATGAGATAGCATTTTTTCGTCATTATAGTCGTCTTCCTGGCAACAATTTCAAAGGGAGAAATTATTGAATTTCTTGTGAAAACATTAGATTGGTGACTCCCTGTCATTTGACATATTGACATCCACAACATGAGCTTGCTCAATTGCTTATCAGCTGTCAGACTATCACTATGTCACATCTGCATGTCATGTCATGTCGCCATATTCAACTATCTTGTTTTTGTCACGTGACAAGATTGACTTAAAACGGTCTGTTTAAACAAGAAAGTTCAAATACCAAAGAAAAAATAAGCAGAATCCTAAAAGAATGCTCATATTTGAACAAACCCCTTACAAATAACTGACAGGCGATGAAAAATCCTGTGAGGAGTTTTCTATGAAACCAACCAAGTTAGACCTTTATCTATACTAATCTACAGGGTATGGCACGACGAACTCTGTACTAATCTACAGGGTATGGTACGACAAATTTACACTGAAATTCAACAATTTTGAACAAGACTCATTATCTACATAAAAAAATGTGAGAAGTGTTGAAAAAATTAATGTAGGTCCCTATCGACACAGTGGAGTAATTGAATGCCAATAATTCATTATCAGTCAACTCGCCCATTCAGCTGAACCTGTATATCTTACGGTTTACGAGATCCCAATGATCAGGCTCGAATTCCAGCAACCCTGTATATATTATATCAATTCTTTTTTCCCCAATATACCCACTTTCGATAACGAAACTTATTAGTCATAGATAATAAACTTGTTCGGATATTTATCATTAGAAGAAGAACTCAACTGATTAGTCATTCGGGTGAATCAAGCAATTGTATATCAGTCTCGCACCAGATTTCGTTGCATACGGTCGATTTAAGTGGTTTTAAAAAGAACTATTATTTATAAGTGAGAAATCGAAATTCATCTTTCAGTTCAGTGATTATACAGGGTATGTCACGACGAGCTTACACTATCTCTATATCGAGAATCAGTCGGGAGAAATCCATGAAAATATGCATGCTTATATTTCAGAATACGCTCTCTTCATTTAAAATATTTTCAGCAATGCAGTGTTGCCGCTTCTATCACAAAGTAGCAACAACTTTGTTATTTCAAACAGAATACCCTGTTAAATACTGTCTGTAGGTTAATCGAGGAGGTGGTACATTCATTATCCCAAATTTTTTGGGATTTTCTCTCCTCGTTTCTATAGCATAAAAATATGAAAATGGTAAATTCAAGATCAATTAATGAAAACATCCTGTAACTCCTTTGATTGCCAACGTCACCAATTGTCATTGAAAACTGAAAAGCTTCAAGACATATTATACGACTTCGCAATTGAAAAAATCTCTTCATGTTGAAAACGGGAGCAGAATCGGTCCCGAAACGTCCAAAGATAAGTGAAAATTTGATATTTTTTCTATATACCTTTATTTCTCTTCTCCAAAAATTTTTCGATACAAATTGTCACTGACAAGCTAGTGAATTTTTCTTTTAGGCTCTCTGATAGGAAAATTCTTTAAACGCAGTGACATTTTGGGGCAAATCATCTGATTTGTGCTCACTACACGTATATTGAAATAATATTCATATTTTTTATTTTATAGAAACGAGGAGAGAAAATCCCAAAAAATTTGGAATAATGAAGACTACCCTGTATTTTATTGCATTTTCAGATTTTTCCTGAAGAGATGATTTCATCCATACATCACACTTGGGGTCTATCGGAAATGATTACAGAGATATAGGGTGTTCAAAATCGAGATTTTTCAACTTTAGGTTCTGTTTGTGTCGAAACTATTCATTATCGGCCGAAACAGCTCACATGTCCCTATCTCAACTCTTGATTTACTATTCACTCATATTTAATCGGAACAGATACAGGGTGATCAGAATTCTGAATCTTGAACAACCCTGCATCTGTTCCGATTAAACATCTGTAAATAGTGAATCTGAAGTTGAGATAGCGACATCTGAGCCGTTTTGACCGATAATAAATAGTTTCTACACAAAAAAATCCTAAAGTTGAAAAATCTCGATTTTGAACACCCTATATCTCTGAAATCTTTTTGGATAGACCCCAAGTGTGATATATAGATGAAATCAGCGCTTGAGGGAGAATCTAGAAATGCGATAGACTACAGGGTGTTCTATTTGAGATATCAATGTTGCTGCTACTTTTTAATAGAAGTGGCAACATTGCATTATAGAAAATATTTTAAATGAGGAGAGCATATTCTAAAATATAAGCTTGCACATTTTCATGGATTTCTCCCAACTGATTCTCGATATAAAGTTAGTATAAGCTCCTCGTGACATTATGAAGAGGAAATATTTGTTTGTTCGTTTGTTTGTTGAATTTTTTAAAACCACAAAAAAATACAAAAGATACTGAGAGAATAAAGAAAAGCTAGTTCATAAATGAAATTAGAAATGTTGATTGTCCCTACTTTATTTACTTATTTGGAAATAAACAGTGTATTACTACATTGGACACTACAGGTGAACCCTATAATTTTTTTTATTTTTCAGCAATCAAATCTGAACTGAATCGGAGGTAATTCCTCTCGTATTGGAGAAGATCCAGAACAAACGGAGGAACTTTTGAATTTTTGTATCGTTTTTATATGAACCAGACTAAACAACATTTATAATATTTATTATAAGTAATAATATCGGTATTATTAACGTAAATGATTTACGTTTATGACGTTGGAAAAAAAATGTGTACTATCAAGGATCGGCTGTTCTGTACACCCATATTTACGAAAAGAAATTAGCTAGATACGTTTTTTATATGATGAAAACTTGATGAAAAATTTGATAAGTCATCCGATATTCTTCTTCGTACAGGATAGCTGGAGGATTTTATTGAATTGCTGCATAGGTGTCGTGAAAAGAGTTGTAGAGCACTTTTAACTTGATATTTAAAATAGTATTTATTTTGCTATTATATTATAATTTATATTATTGAGATATTTAAAATGTTTTTGGTGATTCCTATGTTGCGCAGACAGATTGAGGGATTTTATTTTATTTGTGTGGCTCTCTTTCATAGTATTCAATTTTTTTTTCAAATTAATTTGTTTGTGCCTATAAGAAGACTGAATAATCGAAATAAGAAACATGGTATCATGCCGAAAAATATTGAATTGATGAATTATCATGAAGCACTGCCCAAAAAAATCCATCAATTGGAAAAAACAGAGCTTTGGTACATTAACAATCACAGACAAAAATCATTCAAGTCGACCATGTTATATCTCTGCTCAAAACTATTTAATCTATACTTTAACCTTCGTTTGCACAAGCTTGTACTAAGTCATCGCCCTTATCTTGTACTGCGTAACGCCCTGTATATAACTTCATATTCACTCACCGGCAAAAAAACCGGCCACCAAAAAATTTGCACAAATTGTTCACCCTGTACCTTTTTTAATCCTTGTCCGATTATTGTGAAATTTCGATCAAATCGTAGATTAATCTCCCGGAATGGTAGCCTTAATATTTATTTCCGTGGAAAGCTGATGACTTGATCATTATACAGGGAAAAACAAAAGTTACTGTTTCACCCTTTACTTCTTAACGCCCTGTGGCGAAATTGAGTGGTTGAGCTTGGCTTCATTATGCTTTGGATTGAAGTGTGATCCTTTCTTAACAGAATAGTTTTTGATTCACTTCAATGTCTCATTTTTAAGAGAAGATACGAGTGTTTTAAGAAGGTATTCAATTTTAACAATAATCAGAACCTGAATAAACTTATTGATTAACAACTTATAAAAATATTATCACTTATTTCTGCCTCATTTTCTTAGCACTTACCGAAAAAAAACCTAATTTCAAAAAACAAACAAAAAGCACTGTAGTCAATAATGAGTATACCCTCCTGGAGTTTGAATTACAGCATTCAACCGCTGTGGCATCGAATTGATTGAATTTCTCAAGTGGTTTTGAAGAGTTGTCTAATAGTTATTTAACCAACTAGTATATTGATCGCCTTTTAATATACGAGTTGGTTACAAAATTTTTCCGTCGACTATATTTCTCATTTCTCCTGCAATGAAGAAAACTTGGTTCGCGAATTCATCATTCATCCGGAAACTACTAAGAATCACCCTTGTTACTGACATTTGACATTTGTCGAAATGATCAACATAAAAAATAAATTCTTTGTGTTAGAAAACAGGGATCAAAATCGTTTCAGAAACTTGGAAAGGCGAACCCGTTAACGGAAAATCTTCGATGAAATCCATATTTTCGATTTAAATGCAGATTCCGTAAGTTATAGCATAAACAATGAATGCACGCGGTGTATGTTTGGTTGCCTATACAACAATCGTGCATTAATAGACAAATTGATCATTAATAGGGGTCATTAATGAACGATTTCATTAACATTAAACTCACTCGTTAATACGAAGTCGACGGAAATGAATAATTAAGAAACTTTTCCGTCGACTTCGTATTAACGACTAAGTTTAATGTATATGAACTCGTTCATTAATGACCCCTATTAATGGACGATTTGTCTATTAATGCACGATTGTTTTATAGGCAACCAAACATACACCGCGTGCATTCATTGTTTATGCTATAACTAGCGGAATCTGCATTTAAATCGAAAATATGGATTTCATCGACGATTTTCCGTTAACGGGTTCGCCTTTCCAAGTTTCTGACACGATTTTTCTCCCTGTTTTCTAACACAAGGAATTTATTTCTTTTTTCTGTGACGGGAAAAAAGTTTGGCATCTCATCCCTGTTAGCAGGTTATAAAATGTCACTTTTCATAAATTACTTTTTTCCCGTGGGAAAAAAGTGAGTACTTTTTTCCCGGATATATATCACATATATATACACTGTTGATGGCTTTCGTTGTGCTATAGTTCCGAAAAATGAGTCAATAATACCGTCTCCGAGAAAGAACTGCAAGTCCTTTTATCTTCAATTCGTCTTCGCGGTTACGTATATTGCTAAATAACCACTGAATTCGAAATTTCTTGAAATCAAATCACAAAATTAGACTGACAGAAGTGACATCAGATATTTGATTACTTCAAATAAATGATAAAGATGCCTACAACGCGGTGTCCCTACTGTTAAAACCTTAAAATTTCACGTCGATAATATTCTGATTTCAAAATAATGTAGTATCTTCTCAAAATTGATTCGTCCTTTCTTCTGTCACAGAAAAAAATAGTGTATTATACACGGGAAAAATATTAGATTTCAGCTCACGGTTTTTTGTCTCCCTCCGCTACGCGTCGGGAGACAACACAACCTGGAGCTAAAATCTATTACTTTTTTCCCTTGTATAATAAATAACTATATGTTGATCATTTCGACAAATGTCAAATGACACCAATGTCAGTAACAAGGCTACTGGGTGATTCTTAGCAGTTTCCGGATGGATGATGAATTCGTGAACCAAGTTTTCTTCATTGCAGGAGAAATGAGAAATATAGTCGACGGAAAAATTTTGTAACCAACTTGTATATTAAAAGGCGATTAATGATCTCGAACATTAACGCACTCGCTTCGCTCGCACGTTAAAATAAAAACATTGTTTTTAAATTCATCATTATTGATGTACAAGATATATGGAATTATTGAACTTGCTAGTGTAAAAAAAAGAAAAGTTCATTGTGAGGCAAGAATTTTGAAGGAATTTGAGTCTTCTGAATTGATTAAGCATTCCAATAGTGTGTTTTCCGGAAACTTCCGTCTTGGGTTCACTGTTGGATATCTCTGTAAACACTGGAACTGGATAATATAGACATTGGATTTGTTTTTGGAAAACTTCAAGGTTAGTTTTTTCAGTCTCTCAGAAATTGGTTGCACTCTGGTCAGCCGATATAGAAGTTCGTTTGATGGATGGTGAAGGGGATTTTGAGGGGGCCGGATTGCGATTTTACTAAATATACTGCACGCTAGCACAAACCACGCCCACCATAATACGTCATATCTCCAAACATTACCGATATACTCGGAGTCAGCACATCGCACTAAATATACTGTGCTCCAACGCAAGAATACATTTTTTATGATTTTGACACGAATTCGACTGAAGTTCTCTCTTTGTCAATCTCTTGTACGCAGTAAATTCATACACCCAAATGGTCTACTGGTTAGCGCTGTCGACTTTCAGTCTGAAGGTCCATGGTTCGAATCGCTATGAACTTGAACTTTTTTTTGCAATTTATTTTTTTTCACCAATGTTTTTTCACTTCATTCTGGTTTTCCTTTTTCATAAAATATTTGAAGTCAAATAGGTTAGTGCATTTAGGATAAACAGTCTCATTTCATTCAATTTTGTTGAAGAACTCAACTTTTGAAATATATTATTAATCAATGTGTTTCTACACTCCATTCGGTTTTCCTTTCTCAAAAATATTGCAATCAGGGATAGGTTAGTTCGTTGAGGATAAATAGTCTCTGAGTTTTGCCTAAGTAAAGTACTTTGAAGATGAGATATAACGGTGGGCGTGGTATATGTGCTAGCGTACAGTATATTTAGTAAAATCGCTGCCGGATTTTGGTGATGGCTCTCAGGCTAGCTCTTTCTGATACTTCCAAATTGTTCAGTGCCGTCTTCCTAGTGTTTATGTATAATGGGTGAGCATACTCGAGAATTGGGCGGCAAATGGTTTTGTAAATATGGGCTGCGGTTCTTTTGCTAACCCCTTTATTCTTGTAAGTTAGGCTTCGAAGATGTTTAGATCTTGTGATGCACTTTCTTTTCATCAACTGGGATAGTTAAAGTTTAGTTTTTGATCTAAGTGCACACCCAGATATTCAACTAATGCCCTAGTTCTCTCTACATGATTGTTCACAGTTACCGTGGGTGAATCATCTGATATTTTTTGATTGAAGAGTATCAGTTGGGATTGTTTTGGATTTGGTTTTCGCCTCCACTTGTCACACCATCTCATAGTGTTTAGAATCGCGTTTTGTAACTCTTCAACTGCTTTTTCAAGTGATTCATGATGATTTATAATGGCTGTATCATCAGCAAATTGTATGCCATAGATGAATGAATAAGAAGGGACGAAAAAGGATCACACTTCAATTCAAAACATGATGGAGCAGAAGGTTGGAGAATGGTTCTGAATCATTGTTAATATGAAAAGATCCATACTTTCTTGAAACACTTGTATCTTCTTTTGAAAAGTGGATATCGACGTGAATCAAAATCCATTGTGTTGAGAAGGAGTCACACTTTAATCCAAAACATAATGAAGCTGAGTTTAACTACTCACCTTTTCCACAGGAGGTTAGGAAGTTGAGGGTGAAAGAGTATATTTTGTTTTTCCCTGTATAATGATCAGGTCATCAGCATTTTAGGACCTAATATCCAGGCTAACATTCTGAAACAGGAATATACGATTTGATCGAAATTTCAACAAAATCAGACAAGAATTGAAAAAGTTACAGGGCGAAAAATGTTGCAAATTTTTTTTGAGACCGGTTTTTTTGCCGGTGAGTTTACTATACAGGGTATGTCACGAAGAGCTTACACTATCTTCATATCGAGAAGCAGTCGAGAGAAATCCATGAAAATGTGCATGGCTATATTTCAGAATATGCTCTCTTCATTTAACATATTTTCGACAATGCAGTGTTGCCGCTTCTACCAGAAAGTAGTAGCAACATTGATATTTCAAATGGAATACCCTATATTTTATCGCATTTTTAGATTCTGCCTGAAGAGCTGATTTCATCGATATATCACACTTGGGGTCTATCGAAAATGATTACAGAGATATAGGGAGTTGAAAAATCTCTATTTTGAACACCCTATATCTCTATAATCATTTCCGATAGACTCCAAGTGTGATATATATCGATGAAATCAGCCCTTCAGGGAGAACTCGAGAATGCAATAAAAAACAGGGTATTCTATTTGAAATAACAAAATTGTTGCTACTTTTTGATAGAAGCGGCAACACTGTATTGCTGAAAATATTTCAAATGAAGAAAGCATATTCTAAAATATAGGCATGCATATTTTCATGGATTTCTCCCGACTGATTCTCGATATAGAGAAAGTGTAAGTTCGTCGTGACATATCCTGTATAATATAGCTTAAGGGACTTCCATTCACAATGTTATTCATCCTCAAAAGGTGTGTCTCATTTTTTGGGGCTCATGTTCATTCATTCATCGATCTACAGCGTTTATACAGTGTGTATTGAGACAACAGAATGTACAGGGTGTTTCAAAATGACGCTGCCGGAATGTAAATGCAGATAGAGCATCAAAAATTGTAGTGGCCCGTATTTTTATTATTTTGTCGGGATTCCTATATTTGATGGCCTCAAGGGAAGGTACGGAGGAATTTGTATGTTTTTCATTAAATTCTGTTTGTAGTTTAATCGGGGAGGCAAATTCATTTCTCAGAATTTTTGGGATTTTCTCCCGAGTATCAATAAAAATTAATTAAATTCAAACAAAATACACCACAACCGAAACAAAAATCAATAACAGTGAATATAAATTGAGACCAAACATCAAAGAGTTGTATTTATAATATACCTTGTGTTAGTGAAAAGTGTTATATACATATATATATAGGTGAAACCAAGAAAACTTTCTTAGCGAAGAGGAAATAGTATAAAAACTATATTTTTCATTTTTTGTTCACTTCCTCAAGCCGGAAACGGCTTCGGTTTTGAATTTTTAAATGGAACATTTTTGGATTTCTGAGACAATTATGAATCAGAATATGACATTTAGAGTCGCTTTTATTATTGAATCTAGGTGGTCATGATTCAACGTAAACAAATCTAATGCCTTAGGTGATATCAGAAAATTACATTCGCGAAGTTTTAGTGACTAGTATGATAGATAAGAATAAGAATAAGTGAGCAAAATAATGTTTTATTCAAATTGTGAACAATTTTTAAGAAGCACTCCAAAGAAAAGATTTTCTGACGAATCTAACTATACTAATTCTGGCAATAGGAGAAACCAAAGACGATTTGCAAAGAATTGTTTGGTCATCTTCAATGCAGATTCGTTCCCTAAACGTCGAAAAATAAATGAAAATTTGATATTTTTTCGATATATCTATATTTCTCTTGTTGAACATTTTTCAAAACAAAGGTACTGAAAATCGAATAATTTCATACTCTTCAATACACCTGTATCCTTGTTCTTCAAACATTTTTGGCCGAGGTGTCACTGACCATCAATGAAATTTCTCTTTTAGGTATCTGATTGAAAATTGAAATTTAAAGTGCAGTGACATTTTGGGAAAAATCTCCTGATTTGTAGTCACTACAAGTGTATTTGAATTATTACTTATATTTCAATTCTTAGAGAAAAGGGCAGAACATCCCAAAGATTCTGAAAAATGAATGTTTTTCGTTATTTCTCAGAAATATCAACCGATCATCAGAATAACATGCAAAATGTATGAGCATTTTCAGTTTTGTTGTCTTTGATGGAGATCGCCACTGATTGTTTTTTTTTTTCAAGTTTTTTCATCTTCTTGTTTCCAAATGGAACTTTCTTGTCAATATTGCCATTTTTTCTCGAAGTTAACCACACAAACCGGGTCAGCAATAAGTTAACCAGTCAATTTTCCTCCAATATTGATGGGAATAAATATTTGATTCTGTTACAGAGGACGAATTTCTTTATTCGATATATTAGTATTACTACTGAAACCCAACAATAAACAAAAACAGCTGACAAACTGACATCTGTCAAGCTTCACAAGTATACCGTGACATCATAATAAAGTTGCCGTGACGTCATCAGAAATTAACCTGTTTTGTCTGGTTGTGTTCGAGAAAAAATGACTTTGTTTTGAGGTTCTATGTTTTTATTCTTGCCTGATAGTTTTTCGGTAAAACATGAAATCTTTACTTCAAGTAGTGATGCATTGACTTTTGTCTTTTTCCTCGTAAACTGATGTCAATTAATCATTTACCTACCTCTTACCTCTATTGAAAATAACTGAACTGAAATTATTCATTTATAAATTTTTTTAGACATACCAAATTTCCACGAGGTGATTAGTCGGATTCCACTCTTTATCTGCATAGTTTTATTCTGAAATACCCAGTATGTTTCATTGTGTTTTTGAATTTACTAAATTCTCCATGTGTTGGGCTCGAAATGAGCCGCTAAAATGATGAAAAAAAATCAGTATTCCTAGTTGTTTCTCGAGGCAATATGTTCAAAGGTTTAGACAAAATAGTGCCAATAATTTATGTTTTCTGGATTGGTGAATGACACAATATATTTTTAGTTGTGGTTTTCAAAGTTTTTCATAGATTGCTCTATCGGGTGCTACTCCGAAAAGTTCCCGGACTAAAAGAAAATAACCATATTATGTATATTATACATAGACTTCCTTTAGACGCTTTTTAGAGTAGTGTCATATATGTCATACATCGAAAATACTGGAAATTATTATTTTTCAGCAAAATTGGACTTTTGCTTGTCAGCCAATTATACATATTTCCAGCAGTTGATCATTGAAATTATTTGATTTCTTCATATTCCATGTATTTGTTGAAAAATAATGTTTCATCTCATAATATTTGCAATGATCTTTGAATTTCATTGAACAAATTGAAACAGTGAGCAAATTGTATAAACCTGACATAATCATTATAAAAGGACTCTTAATTGATATAATATAATAAATTTGTGATATTGTATTATCTATTACATTTATTTTCGTGTATTTTATTGTATATTTCTTGTCGCCCATTTTATATATTTATACACTCTAAGTTCTTTATTTTCTATGTGATCTCAAGTCAAAATTTAGCACAAGGTTTGTCAAAACCTATTTATTTCAAAAATGGATTCTTTATGCATTAACTTTTATGTTGTAAATTTTAAAGTGTATTTGAAATAAATAAATCCTAAATAACCAACCATCTTTTATCCTTCCATGATGAAAATGCTATCAGCCATCACACTATATTGTTCACATGAAGATCAGTCGAACAAAAAAAACTACAATAATGATAACACCCTGATGTACTTGAATGCAACATATTTATTCAAGATTAGTAAGGATACCGGAGTTAAAAGCAAAATAACATATAATTTCGACTCTAATGAATAAATTTTTTTACTTCAAAGAGAGAGAATATTTTTGTTCTGGTGATGCTGTACCACAGATTAATCGTACATCTATGAACACCCTGTATGATATTACCCAAGTTTAGTAAACTAGACAAGTGGCTGAATTACTCGTGGTCGCATTATCATGTCGGCATCCTGCCTGCTGTTGATCTGTATATATTTTTTGTTCTTGATTTGTTATGAATTGAGCATAAAGGTCATCACAGGTAGGTAATGATTGTTTGAAATTTTATAAACCCTTCAAAACCTAGGAAATCAAGGCCGTCGTCCTTCCTACTATTTTTTTTTTTTCGGGGTGTCCAAGAAAAAAGTTATGAAGTCGGATTCAGGTCCTTGTTTCAGGGGGTCCGGACCTGTACCCTGTGGGTTTGTACAAGGATGGAGACTTAGTGCCTAAATCTTTCGAACCATTCCCATCAGCCGAGAGTTATCATTTGTGTAGTGATTCAGGCTTTCAAGGATATTTTTTCTTCTTCTCGAGGGTCTCGTAAAGTCTCGTTAATTCAAGTTTTTCTACGAGCACATACGTTCATAATGTATCATGTGATTCAATGAGATGAGGTTTGGGAATGGTTCGAAAACTATAGGCTCGTGATATTTGAACCCGGGATCTCTCCATCTGAAATCACGCACGTGGCTCACTTGGCTATCGCAGTAGTTGCAAAAGTTTCTACAAAACGTGTTCATATCAATGAACTCAATATGTGAACACCATTCATACACGATCACCAAGTCGTCAACGTATGATCTAAGGTTAACGTTATGCGCCTGCCGAAGTCCCAAAGCAATTCCGACATTCGTCTAGCTAGAGATCAGCATCGAGGTCAAGTGACGTCACCCACAACACATGATATTTCTTCGGATACGTAAAAAGCAAAACGTAAAAGAATTAAGGTTTGGTTGTGAATGCCGCTTTATGTTTTGAATGAGTTGTTTGTTTATAAGTTCTTAGTTTTGAAACATTCGCACTAGAGGCCATCTGTCTAGTTTATTAATCTTGGGTCGTATCACAGAATTTTTCTTCGAGTCGATCTAGTTTGAGGTCATAAGCTGATATGTTATGTTTTGTGATATTTTGAATCTGTCAAATGTGTCAAAAAAAAACGATTTTAATATTTTTCAAATATTGTCGTTACTCAAATTTCATCAAAAGTTTATTGGGTTTATGAGGAAAGAAGCCATAATATTATATTATTTCATTGCAAAAACGAGTCGTGGATTGTTTGGAATTCAATAGTGAAAAATGGAAAGCAGTCAGCGTCGTAAACATTTCAGTGATTTGCAAGATTTGGACATGAAAATTATTGAAGGCATCCCTTGGGCAGAAGAAATGTGGTCCATTTTATTGAATGGCTTGACCAAAACTTTCCTGAACTGGACTAAAGTAGCATGCAAAATGGGCAAGAAAGAAGAGGATATGAAGGAGTGGGTAGAAACGTTTATTGAACACTATGAAGATACCTGCTGTGAATTGGTTTCTGATATAGAACATTTACAAAGCAGTCTCATTGCAAGTATTGAAGGGTCTCTTGAAAAATTAGAAAAACTTTGTAAGGCCCTACATGTTGTGATGCCAGTCTTTGGACAAGGAAATCTGGGTCTGTATCAGGAGCATTATCAGTTGAAGAATATCATTGAGGAATATGAGTTCAGGGTGGAAACCAAAAGATCAGAGCTGAACAAGCTTCGCAAAAAACAGTTGGATTTATGTCATAGCTTGGGTAGAGATACTAGAATCATACAAGATAATCCACTTCCTACTGAAGAAGAAATACAGGAATTCAAGAACTATTTGGAAAATTTAGAACAGGAGCAGTTCAATAGGTTTGAGAAATTTTGTGACATGAAGAAGGAAATTTGCATTATAACAAAGGAACTCAATTTCAAACCCTCCACTCTGTTTGAAAATGAAATTTTATCCTCTGATGAATCAAAATTTTTATTAACTGATGAAAATATGATGGAACTAGCAAATTTCTACAATACTCTGAAGAAGGAGCAAGAAAATGTCAGAGAAGAAATATCTGAGTTGATTAGCAAAATTGATGATTACTGGAACCTTTTGGAAATACCTCTACTTGAGAGAGAAGAATTTCGTCAGAAACATTCAGGATGGTCCTTTGATGTTTTAGATGTTCTAAGGCTTGAAGTGAGGAGATGTGAAAATCTTAAAAAGGCCAACATCAAGATATTTGTTGATAAGTTGAGACAAGAACTTGTACAAATTTGGGACAAATGTCATTGTGTTGATACAGTGAAACATGACTTTTCTTTGTTCTATTCTGACTGCTATACTGAGGATCTGTTAGAATTACATGAATTCGAATTGAAAAAATGGGTGGCTTATTATGAAGAAAACAAGGAGATTCTTGGTTTGCTGAAAAAGCACTCAAGGTTGTGGTCAAAAATGATTGAGCTGGAGAAATCTGCTGCTAATCCTGATAGATTCAATAACAGAGGTGGACAGCTTCTCAAAGAAGAAAAAGAAAGAAACACATTGTCAAAAGAAATTCCAAAAATTGAACATGCTCTTGAGAAACTGGCTGATACATACAATAGTCATAAAGGTACCCCATTCAAGACCTATGGTGACACAGTTCAGGATTACATAGCAAATTTACATGCTGAAAGAGAGAATGCTAAAAAGAACAAGTTGAGTACTAGAAAATTGCAAAGAGAAAATACCATGCTGCTGACATTAACTCCCAGCAAATGTGTTCAGTCTTTGTTTCATGGCCCCAGTTCTTCAAAGAGAAAGTTACCACAAACTCCACGAACTGCTTCCAGTAAAAAACCCAGAGCAACTCCTGGACATACCCCATCAATTCCAAGAAAAGCCAAAATACCATCTATTGTTATATCATCAGTCAATAATTCAAAACGTCATTCTATAGAACGTAAAAAGAGACTAGAAAAAATAAGAAGGAGGAGTGTTTTGAAAGCAGAAAATTGTGCTCAGATAATGTCCAATACCCAGTCCACTGACTACATGGATTTTGAGAGTGAAATTTCAGTTAGAAAAGATTGTAGAAGTACCATTAATCCTTTTGCTAAATCTTCTGAGGAACATCTTCAAACTCCTGTTGCTAGTAGCACCAAGGGTCAGCTTACTCCCAAGCATTTACTCTCTAGAAGGGATACACCAAGTAAACCTTTTTCTCCTGGTAAAAGTAAAACTAATTTAACAGCAGCCAAGTCAAATCTCAAGCTTATATTTTGATTTACTTGATTTGAGAATAATTATTAGTTGTACAAGGTGGGTCAGGATAGATCCAACAAACTTCATGTTCTGGTCCCTCTCTTTATTTCCAGTTGAAAAGAAAAGTTGATGATGGAACAATGTTGAGAAATTGTATTTACCTATGAGAAGCAGGTTTTCTTATGTGATATGTGCATATTTTTATTCACATCCTGTATAAAAGGGTCACACTAGTATTATTTTTTTACTGAGAATATCAGGAATTATTTTGAATAATAAAGTCTAATTCTAAATGAAAATCTGAAAAGAGAGGAAAGTTTTCTCCTCTTCCATTTTTGTCTTCTATGCTACACCAATGTAGCTGCATTGAAATATAGAGAAATTGATAATTCTTCATTTGTCTCCCATTTTTTTTTATTTATGCTGCTGACTTTTCTTCCATCCAAGTAATGAATCATAGATAATTAAATATTGTGTCATTGACAAATTGGTGCCATGTAGAACTAGATATAATATGTTCAATTGAGATGAAAATAATCATTGAATTGGAAAGTCAACTGTAAAGTTCTCATACTTCATGACATATGACATTAAGAAGTGTACAGTGGCACATAAAAAGAGATGACCTCTCTTTACTTTATTATGGTTACCTCCTTAGCACTGAAGACCAAATGGAAGAGAACTTTTCTCTCTCTTGTTCATGTTAGTAAGAGCTCAATTGAATTACTTTCAATCTGTAGGTGATATCTTGATGAATAATTGTAGAACTATAAAGTTTCAACCAGTTTTTATATTTGAATCACAGTGTACTCCACTGGAAAATTTTAAAAATAATGTGAGAAAATGATTGCTCATTTTCTATATTGTGCTGATAGAATACAGTATTTTGATGTTCAGTTTTATTCTCGGTTTTATTAGTCCTTTTTATTATATGTTTTATGTTTCTTGAGTTCTTGTTGAACAAGCAATATTCGTTTTTTGCGGCTACTCTGGTGGTGGCTATTTTGTTTTATATTACATTTTTATATTTTCACAATAAAATTTCTCATAGAGAACCTGTTATTTTTCTTTCAATAACTGTATGAGACGTATGGGGAAGCCAGAAAAATTCGTAGTGAGTCGTAGTATATTCGAAGTCAACGAGTTTTATCAATTTTTGCATCGGGTTATTCCTTTCCGTTTCATTTCACAAGGCCCAACATTATTTTGCTTGGGCCCGAAAATTCCTTGATCCGGCTCTGTCTGCCACTAACGTAAATTTGACCACGCGAAACAACCGTACCAGCATATATCTACTATTGCTATATATGGCGCATCGCCTATACGATATCTCAACAAAAATGAGAGGTACTTTTCGGAAAGTGAAGGATGGAAACAGCCAAATTGGTTTGACAACTTTTGTATTATTTTTTCCCTACGTCGGCATCAACGCCTATTGGTCGATTTCGTTACCAGTAGTGATATTCTTTCGTTCTGAACAAACTGATACATTTCATTTGAACTGAACTGAATCAGTTGACATGCAATGGACGTCATTTGAAAGAACGCATATTAACTGATTCAGTTCAGTTCAAGTGAAATATTTCAGTTAATTCAGATTGAAAGAATATCACTAGTATGGTCAGCTGTCATATGTCAATAATGTCATATGATTCCAACTTGTTTTCCTATGTCCTATGACATTTATGACAATTAAAAATTATAAAATGTTGGTGTTTGGTTTGATGGGATATGGATAGAATTTTGGGTGCATTTCTACAGACTTATTTCTCTCATTTCAGTGGATATTGAATATTTTTGAATCATGACGGACAGTGACGAGGAAATTAATAAAAGCAAGAAATACTTAACTGGATTTTTCTTTGGAAATATTGACGATTCTGGTAATCTTGAGAGCGACGTTTTCGACTCCAGTGAACGAAAACAACTAATATCTCTATCAAGGTATGCATTGACTTGCATTGATGAACTATTCAGGATCAATAGGTACTACGCATTTTCTTTCCAGGTTGGGATTCAGTTCCTACTTTGATGATATATATAAAGATGAAAAAATCAAAGATGAAGTAGACAGTGATGGTGAAACACAATCCTCATTCACTATCAAGCAAGAGCATATAGATATCAAGAATGAAGGCTATGAATCTCTGGGTAGCCAGGGTGACAGCCAATATTATTCTGATCTAAGCCAGCGTAGTGACCTGAGTGACCCAAGAACCCTGAGCCAGAACACTTATGATTCTGGTGTGGATCCAAAGTCTCCTTCAGCACAGGATTATTCTGATATAACTGAGTTGGCAGATGATGAATGTAGTGGGTTGAATGAGGACTATGATGCAGATGATGAAAGACCTAAAAAAGATGATCAACTCATGCCTCCTCCTCCTACACCATCTACCAAGGGGTCTCAGGAGTTTGATTCACTTGGTTCAAATGAAATGGATAAGAGGAAGCTTGAGACTCCATTGGCAGCTATGTTACCCTCTAAATATGCTAATGTTGATGTAACAGAATTGTTTCCAGATTTCAGACATGGAAAAGTATGTGAAAAGTTTTCACAAGATCATCATATTGATAAATTGATTCTAACAATTTCAATTATAGGTGTTGAGGTTCTCTAGAGTTTTTGGACCTGGAAAACCAAGCAGTTTGCCAAACATATGGAAAAATGTGAGAAAGAAAAGGAAGAAGCATAAACATAAAGAAAACAATCAGCATGAATCTGATTCAAATTCAGAGGAGGATAAACCTCAGGGCAGAGGTTGGTTCTTTGACTATGCAGAACCAAAACCTGAGTTACTGAAGACTGATGATGAGGTTCAGATAATCAAATTATTATAACTTTTATTGAGAACATATTTTTCAGGAGACATTTTTGAAACCTGTAGAAACTTCTAATGAGGATAACAAACAAGACATTGAGAAAAAAGATGATTCAGGGCCCAAAGCTGCTGATTGGAGGTTTGGGCCAGCTCAAATTTGGTATGATATGCTAGAGGTGCCAGAAACAGGTGATGGTTTCAATTATGGATTCAAAGTGAAGGAGAAAACAGATGAAACAGAGGTAAGTGAATAATTAATAACATCTTCATTCAATCAAGGCATTGTTGAGGTTTCAAAACGTTATATTATAACTTTGCACGTCTAATCCATATTTCAAAGCAACATTAGTTAAATTTTTCCTGGATAGATGAAGACAGAATTATTCACTCAAATATGGTAACTGATTCAGTTCAAGTTGACTAAAATATTTCAGTTAGTTCATATGCCAACTTGTATTTGAAAAACTGTGAAAGAAAAGTCAGAAAATATGAGCTTATATCACAAATATCACATACAAAATTATATCACCACTTCAGAAGTATTTGAACATAGCTTTCATTGCTAAAAATACTATTCATAGTCTTGTGGGTAACCTCATAGGTGAAATTAAAACTAATGATATAGCAGGTATTGATGAAAAAATTGTAATGAGATGAAGTACATTGGGCAAACACATCAAAGCATGGTCACAATGTTCAAAGAACATATTACTCCCAATGGGTCTGATAAATCAAGTGTTGTTCAACATATTTTCATGAGAAGTCACCCTATCATTCTAGATAATTTGGGACTCCTTGAACATGTTGAAAACAATAGCTCCCATGCACATATGTCAGATGACCATGTACAGATAAATGCTTGACACACTAACCTCTTGTATTTATTTTCAATAAAAAAATCATTGAATACTGTCTTCTTCATTAACAAATCCAATAAGTAACTACACTGATTTTTTATTTGCAAATGAAAACAAGAGGTGTAGTGTACAAATTTTTCCTGGATAGATGAAGACTGAATTATCTACACAAATATGGTAACTGATTCAGTTTAGTTCAAGTAAGATATTTCAGTTAGTTTAGAAAGCAAGAATATCACTCATGTCTGTCACAAAACTTTTTTAGCAGTCAAAATAATCTGAAACTGAATATTTGTTAGTGTCAGTGGTGTCAATAAACCTGAAAAGCAATAATACTTCAAGTGATGTTTTGTCATATGCCAACTTGTATTTGAAAAACTGTGAAAGAAAAGTCAGAAAATATGAGCTTATATCACAAATATCACATACAAAATTATGTCACCACTTCAGAAGTATTCGAACATAGCTTTCATTGCTAAAAATACTATTCATATGGGTAACCTTAAAGGTGAAATTGAAACTAATGATATGGCAGGTATTTCTGAAAAAAAAATGTAATGAGATGAAATACATTGGGCAAACACATCAAATCATAGTCACAATGTTCAAAGAACATATTAGCCACTCCATATATATTTTAATCAGATTTATAAATCAAGTGTTGTTCAACATATTTTCATTTCTAGATAATTTGGGACTCCTCAAACATGTTACAAACAATAGCTCCCATGCACATATGTCAGATGATAATGCTTGACACACTAACCTCTTGTATTTATTTTTTTTTTAATTGAAAAATCATTGAATACTGTCTTCTGCATTAACAAATCCAATAAGTAACTACAAAGATTTTTTTATTGCAAATAAAAACAAGAGGTGTAGTGTGTCAAGCTTTTATCTGTACATGTACAACTTTTTCCTGGATAGATGAAGACTGAATTATCTACACAAATATGGTAACTGATTCAGTTCAGTTCAAATATGATAGATTTGATATGATAGATATTTCAGTTAGTTCAGAGAGCCAGAATATCACTCATGTCTGTCACAAAACTTTTTTAGCAGTCTAAATAATCTGAAACTAAATATTTGTTAGTGTCATATGCCAACTGGTATTTGAAAAACTGTGAAAGAAAAGTTGGAAAATATGAGCTTATATCACAAATATCACATACAGAATTATGTCACCACTTCAGAAGTATTTGAACATAGCTTTCATTGCTAAAAATACTATTCATAGTCTTGTAGGTAACCTTGAAGGTGAAATTGAAACTAATGATATGGCAGGTATTTATGAAAAAAATGTAATGAGATGAAATACATTGGGCAAACACATCAAAGCATGGTCACACTGTTCAAAGAACATAATACTCACCCCAGATATAATTTTATTGGTTTGATGAATCAAGTGTTGTTCAACATATTTTCAAGACAAGTCACCCTAGCACCCTAGCATCCTAGATAATTTGGGACTCCTCAAACACGTTACAAACAATAGCTCACATGCACATATAGGTTGTTATGTACAGATAAATGCTACAGTCTCATATTGTTTGGTATGTTTATAAAAATTGTTTTGTCCTCATTATTGTCATAATATTATTTTAGGTACCATTATCTGATGATGGCTGTAGTGCCGAAACCGATAACTTTTTAAGGAAGTTTTTATATAAAGTGTGGTCGACCGACTTTGTGTTCTTTTCTCTCATTTTTCTCTTGGGATATACGTCAGTTGTTTCTTAGGAATAATAAAGATGATGATGATGATGAAAAAAAAAATAGATTCATGAATAAATCGTGGTGCATATTTATTGTTATTCAGTCTGAGGGATAAACTATCCCCTCTTTTTTTTTTCAAGTATCAGCCCCACCAACCGGAAACCAACCAGTCCATCCCCTCGGAAGAAGAGTACCCCGATGACGCGTTCCTCATGGTCACCCAGCTGCACTGGGAGGACGACGTCGTGTGGGACGGCAACGACATCAAGCACAAGGTATATACAAGGTGTCCCAGAACAACGTACCATAAATTCTACAGGCTGGATTGAAGGCCAAAATAGGCCGATTGAAATCAACTTACCTCTATATAAAAATGCACCGTTGGGCCGTGAGAGAGCTATGAATAGTGATGGGGGGGGGGTTATTTAGCTGGGTATTCATAAATTGGGCATTTATCTGGGTATTTACCTTAATGGTAAGTACCCATCCAATAGTGGGTATTTATGAAAAACGATTTGAAATTGTCGATGGCACAAAAATGTAGTAAAATGTTTGACATCGCGCCAGATAATAGGAAAAGAAGCAGAAGAAGAAGAGAAACAATAACATAACCTCACTTTCTCAGTTTCACTTTTGCACTTTGCCACAAGTCTGAATAAAATGATGAAAAAGAAAGATCCAGCTCGGTCTTGATCTAATATAGAAAAAAAAGTGTTAGCTGTAATTACTGTAAAACCGAATACAAACACTCAAATGTCAAAAAAATACAAAAACATATACTAAAAATGTTTCATTTTGTTTTATAAGTGGGTAGTTTTTTTTTAAATATAGATTTTGTTGTTTATTGTAGTTTTTTGTCCAGGGTGTCATTTCTGTAGTACCAGATCCCAGACCTCTGGTCGATTTTGTTGAGTTCTTTGAGAGTTGTTCAATCTCAACAATGATTTTGTCAGAGGTTTTGGTTGTTTAGAAGGTTGTCAAATCCAAAAACCTGTTTTAAGACATTAAACTTGCAAAAATAGTGTAATAAAGTGCAATTTTCCATGTTTTCTGTTGAAAAGTTCATAAACACAAAATATCCTTATAAATACCCAGCTCCTAGGTTATTTACCCGGGTAAATACACCTCAATCATAAATATCCGGGTATCACCCATCACTAGCTATGAACAACAATTTCATTTCCAAATTGTCTTCAATATTTCGAAATCCTTGAAAGATACTGCTCTGAAATTGCTAGGGCAATGTACTATAGTACATGTCATACTAATTCAATCAATATACCTACTGGGAGTTATTATTTTGCATTCCCTTTGATAAAAATTGATGTAACTTTTTTTTTAGTACGGCACTTACCATATTTCGATATTTCAAAGAATGACAATAATAATTATGTAAAGGTGGCCTTCCACACCAGCTTTTTGCTGCTAGCTTTTCATGGTGAGCCAATCAGGTGTCTCCAAATTTAGCTGCTGCTTTCTCAAGTTCATGATGCTTGATGTAGGTCCAAGTTTTACTTTTCAACGGCAAATAGTTTCACATCTTTGTCTGATTTGATGCTATGCTATTTTAAAAAATATCTGAGAGAACGTCTGTCGAAGTTATTCATACTGTGACAGCAGTAATATTGGTATAATATTATAAAATAAAGAGTTCAATTTGCTTTTGCGGGTCGTCTAGCGACATTTTCGATAGGATCAACTAATGTGAGCAAAACATGGAACAAATCATGTCATCCTTAAATTTTTGAAGTATTTATGATAGGATGAACCCAAAATCGACTCCTTCTAGGTCTATCATTCAAAAAAGTCCCATAGTGTAGAGGTACTAGGCATCTGCCTTGCAATATTCTGGTTGCTGACGAACACCATCCATCACAATAATAATTACACAAATATTTGACTATGACATATCTTTTATGTCACAATCAAATCATGATTCAAATAATTACAGATCCTATACATCTGACATTTCATCAATCATTTGACGTACTCAGTTTTTTGTTTATATTTTTCTTTGGTTTTCAAGATGAATAACAAAATTCATTCTGGTGCTTCTCACCTTGTACGTTTTCATAATCACTGTTTTAAATTGTTTCTAATAGCACCAGTTTGGTTTTATTTTCCTTCGACAGGTGCTGCAGAAGCTCAGCTCGAAAACGAACGCGGCGGGGTGGGTGCCGAGCAGCGGCAACAGGACAGCGCAGGCGTTCAGCCAGCCGGGAAAGGGGGGGACCGGGGTCAGGATGCCTGCCGTACCTAACGCGCCCCTGCAGGGGTTGAAGACCAAGACGCAAATGTAAGGGTTACTTTTGTTTGCACCAATGTCATTTCTATTAACCGTCTCATAATCAAAATGGAAGCGATATCTCGACGGTTTTTTTTTCGCCAACTTTATTGAATGTTATGGTGATGACTGATCGATTTTCCTCTCTTCTTATTACTTGAAATCAATTATCAATTCGAATTATCTCAGGTTGAAACCTAGACCTGACCAGGATCAAGATGACACCTGGTATTCCATTTTCCCAGTGGAAAACGAAGATTTGGTCTACGGCCGTTGGGAAGACGATGTCATTTGGGATGCAGAAAATATGACCAAAGTACCGAAACCGCTCATTTTGACTTTGGATCCTAACGATGAAAATATCATTCTCGGTATCCCAGATGATATAGATCCGTCTAAACAGGTGGCAGGTAATGAATCTCAATATTTGATGTTATTCAGATGTCTCACTGAACTCAGTCTATATATTAATGTTTCCCTAATGCATTAGCATTTTCGAAAAAATATTCATGATTTATTGGTATCTTTTCATGTGACGTTTTAGTACAAAAAAACTAGATTTTTTTTCATAAATAATTTTTTGCGTGATATTATAATGGAAAGTATTGCTTCAAATAGAAACTCTCATTTAACCATTTTTGTGTGAAATCATCGTATTTTTTTATTTTAAGTGATGCATATTGAATATTAATCGACAGGAATCGACAACATCGCCAAAAAACATTTTGTAAACTTTTGAGACGTTATTCACAACACCAATGCAATACAATTGAAATAAGTGCATATATTCATTCGTACATCGATATGATACTGTCAACGAATATTCAAAAAATATAATTTTTTTTATAATTCTTCTATTTAACAAGAAATTCCATTCCAAAAATTGAACAAAAACGGAAGAATTATCAAGTACGCCGCTTTCATCAAATCAAGTTTGCCACTTTAAAACAATTTGAATTATTAAACTCCACGTAATTTTGCCTTCCGTACGGAAATTTGAATAGAGGTGACGTCAGATTTGCTACAGTATAGAACTTTGGGTGGAAAAAGGAGTTTCACCCCAAATTTTCTTCTGATCCCAATATTTTTTTCATTGGTGCCATTTGATATAATACGTCAATGGTTGACATAGTTGTATTCATTTCAATGTCACCCTGTATATACCTGAAATCACAATTATTATATCCTGAAATGAAATTATTTTATCACTATCCTAATTTACTTGGACTATAGATAAATACCTGTTCAGGAATTTATCAGTTAGAAGGGTGATGTAACTACTTAGTCATCAGAATGGTGAATCAAACATCAGTCATGCACTACTCAGTTTCATTTTCGATTCCATCGCATACGGTTGATTCAAGTGGTTCAAAAATTAACTTGTTTTATTTACAATTGAGAAATTGGAATTCATCGTTCAGTTGTGTGATCATATTGCCTTATTTGTGTCTGATAGGGTGTGTGTTTGTTTGTTTTGACGCTTTGCTAATTTCTTGAATGTTGTCCGCTTTCAGTATGGTGAGTATTTTTTCATTGTTTTCTATACCTTTTTTGTACTTATACCGATTTTTTGACAAATATGTCAAAATCGTGTGTCCACAAATGAAAATAATTATATTGTTTCTCGAATGAGAAACAAATATAGTTTTGTCATGAAGTCAACGACATTTCCGGAAAATGTTATCAGACAACTGGATAGATTTACTACCACTCCAATTTTATCCCAAGTCTAATGATATCAGCCTATCCAACCTACATAGGTTTTGTGAAACTGACTAAATGTCTACTTTCTGTGCATAATTTGACCCCTACCTACAGCTTCAACTATACGAGGTTGAAAAAAATTTCAAATATGAAAGTTGTAGTGTTTCATCTGCACTATCTTTTGGCAATTCTTAAATAAACAAATGCGAATCGCAAAATAGAAAAAAGAGGCCAAATCAGTTTATTGCTTAACGAGCACGGAATGATAGTGATTTTCCACGAGAACGAAGCTTGCAAGATGAGCCGTAGGCGAAAAAATGACAGAAATCGCTAATTTATTATAGGTCAGGCGACACCTGTGAAAGTCAAAATTCCCCACCCTCACGTGAAGAAATCGAAAATTTTGCTAGGAAAGGCAGGTGTCATCAATGTTCTTCAGGAAGATACTCCCCCACCTGCTCCAAAATCACCTGACAGAGACCCTTTCAACATTTCAAATGACATGTAAGTAAAACAAATCTGGGAAAACATTAAAAACTTTTAGCACTTGATAATATCAATAGTGAGTTATCTTCATTAAATAATTCCAGATAGAATCTCTCTGAATCATTAAAATGGATAACAAATGTACAGGGTGTTTCAGATTTTAACAGGAAAGATTTGATAGGCGATAGTACTCGCCAAAATAAAAAGAAAGTTCATATAAACTTGTATGTTTGGAATATTATTTTGCAGATTGTTGATGTGAGAAATATCATTTGCCCTTTTCCATTATCACCCTGTATATCACCTGTATGTAAATTCAGTGTGGTCGGTGACTGACCAATACTCAAAATCTTTAAATTATAATTATAATTGCTACATTAGAGTTATGATTTGGGTCAGGTCTTAATTTTTTGTCTTGAAAACTAAGCAAAAAATAGTCAGGAAACATGAAAGTTGTATTTTCTATTGTGAAATTGACATTGAAAATATATGTATCTGAGGGTTTTCGGGGTCGCAGATTATGATTCCTTCGTAAAAATCAGGGAATTCAAGGTGGCGGATTCAATATGGCGGACGAGCTATGTAATCATGATCCGATTCTATTCAAAATTTGTATCTGAGGGTTTTCGGAGTCTGATATTATAATCATATCATCAAAATTGGGAAATTGAAGATTGCAGATCCAATATGGCGGACGAGTTTTGTAATTATTATGATCCGATCTATTCAAAATTCGTATATGGGGTTTTCGGTGTCGGAGATTATGTATCGTCATCAGATTATGAATCATTCGTCAAAATTGGGCTATTCAAGCGGACTGAAAAAAATAATAAGTTACTTTGATTTCTCAGATATTATCAACCTCGCACCTCAGAAACGACTCTGAGACTGAAAGTGGGCGGGGCCAATCTGATACAGCACTCCACACCAGTGGTGGAATTGAGGGCGCCCTTCATACAGACCCACATGGGCCAGATGCGGCTCAGGAACTTCCACCGGCCGCCGATCAAGCGGTTCTCGCACGGGCCGTTGTCTCAGCCTGGGCCGCATGGGGTCATGGCCTTGGTGAAACACATCAAAAAGAAGGCAAAGGTACTAAAATATATGTATATTTTGCTAACCTTGATTTTTCCTAATCAATGTACTTTGTTTGTGCTGGAGATGTTCCTTGATCCTAGTTTATATGGTTCTTCTAGTTTGACCTACATACTGGGTATCCAGAGATGAAACCGACAAAGCTTATGGGGTTTTAAGGACTGTCAATATGATTGCAGAATGCCATATGCAAATGTTCCAAACCGCTTCGTTACTGACATACATAGTGATTTATAGATTTTGACAAAAAAATCAATCTGTCATATTAAATACAGGGACTACCCGATTGGGTTCAAATTTGGTAGATGAATTAAACGAATCAGTTTTGGACATTTGTATATTGCATTTTGCAATCATATTGGCAAGCCCTATAACCCCATAAGTTTTGTCGGTTTCATCTCTAAACACCCTGAATGTTGTACTTGATTTTTTTTCAGCTGTGTCTATTGCTCTCCTCCTGAATTACCTTAGATTTGTTGTTAGGAACTGAAAACTATAGAATGTGTGAGTTGAGGTGAAGGATTTTCAAAACATTCTCTGTATTTAATGTTTGCAGTTCACACATTCACTAGATTATCCTAATGAAAGTTGAAAGAAATTGATGAAGCACTGGAGTTCTGACTTCTGAAGAATGTTCTGAATAAATATCATTGTAATATTTATCACCAAAAACCAAAATTTTTTTAATTGGACCTGGATGTTTTGGTCGTGAATTCTGATTTTGATCTAAGGGAATCTGAAAGATTAGAAAATATAAATATGTTTCACTAACCTGGATTTTTCTCATCGACTGCACTTCATTCGTTATAGAGATGTTCCTTGAAACAAGCTTATATGATTCTCCTAGTCTGACCTACATATGCCTTATTTTTCAAGTATGTGTATATGAACAATTCACAAATTAGAAACAAATTCTTGAAGCACTTGAGTGATTTGTTCATCATATTTTTTTATCTGGACGTAGTTCTCCGTCGTAAATTCTGACTTCCTAATTTTCAGCAAAGAGAATCTGAAAGAATGGCTTCAGGTGGCGGTGATGTATTCTTTATGAGGGCTGCCGAAGATCTGACTGGTCGGGATGGAGATTTGATCCTCGTGGAGTTCTGTGAAGAGCATCCCCCTCTAATGAATCAGGTAAGAATCATGAATGTATGCCACAACCACTACAATAATAATGTTCAATTTGTTCGCGAATTTTCTCCTTTCAAATTGATTTTTCTAATATACCAAAGGTAATTTAAATGTGCTAGATGTTCCTTGTATCTAGTTTGGATGGGTCTCATGGTTTGACCTACATACATTTTGCTGTATACATAAATATATTGAAAATTATGTCTGAACCTGTTTTTCCTGACTAAGAATCTCTTTGACGCTTCTTTAAAGGTCGGTATGTGTTCGAAAGTCAAAAACTACTACAAGAGAAAAGCTGGGAAAGATTCTGGACCCCCGACATATAGATATGGAGAGACTGCTTATGCACATACTTCCCCATTTTTGGGAATTTTGCACCCCGGGCAGTCTATACAGGCGATCGAAAACAACATGTACAGGTAAATACAAGGCATTTCAAAATATATATGATTGATTATTCACACTAAGAAGATGATCCACCTCCATGTAAAATGTTGAAGTCAAATTTTGGCTCAGTTCTTGGCTGGCTGACTATCTAGGAATATTCTTCTTTCTGAATCACGAAAATAACTAACTTTGATACTCTGACTTTAAAATAATAAAATCAGGCCCTGATATGACATTCCTTCTTGCATAAAAACATCTAAAAATGAACTTTGAATATATTCTGCATTACCGATCTCTACCCTTGGCTACTCAACGAAAAGTAGTTCACCTTGTCGCTCATATATACCGCCCCCTACTGAATAGAATTTTACTTTGAATAAAAAAATGTCTATCGCACTTCATTACTGAGTAATTGATCATGAAAGTTTGAATAAAAAATTTCATGTATAACTTTCAAACGGTTACCATGGTAACAATGATATCCGGCCAACTAAATTAACTCATACTAATGCTCATTTTGATATGTAAACGGCTGTTCAGTGAATATTCTTTATACAGGATAGGTCGATTTTTTTTCTTTCAATAAAAGCATTTTTGACAGAGGCACTTCAAGTCCGTCCACACCACTCAAAATACTGACAGGTACAACAAGAGGAAGGAGCTGTGGGTGTCGGCTTCATTCTGTTCTCACAGATGACACTTGATTAGGAAAGATAGTATCATTGAATGTAGCCGATAGTATTTCATTGATTCAATGATATTTTCGTTCAGGATCGAGCTCTATTCGAGATATTTCAATGCACAAAACCATAACCTGTCAGAATGAAGCCAACTACCCTATGCATTCCTGCTCCGAGTGCATTTGTGGTTATGTATGTTTTTGTTTACCAGTTTTATTTTTTCTATTTTTTTCATTCGTAAGCTATTTATTAGCTATTCGTAAGCTATTTGCTAGCTATATTCTTCACCATCAGCTATTTTCAGAGTAGATTCAGAATGTACGCCACAGTTTGCCGACCCGAAAATTAGAAATTGCTTTAATTTGAAAATGAAAATGACTTGGACTTTATCGGTCGCCATTCTGTACAGCGTGGACATAAAACTGGAGAGTTCCGAACTTATTTTATGAAAATTCATCTGAAGGAAACTTCCCCATTGTGACGGTCGTATATAGGTAATAAATGAAGTATGGTTTTGAGAATATCGTTTTCTATGGAGGAGTTGATTTATCTCTCTCTTACAATTTTTATTGAATAAATCATAGCAATAAATTACCTTTAGGGCGCCAGTGTACGAACACCAAATCCCCGAAACGGATTTCTTGATAATAAGAACTCGTCAGCAGTACTATATCAGGGAGTTGGACGCTCTGTATGTGGCCGGTCAACAGTGTCCCTTGTACGAAGTCCCCGGACCGAATTCGAAGAGAGCCAATAATTTCGTCAGGGATTTCCTTCAAGTAAGCGAAAAAGCACAAAAAATCATAACGTGACTATTCAAAAAATAAATGCCCAACACTGGAAACGTCAAATCGAAATTTATTGATCCATTTTAATTAATCATATTTTTTTATTGCCTCGACCGATTTCAATTCTTTTTCAGTTAATGATTGTTCGTTTTATTGACTATCTCACCTGTGGGAATAATAATTGCATCTCTTCAGAATGAGATTCTAAAGGATGATGAAGATGTGCAGTTTTCCAAACGTTTCAAAGGCCTCCCGTTTGAGAGGGAAATTTTTCTAATTTCTTCTAACGCTAAAACATATTGCACCATCTGTTTTGGAATTGTTGGAGTTTTCACTTATGATACCAAGAGAGCTTCAATTTCAAATATTAACGAAAAATGTTTCGAGAAAACGATTATTTTGAAAATTTTCCCGAGTTGAAGACGAGGGAGAATTTTATTAAGTATTCGTGAATAAAATATGATTAAACGCCTCAAGTTTTTCACAAATTCATTAAGCAAAAGTTGGTAGGAATATATTTTCTTATATGGAACTTATCAACTTATAGAATGAATTCGACGTAATCTGAAATTGAATGTCAATGTCATTTTACCTATAAACGTCAAAAAATGTCACTCCTCCAAGGAAGAGGAAAAAATTTCCAGGAATTTGTTTAGTTTCTATGGTAACGGCACAAAATACAGACTTTTAAATGGTCAAAAATGTTGGGTGTGAAATTTTCACTAATTACTGAAATTTGAAAATGCATAATTTGTTGCTCTAATTTCTACTGACTTTGTGTGCTTGTCATTCTAGTTCAAACGGGGGTCAAAAATCTTGAAATGATGCATGATCACAATATCCAATGATATAGGGTGACCCTCAGAAAACAATTATGTCACTGAATCAAAAAAAAAATTGAAAAAGATCGAAGATTTACATCGATATTTTTCAAAACAACATATACATTAATTTCTTTGAAGACAAGTTTAATTTGACAGTTGTCGTTACCTGCTAGGAAACTTCAAGGTGGCATTTTGTATTATTTTTTAACCAGGAAGCTAACCTAATCTCACATATTAACAAAAAAAACCATAATTATGATGTGTGCTTTACTGATGCCATCTCGATAAATTCACATTCTTAAGGCTTATCAATTCATCAATGAACAAAATTTTGATGTGATTCATAAGTATTATATAACGATGACTGGACGTTGAAATGTTTAGAATTGATGGCCAGTCATTGCTTTACCGTACCTCCTCCAGATTGGATGTAAATAAATATTCATAGTGATAATTATTGTGTACGATTGTAAAAAGTCAAATATCGATGGGTGATTGTCGTTTTCGGTTCAGGTTTTCATTTATCGCCTGTTCTGGAGGAGCAGGGACATTCCCAAAAGGATAAAAATGGACGATATCAAGCGGGCCTTTCCCTCACATTCTGAGAGCAGCATCAGGAAACGGCTGAAGCTGTGTGCCGATTTCAAAAGGACAGGTATTAGTACTTTGCCTAGTTTTTATCATCAGTATTTAGCTTTTGAAATAGAAAGTAAATTTATATTCTCGCACACATTGGAGAAGACTAGTAATCATTTATTTCAGCTGGAATGGAGAATGTCACATAGTAGGAGTTCCGAATGTATGTTGAGTAATGTCAAATTATTAGTATAGGGTAGTGCCTAAGTTAGGTGTACTTGTTTTCACCTTTTTCTCATTATACTTGAAAGTTGTTGTGCATAGTTGTGCAGATTAGTCATTTTTTTTTATTAGTATGAGAAAGGACTTGCACGTCATATTCAACATAAAGATGTAGACTTATTATGAGTGTTTTTCTTCTAGTTTCTCCTAGTAGAGGTAGCTCGTTTTTTTTTTATTCAATGATATAAACATAAACTTTTGGCAAATATTGTATAAGAAACATAAAACCGCAGTTTTTGAGAGGCAATGCAATTTTCTAGTTTAACTGGAAACTACGCCGATTTCCTCTATGCTACAGAAAATGAAATTTTGGCATGGCAGCAATATTACTACTACATGCACAATCTTCCATTTGATATTACTATTTGTATTTGTTATAATCTCCAAAAAATTGGATTTTTCTATTCCAAAATGTTTGTTCTCATCATTTTGATGGTTAGGGCTTCCCAGTCATGACTGCACAAGCCTCATCAAGTAGTAACCATAGCTAACAAATTGTTTTGTTCATTCTAAAGGGATGGATTCAAACTGGTGGGTGATCAAGCCTGAATTTAGGTTGCCGACAGAGGAAGAGATCCGTGCGATGGTATCGCCCGAACAGTGTTGCTCCTATTTCAGTATGGTAGCTGCAGAACAACGCCTCAAAGTGGGTATTCATTCATTCATTTAATTATCTATTTATTATTTGGAATATACAGTATGGTGGAAATGTATGGAATAAATTCGTTATCTCTAGCGCATATGAATTTACAGAAAAATCCTGAGACAGATCGATTTTTATTTTCAAATTGACACATCTTGATATACATACGGAGTTTGTAACGTCATCCGCGTAGTTGTGGTGACGTCATCGTTTTTTTTTTAATGGAAACGTCCCCTTTTTATTTATTTTTTCGGAAGGTATATTCATTGTCTATCCAACCATATACTGATATTAGCAAAATAAAGTGATGCAGGGTGAGAAAAAATTATTAATTATTTTATATTTACAACGGAAACCCTTACATGCAGACTCAAATTCTTTGATTCCTTCATGCCCTGGAAACCACAAAAATGTGACTTTGTTGTTCATTCCCAGTTGCATCGAAGTAATGAACATAAATATTGTTTATTTAGCAATGTCTCATAACAAGATCCGATCAGAATCCCCCCTCTAACAAACTAGTTCAAAACATTGTTGTCAGCTCAAGATTCCGCCATTTTTCAACAATCACATAGCTCATAACATTCTTGTAGTTATGTTATAGTCATAACAAAATTGTTAGTTTAGCAGTAAGGAGATCCGAACAGAATCGGCGCGAATGTACCCCGAAGTCCTCGCCCAGAATCGTCTATAACCTCGTTCAACCACTCTCTTTCCCTTAATTCTAGGATGCCGGTTATGGCGAAAAGTTCCTATTCACGCCGGCCGAGGACGACGACGAGGAGATGCAGCTGAAGATGGACGACGAGGTGAAGGTGGCGCCGTGGAACACGACCCGCGCCTACATACAGGCGATGCGCGGCAAATGTCTGCTGCAGCTGACCGGGCCTGCGGATCCGACGGGGTGCGGCGAGGGGTTCAGTTATGTGCGGGTGCCGAACAAGCCGACGCAGAGCAAGGAGGAGCAGGTCGGTAGTAAATGTATCCATAAATAATAATATGCCTTTTTTCTGCGACCGACACAAAAGTCGTCCATTTTGATACCGAAATTAGCTCTTGAATTGACGTTTCTATCACTGAGACAAAAATTTTTAGTTTAGTTCCTAGGAATTTGAGGTTTAAACTTACGAAGATTGTTGTTTTTAGGAGTCGCAGCCAAAGAGGACGGTGACTGGTACTGACGCAGATTTGCGTCGGTTGTCGCTGAACAATGCCAAGGCGTTGCTGAGAAAGTTTGGGGTGCCGGAAGAAGAGGTAAGTGAATTGAGTGTATTATGTGCTTTTCCGTCCTTAAGGAATTTAAAACTACTAGGAAAAAGCCAACTACAATTTGCACACAACAACTCGGCATTTAGGGAAGATTCACTTGCAGCTGTATTCGTCTTCACACATCGTTGCATAGATATCGGGAGGATGTAATTCAATGTTCTGCGTGGCATATAGCCAGGAAAGTAATTGTTTTTCTCTCGTTCCGTTCATTTTATGAACAATTGTGGTAATGACTTTGAGGTTATCCCTCTTGGTGAATCGAAATTTTTCACCAAATTTCTCAGAAAGACCTACCGTCAAAATATAAGAACTGATAACAAATACCATGATATTCCACGGATCCTAACGACTGCGCCATCTTGACTTGAATTAATCAAGGAATTTTGATTTGTCCAATTTTACTTTCACATACGATTGTCTAACCATGTCATGAAGAATTGGATTGGGATGATAAATTACCAGAATTTATAAAAAACTCATTGACACTGAATATATTCAAGATAAAATTGACACAATATTTGTTGGGTGTAGGAACCTGAGTGATGTGGAAAGAATTTTTTGTTCAATTTAAGCTGCATGTACTTGTATGTTGAATGGTATGTCTTTTATTCAGTATTCGTTTTCATATATGTTATATTCATGACTTTTTTTTCTCATTACTTGTCTACTCTTGTATTAGTTATTTGCTAAACAAAGGAATTATATATATAGATTTTAGGTATCCATGATATGAATTGTAGTGACTAAACTGAGATATATTGGACAAATATGTAGAAGCATTAGAAGAAGATTTGAAGAACATATTGCTCACTTCCGATATAATCATTTCAGATAATTGAGTTGTACACATTAGTCGAATTTACGCCACATACCTATTTTATATTGATCATTCTGAGTATTATATAGTATTTGATGCAATCATTCGATATTTAAAATCACCAGAAATATTTTTTTCAATAATTTAAATCGGCACCTTCTAAAAACGCCAGCGCCCGATGTTGACATACACCTTCTCACGTGGCAAACGTGATATTTGTTGATATATTCCTCTATTCCTCATCAACCAATGCGAGCATAACGACATATTTCGACACCTGGAGCTAAAATCTACTACTTTTTCCCTTGTATAATAAATAACTATTTTTGTTCTTATCATTTTCTTTCTACTTCCTTTTGGTAGGTATGCAGTGATTTTTTTTCCACCACTGCATCAATTCGGTGGTATATCTGTATTAGTCAGTTAGTTTTTGCTACCTCAAACTGTATGAACTCCTTGTTTCAATAATTATATAAAAATTGTTCAGAGCTCCGAGGAATAAACGGTTTACGAGAGTGAACTGGTTAGGGTTAGTACTTCGAAATGATGAAATAAAAATGTTCACTGAAACAGGTGCATTTAAGATTTATTGAGCATGTAACAAACAATAGAGAATTGAACAGTTCGGAAAGCATCATCCTGTGAACACTTTCCAGATCAAAAAACTCTCTCGCTGGGAAGTCATCGACGTAGTCCGCACCCTGTCCACGGAAAAAGCCAAAGCCGGGGAAGAAGGCATGGACAAGTTCTCGCGTGGTAACCGGTTTTCGATCGCCGAGCACCAGGAGCGCTACAAGGAGGAATGCCAACGGATATTCGACTTGCAGAACCGCGTTTTGGCCAGCGGCGAGGTTCTCAGTACCGACGAGGGCGAGAGCTCTGAGGACGAGAGCGACGAGGATATCGAGGAGATGGGCAAGAACATCGAGAATATGCTGGCCAACAAGAAGACCAGCACCCAGGTAGGTTCTTTTGTTGGTTTGTTTTGAATGGAAACCTTAGTAGGCGTGGTATAACATAACATAAGATCTTGACGAGATCGGAAAGAACATTGAGATTATGCTGGCTAACAAGAAGACCAGCACCCAGGTAGGTTCTTTTGTTAGTTTGTTTTGAATGGAAATATTAGTAGGCGTGGTATAATGTAAAGATCTTGACGAGATAGGCAAGAACATCGAGATTATGCTGGCCAACAAGAGGACCAGCACCCAGATAGGTTCTTTTGTTCTAACAGGGTTGTTGGTCTAGGTGAAAACCTAGTAGGCGTGGTATAATAAAACACAAAGATATCGAGGAGATGGGCAAAAACATCGAGAACATGCTGGCCAACAAGAAGACCAGCACCCAGGTAGGTTATTTTGTTGGTTTGTTTTGAATGGAAACCTTAGTAGGCGTGGTATAACATAACTCAAAGATCTTGACGAGATGGGGAAGAACATCGAGATTATGCTGGCCAACAAGAAGACCAGCACCCAGGTAGGTTCTTTTGTTGGTTTGTTTTGAATGGAAACCTTAGTAGGCGTGGTATAACATAACTCAAAGATCTTGACGAGATGGGGAAGAACATCGAGATTATGCTGGCCAATAAGAAGACCAGCACCCAGGTAGGTTCATCTGTTGGTACAGGATTGTTGGTCTAGGTGAAAACCTAGTAGGCGTGGTATAATAAAACACAAAGATATCGAGGAGATGGGCAAAAACTTCGAGAACATGCTGGCCAACAAGAAAACCTTCACCCAGATAGGAGCTTTTGTTGTAAGAGGATTGTTGGTCTAGGTGAAAATCTAGTAGGCGTGGTATAATAACACTCAAAGATATCGAGGAGATGCGCAAGAACATCGATAATATGCTGGCCAACAAGAAGTACCAGCACCCTGGTAGGTTCTTTTGTTGTAACAGGATTGTTGATCTAGGCTAGGTGAAAACCTAGTAGGCGTGGTATAATAAAACACAAAGATATCGAGGAGATGGAAAAAAACATTGAGATTATGCTGGCCAACAAGAAGACCAGCACCCAGGTAGGTTATTTTGTTGGTCAATAAAATGAAGAGATTTTGTATTTCGTGTAAAATTCATTATAAAATCGCAAAGCGGCTTGGGCTAAAAAACCATCATCAGTGCTATACCTGGAAGTAAGTAACATTTATGAAATTTCAAAAAGACAAACCCGAAAGTGCATATTACTTACTCGTTGAGTATTTACAAAAAGGTCCAAACATTAGTAATCGACATCATTATGGTACAAACGGAATTAGGAACAGAAATATATTTAACAAAAAAGATCCCTAATGGGTTTTTGTGAAATTTTTCATAAATACATGTTGTAAATTGTAAATTGTTCACTGCAGGTTCAAGAAGAGCACGAGGGAACTGAACATATTGGATCCTATTGGATCGGTAAACTGGCAATATTATACCGATAGTCAATGGCGAACCAGGATATTCTCCACTAGAATGTGGCTTTTTGTAGTTTTATTATTGTTATAATGATGTTGGAATCTATATTCTCTGTTTAGTTGTCACTAGAGAGAGAAGAACAGGAGAGACAAGAGTTGAGAAAGATGATCATGGAAGGCGAGAAAGAAAGGCAAAAGGACAAGAAAAAGAGTGAAGAGGATCAAAGTGAAGATACAAATTTCAGTCAAGGTAAATTCCTAAATAGTTCAGATTAGTAAGATATTGAAGATTTGATTTATGCCATCTGGAAGAAGATGAAATTTATGAGGTAACACATACTATTTAATGGTATAAAAAGCAAATATGGCGCAAATCTCTGAGAATAGTAAACTTATTATATTTCTGACAACCCCAACTACTTTGCCATGATTAGTTATCTGTTTAGGGAATTTCAAATTTGCTAGATAACCAAGAAAATGGATAAAAACTAAATCAATGATTTTCAGTTTTTTCAAAATATTTCAGGCTGACATTTTTCCAAATCGCAATACTTCGTCTCGGTTAACTAACTAATCTCACGACAGGAATGAACCTCTTCCAGCTCGGTGTACTGTAATATACTAGGTTTGTTCACGTTCACAAAATTAACATCAGAAGCATGCGCAGTGACAAAGAAGTGTTCGCGTTTCCTCAGGACTATTTTGAATTCCACAGATCATGTGTTCTCGTTTCACACGAACTAGTTTGGGATAGTTTCGAATCGGTCCAAAGCAGTACGAGCCTCTAGGCAAGAACTGCCCATGACTGTCGTGAATAATTTTGGATTCACATGCGTAAATGCAACAGATTTTCAACCTTTGACTCCTTTGAGCATTTTTAGTTAAGAGATACACTCCAGGTTTATGAACAATGGGCATATTAGCTCCAGCTTATCATCATCTTCAAGTTCATATGATACCATACGAGATAACGAACGTGGAAAATGATGGTTCTAAATGAATCTCTACTCGGATAAAGAATTCAGGCATCATTTTTGGTAGGTATAAATGCGTATGAATATGTTAGTGAAGAAGGTTTATGTGCATGTCCTGAATTTCAGGATTCTCTCATGTTGACATCAACATAATAACCCTGACCTAAATATGCCGTAAGCACAGAATACCCAACAATCAGAATAGCATCTCTCGCGCGGGAGTGGGTTCGCGCATTTGAACGGCGTAGATTGTTGGTCATCTTCCTGGGTTACTTGGTTACATGTTTATCGAATTCTGAGCTGTGGAATGATCGTGTGAAATATTCAGATATTCAAGTGCATATTCTATATTTTCTGTGTTATGTTGTTATTTCGGTTGTACTGTTTTAGTAAGTTTTGGTGCCTTTCCCTAATTTGGTTGAGAATAAGAAAGCCGATTATAGATTCTTTATCTACCTGCTTCATCTGTAATTGTAGGCATGAGTGCTAAAAAAAACTTGAAGGTGGTCATGTATGTGCTGCTACAGGATGCAAACACAATTCTGAGACTTGGTTTTATTCCTCATCTGAACAGAGTCAGCTGAATGAATATACTCTGTATACCTATTCACCAAGCAAAACTGCAATTGAGAACAAAAATGAGTTTGGGTTTTCCAAAAAACAACTTGAGATTATAATCTACTGAAAACATGGTCAAATCTATCAATTTCAATGTTTAGCAATGTTTGTGTTCAAACCTGTCCTACTGAAAATAAAAGTTAGCTTTCGTAAACAATTTTTTATTGAACTAAGTGTGAGTGAAATTTTGTAAGAATTGAATACATTTTACTGGTATCTATAAAAGACACACAAAGTGAATAAATTCAGTTGGTACCATCCTGTCATTTCCCTTAGAACAGCCCTGCTTGCTAACCCAAGAACATGGCGGAGCAGAGAAAACATATCCTAGAATATCAAAGGCGCCGACCAGAGAAGCACTTCTGATTGTTGGGTATTCTGTGCCCTAAGAAAACGCGATTTCGTTCATCTGGTTTCAAAACTATTCCCGATGTGTTTCGGATTTAATCTGAGGCGTACCTGATTTTGCGCAGTCCAAGGACCGTTTCAATAATTTGGAACGCAGACAAACCTACCATTGCATTCTTAGCAATGAAAAATTGTGTTGTTTAAGGTCGGGTATTGAAGATAATCCGCACCTTCCGAGACCACACCGGCAAAGAGTACACGCGAGCGGAATTCGTGCGAAAAGCCGCGGTGATCGACGCCTACGTCAAAATCCGCACCACCAAGGACGAGGCGTTCATCAAGCAGTTCGCCACTTTAGATGAAGCGCAGAAGGAGGAGATGAAGCGCGAGAAGCGTCGCATCCAGGAGCAGCTGCGCCGCATCAAGCGCAACCAGGAGAAGGAGAAGATGGGCGGGCCGCACGCCCACACGCCAGCGCCCATAGTGCCGCCGCCCGGGGCGGTCGAGAAGCTGCCCAATCCCAACGAATGTAATAATTGGAGAAAAATTGGTGTTGCTGTAGCTTTAACTGTAGTTATTGACGTATTGAAACGAATTTTGATCCAAAACACGTATAAAAACGGGAAATTAGTGTTGCTGTAGCTTTAGCTGTAGCTGTTGACGTATTGAAACGAATTTTGATCCAAATCACGTATATAAACGGAAGATTAGTGTTGCTGTAGCTTTAGTTGTAGACGTATTGAAACGAATTTTGATCCAAATCACGTATATAAACGGAAAATTAGTGTTGCTGTAGCTTTAGCTGTAGCTGTTGACGTATTGAAACGAATTTTGATCCAAATCACGTATATAAACGGAAAATTAGTGTTGCTGTAGCTTTAGCTGTTGACGTATTGAAACGAATTTTGATCCAAATCACGTATATAGGCAGAAAATTAGTGTTGCTGTAGCTTTAGCTGTAGCTGTTGAAGTATTGAAACGAATTTTGATCCAAATCACGTATATAAACAGAAAATTAGTGTTGCTGTAGCGTTAGCTGTAGCTGTTGACGTATTGAAACGAATTTTGAACCAAATCACGTATATAAACGGAAAATTAGTGTTGCTGTAGCGTTAGCTGTAGCTGTTGAATTGAAACGAATTTTGAATCAAATCACGTAAATAAACAGAAAATTAGTGTTGCTGTAGCTTTAGCTGTAGCTGTTGACGTATTGAAACGAATTTTGATCCAAATCACGTATATAAACGGAAAATTAGTGTTGCTGTAGCTTTAGCTGTGGCTGTTGAAGTATTGAAACGAATTTTGATCCAAATCACGTATATAAACAGAAAATTAGTGTTGCTGTAGCGTTAGCTGTAGCTGTTGACGTATTGAAACGAATTTTGATCCAAATCACGTATATAAACAGAAAATTAGTGTTGCTGTAGCGTTAGCTGTAGCTGTTGACGTATTGAAACGAATTTTGATCCAAATCACGTATATTAACGGAAAATGTCGAGTTGTAATTTTTGGCTGACGATTGTGGATGTATTATGGAATAGCGAAATTAATTCGTTTCCAAAATAAGTGTTGACCGACGATCACAGCGATCTACAGGGCCTGGTTCATTCGCCAAAACTTGAATTTTGGGAGAAGCTGCCCAATCCCAACGAATGTAATAATTTGAGAAACATTAGTGTTGCTGTAGCTTTAGCTGTTGGCGTATTGAAACGAATGTTGATCCAAATCACGTATATACAAACGGGAAATTAGTGTTGCTGTAGCTTTAGCTGTAGCTGTTGACTTATTGAAACGACTTTTGATCCAAATCACGTATATAAACGGAAGATTAGTGTTGATGTAGCTTTAGCTGTTGGCGTATTGAAACGTATTTTGATCCGAATCACGTATATAAGCGGAAAATTAATGTTGCTGTAGCTTTAGCTGTAGCTGTTGACGTATTGAAACGACTTTTGATCCAAATCACGTATATTAACGGAGGATTAGTGTTGCTATAGCTTTAGCTGTAGCTGTTGAAGTATTGAAACGAATTTTGATGCAAATCACGTAAATAAACAGAAAATTAGTGTTGCTGTAGCTTTAGCTGTAGCTGTTGAAGTATTGAAACACGAATTTTGATCCAAATCACGTATATGAACAGAAAAATTAGAGTTGCTGTAGCGTTAGCTGTAGCTGTTGACGTATTGAAACGAATTTTGATCCAAATCACGTATATTAACGGAAAATGTCGAGTTGTAATTTTCGGCTGACGATTGTGGATGTATTATGGAATAGCGAAATTAATTCGTTTCCAAAATAAGTGTTGACCGACGATCACAGCGATCTACAGGGCCTGGTTCATTCGCCAAAACTTGAATTCTGGGAGAAGCTGCCCAATCCCAACGAATGTAATGATTGGAGAAAAAATAGTGTTGCTGTAGCTTCAGCCGTAGCTATTAGCGTATTGAAACGAATTTTGATCCAAATCACGTATGAAAACAGAAAATTTCGAGTTGTATTTTTCGGCTGACGATTGTGGATGTAATATGAAATAACGAAATTGATTCGTTTCCAAAAAAAAGTGTTGACCGACGATCACAACGATCTACAGGGTATGGTTCATTCTCCAAAACTTGAATTTTGTGAGAAGCTGCCTAATCCCAACAAATGTAATAATTGGAAAAAAAATTGTGTAGCTGTAGCTGTTGACGTATCAAAACGAATTTTGGTCCAAAACACGTATAGAAAAGGAAAATGTAGAGTAATTCTCGGCTGGCCATTGTAAATGTAATTTGGAATAACGTGAATTTTGTGAGGGGCTGACCAATCCCAATGAATGTAATAATTGGAAAAAATTAGTGTAGCTGTTGAATTTCGGTTCAAAACACGTATAAAAGCAAAAAATCTAAACTTGACGAAGTTAATTCGTTTCCAAAAAAGTGTTACCGACATTTACGAACGAGCTTCAAGGCATTCTCAATTCTCCAGAACTTGAATTTTGTGAGAAATCATACTTTCATCAACCGTAAAACCCGAAAATTCACATGGAATGTTTCACCTTACTTTACAACAATCCAGGGACACATTGTATATACGGCTGGACCGAAGGTTGATGTTTATAAGATTATCCATTTATTTTAGTTTCCATGATGCCGACTACCCCTACAACAAGCAAAAATATAACTAATTCTCCACCTAAGTCACGAAGGAAGACCAAGTTGAAGCCTGATTTGAAACTGAAGTGTGGGGCTTGTGGCAATGTTGGGCATATGAGGTATACACTAGTATCATAAATTCCTTCATCTATGATAGCATTTTTCTAAAACCCTTGTATCTCACAAGAATGAAGTTGTGTGACATAAGAAAGTATGTAATTTAATAAGAAAAAAATGAAAAATTATAGAATGTATCAACTCTGCCATTTCATTGGTTGATTCTCAAGTTAGGCATGTTTCGTGTCGCCCTGTATAATATGGAGGCATGACTTATTTTCTCGAAATTTCAACTTCTTATTTACTATAATAATCGTGAATCATTCCCCCACTTTTTTTTCACGAACTCAGTGGTATAAGATATATTCGTATAGCTATGATGAATCCTTGTAATACTGTGAACTGTGGAAGTGACTATTAAATTAATGTTGAGTGTTGACGGTGATATTTTCAAATTTTTTAAGGACCAATAAGGCTTGTCCACTTTATCAGACCACTACAGGAATGATAGCACCGATAAATGTTGCCATGACAGAAGAACAAGAAGAAGATATTGAAAAACAGTTGAACACTGATGATGAAGACCTAGTCAACGTAGACGGCACTAAAGTTAAACTTTCCGGAAAGTTACTGAAGGTATGAACTCTCCATTCTTCCAATTTTCCTTTGGAAATATATTTCGAGTTTAGACAGTCAGCTTGAACTCTTGTATCCAAACTGTTATTTCCACTGTTTTTGACAGATATTTCAAATTGCTGCTTTTCGGATTCTTATGGTTTATATTGGCAAGCAAAAAATGTACATCTTCTTTGTTATGATACTCAAAAAAATGTTTTTGGATCTTTCTTTTATTTTATTCAGACCAGAGAAGAGTCCCTCTTATTCTGATATCTATTATGGAACAGAATAAAAACGGTATTGGAGTTTGATGCGAACAGCCCTTCTGCCCCGAATAAGTTTCAGAAATACATTCTGAGAATTGTAAGAGATCGAACGGAATAAATAAATATCAAGAACTCGAGAATAGTAAATTTGGTCATAATTTCGATATTTTCTCTAGTTTATCGACAATCTCGGTCTTTTGAACTTTGATTGATTACCTGGGTCATAATCAACTGCATTTCGAAGAAGCTGATTCTCATGAACCCCAGCTTTTTCGAAAGTCTTGATTTTTCTTTCTCTAATGACTGACACGATTGAAGGAAGTTTCAGATCCCTGGCGATCTCGTTATTCCGAACATACCAAGGAGATCCTGTCACCATTCTCGCGACTTTGTTTTGTAATGTTTGTAATCTGGTGATATGAGATTTAGCTGTGTGGCCCCAGACTACTGAGGCATACAGTAAAATTGGCCTGATAGCCATGATATAAATATTCAATTTTTGTCTCAAAACCCAATTTACTTCGCCTGTTTAGAAATTCAAAAAAATGTGTAAACGTCTGTAAAGTCGAGATTTCTATTGTGGTTTGATGGAAGTTTGGCAACAAAATAAGCCTGGAGGTAAAACAACCTCACTTTTATTCTGGTCGAAACATTCTTAGCATAAAATGAACTACGTAACACTGATTTCATCGCACCCCAAAATTTTGCCTCTGTTGAAATATGAATAACTTTTTTCTGCTTTGAACGATTTGTATTCGGATCACACTGTTCGCTAGCCCAGTCCTTCAGCTATAATCTCGTAATTCTTTAAAACATAAGGTTCTTCACATAAAATCGCTACAGGGTGTTACCTGAAACTGCAAAATTTCGGAAATTTCAAAAGTATCCCAAATGAAGGAAAACTTTTTTTTTTTTAACTTTGACAGTAGAGGCATGTAGATGATCTCATTATCTTGGAACAGTTCCCGAATTGTCTCCTTATCTCTTTTATTTACAGAGTGATCTCGAAAAATTTACTTTTTGGTTTTGCAGTCTTAACTTTTTTCCTCGTCAACCGATTTTTGAAATCTCAGGCTCATATTGAAGCTTAAACTTCAGATGAAGAAGTATGAAGATCAGAATTGACTTAAGATGAATATTATACAGTGTGTCTCACTTCTAATGGAAACACCCCTGTATCTTTTGTAATTGTTCAGTTAGGATTCTGGAATTTTTTGCAAGAGCGGTAGATACACTGAAAATAGACACTATGACTAAGTGGAGCCGTCTCCAGTGATATACACTGCTTGTCAACAGCCATAGAACTACCCACAAAAATGATATAAGGAGGCAAGATTCGTTGAAAATCACTTCGGATTCGGAATCAGGACGTCCCTTTTGCTTCCTCCTGCAAAATTCAGAACCCTACCTCAATGATTACGTGAGATACGGGAGTGCTTCCATGAGCAGTGACAAAATTTAATTTTCTTGATCTGAAAATTTTACAGGATTTATATGTATAGTCAGTGAATTGGACGTCTTGATTTCGAATCCGAAGTGATTTTCAACCTATCTTGGCTTATAATAACATTTTCCGGAAATTTCGTTGGTTCCATGGCTGTTGGCGAGCAGTGTTTATCACTGGAGATGACTCCACTTGGTCATAGTGTTTATTTTCAGTATATCTTCCGCTCCTGTAAGTTTCAGAATGCTAACTCAACAATTACGAAACATACAGGGGTGCTTCCATTAGAAGGGAGATACACTGTATAATGTTCATCTTGAGTCAATTCTATCATATCTCTTCATCTGGAGTTTCAGCTTCAAAATGAGATTTTAAAAACGGGTTGACAAGGACAAAAGTTATGACTGCAAAACCAGAAAGTTATTTTTTGAGATCACTCTGTAAATAAAAGAGATAAGAAGACAATTTGAAAAATGTCCCTAGGTTATGAGATCATCTTCATGCCACTGCTGTCGAAGTTGAAAAAAAAAAAAGTTTTTGTTCATTTGGATCCTTTTGAAAATTCCGAAATTTTTCACAGTTTCATTTTTTAAAGGAGTACGAGATTATAGCAAAAAGACTGGGCTAGCGAACAGTGTAATCCGAATTCAAATTGTTCAAAGCAGACCAAAGTTATACATATTTTAACTGGGACAAAATTTTGGGGTGCGACGAAATTAATATCATAAAATACTAAGACACTTCATAGTGCACGATCGATCAGAAAATTCGACAAATACAAGTATAATGATCTCCATATTCCAACTGATTGAATGAATTCTCATCATTACATCTCAATAAATTATATCGCATCCCAACACTTTCACTTCCTTTTTCTTGCCTTCGTTTCATCAACATATCTCGTTTTGATGATAGAATGAAGGATCCGCATTTTCTTTCAATTTAATGGTATGTTCCACTATCAAATCTTCACTTTTGAAGTGCACCTATTATGTCAAAATTGAAATCAGAAATGATATTATTCCTTCGAATATGCATCATATTCAATCGATAAATTCAAATATTGAGTACTTTGCAAATTTCGCTAGCTGAACTCAATTTCCACAATGGCCGCTTCATATTTTGTTTTTATTTCTGTAGCTGTTGTTTATCATGGGGAAAATGGAATAAATGAAATGATTTTATTTTATTCTGGCAGTTTTCAACTACACAATTAGCCATTTTAATTTTTGAAAAACTGAATTTTCAAATAATTCGATGTCATGTACGTTCATGAACTGTCAGTGCCGCCCAAATTGTTCAGTCATTCAAAATTTTTAGGGTTATGCCTTTTATCGCTGCTTGTCATAGTGTCCGTACTCTTATTACAGCAAAACTGTCAAATACATACAGGGACTCTATGTTTTACTACTTGTTTTTACCATAATCATCCCAAAATCTTTCAAGACTTAAGCATTTGACACTTGTTTCTGGATATGATTTGTGTAGCATGCTGAGGAGATCAAACGGAGAAGTTTGATGCTGAAAGTGCCAAAAGATGCTCTTGGTAAAAAGAGGAGAAGGGCCAACAGCGACCTACACTGTGATTATCTGAAGAAACACAGCAGGCCCGCGAACAGAAGAAGAACGGATCCTGTCGTTGTACTATCTACAATACTAGAAAATATCTTGAACGAAATGAGGGATATGCCCGATGTGCAACCGTTTTTGTTCCCTGTTAATTCAAAGGTGACATCTCTTCCTTCATGTTACGCTAACCCTGGTTGATACTTTTGTTTTGATGGTGTTTTCAGTTGGTGATGGATTATTATAGAATTATTCAAAGACCCATGGATCTTCAGACAATTCGCGAAAATCTGAGACAGAAAAAGTACCAGAGCAGAGAAGAATTTCTCGCTGATGTGAATCAAATTGTTGAAAATTCTAGTTTATATAATGGTGAGTGCACTATAACAGAAGTACCAGGTGAACAACTAAGATCGTCTGTTGGCGTGATCTGGAGTATCAATAGATATCGTGAATTAAAAATGTAATGTATGCATTTCATAACACGAACAAATAGAGAAACTAAATCTCAACGGACCAACGAAAACTGAAACATGATAGCTTTTCGCTAACGGAAGATATTGACGATCAAAGTTGGAAAAAGGATTGATGACAGCCGTTCTTAGTTGTTCACTCGGTACAGTTTTTCAACTGACGATTCGGAATTTTTCGCCTATATACAGGGTGTTTCATAATTGAATGTCAATATATGGGGAGGCGATTCCTGGGCCCATTCTGAGAAGAAAGTTTCATATGAACGTATGACCTAAACTTCCTAACTTTTGACTCACAAAATTTTTTCTTCATATTTAGCAGACAATGAGAAAAACAATAGAAACAATTTGAAAAGCCTAATTTCTAATAACATTTCGCTATTAGAAGGTGAATAAAATGTGAATAAAAGTACAATGTTAGGACGATTTTTTTCATTAAAGATGAATATCTGCGTCGCCCAGAATGTACACCTTCATTTGTTCCTTTCTGGAGAAGGAGAATTTCCAAAGGCAAACCTGAAAAGACAATATTATGATGTAGCTCTTGAGTTTAAAAATTTGAACTTGAGGTTTTTACTTTCAAAATGTATTTTTAGTACCTCATCAAGATTATCATTCTCCTTCTTACTTTTTGTTTCAGTGTTTTCACTATTCTTTGCAATAGAATAGGCTTTCTCCAATGAAACAGTTTGTGGGTTTCATTATCAATAAACTTCGAAACTTACATGGGAGCTGGAAGTTGCGAGCAAATCAATGTCCTTAGGACCCAAGTTATGAACATCCACAGACAGATCCTGAAAATAAATTACTATAGTTTTTCTAAGAATCTGAACAATTTTCAACTTACCCATGGAGGAAAAGTTCTGTTTGTCTTGCTTGTTTTGCATCCAAAGGCAACACAATATAAATAACCAATGTTCAGTAATGCGAAATCCCAAATCTTTTCAACAATAATTAATTCACACCAACAAATTCAGTCCTTTTGAAGAAATAGAACATGCCAAATTCAGCGATATTTCACATAACAAAAAACAATGAAGTTCTGTCTTCACATTTTTCCTGTTTGGATAAAAAAAAGAAAGAAAATTTATCCACCAATCCGCCATTAAACAATACGAGTGTGCAAGAGACAGGTTACCGTAACACAAACTATCTCAACTGCTAGATCTCATAACTAAGAGATCCAGAATGAACAGAGTTGTCCCAATTGTCAGCAGGAGCGAGACAATACTGTTTCAAACCCACCAGGTCTCATCAGCCGCTCTCGATCTGCTGACAACTGGGGCAACTCTGCGCTTCGGGTATATCACCCATTTCGAAGACGCAGGGTATAACATGAAGTTATAGTCATGTTGTAGCCATCTAGTGGCAAAGCTCTATGTTAGGATCGAGAGATCGCGACACACACTGTATGGCGCTGCCATCTATAGTCACACGTACAGAACCCTACGTCTATACGCTACTACAAGTGAACCACTCTGCTGACAGATGGCACTACCTAACATACTTGAGTGGAATTTTTCCACCACCTACAGTACTATCTCGCTCCTGCTGACAATTGGGGCAACTCTGTTCATCCTAGATCTCTTAGTTATGGGATCTAGCAGTTGAATATGTGGTGGAAAAATTCCACTCAAGTATGTCAGGTAGTGCCACCTGTCAGCAGAGTGGTTTACTTGTAGTACCACTCTGTAGCGTATAGACGTAGGGGTCTGTACGTGTGACTATAGATGTGTGTCGCGATCTCTGTATCCTACCTTAGAGCTTTGCCACTAGATGGCTACAACATTACTATAACTTCATGTTATACCCTGCGACAAGCTATCTTTGTTGCAGCTGCCCCTGACACACTGTGCTATTCGAGAAACCGACAGTCTCCCTTCCTAGTGTTTATATCGAGTTCATTGTTTTCAGGACCCAACAGCAGTCTCACTTTAGCCGCACAAAGAATGTTAGACAAGTGCGTCGAACGATTAGGAGAGAAAGAAGACAGACTGATGAAGCTCGAAAAAGCTATCAACCCATTGCTGGACGATGACGATCAGGTAGCTTTCACCTATATACTCGATAACATATTGAACACCAAATTGAAGACCATGTCGGAGTCGTGGCCTTTCTTGAAGCCTGTCAACAAAAAGTTGGTCAAGGATTATTACAGCATCGTCAAGAGGCCTATGGATTTGGAGGCTATTTCAAAACGTGTTGCTAGTAAGCTATACAGTTTTTTTTTTCAATTGAAAACATGAAGATACTTCTGAGTTCAAGAAGAATCTGAAATATAATATTCTACTGGGTCTTCAACAATGATTAAACACCATATTCGTAAGCAATCAATAATACATTTTTGTTATCATGTTTACTCAGGTAATGTCATCATATATATCATATATATCATCATATCATAGCAGCTGTTAATTTCCAGTTATTTATTTACCAACTGTGCAGTGTTGGTTGCAAACACATTTCGGTCACGTGGTGTTCAATCATTGTTGAAGACCCGGTAGTTTTCTATGAGGTAGTTTTTTTAAAAGGGCTTATATGAATGACATTTCTTTTTTAGCTCATAAATATCATAGCAGACATGAATTTTTGGTGGATGTGGAACAAATTTTGGAAAATTGTGTGCTCTACAATGGCAAAGATTCCGGTTTCACTGATAAGGCTGAACAGCTGGTGAAAGTTTGCAAAGAAACTCTAGATGAAGTAAGTGGGATTTAAGGATATCTCAAATCTGACGATATCTCCCTAGAAGGTTGAATGATTTTACTGGAATTTGTTCTGTACGCAGAATCTTTTCTCATAGAATACCGCCATGGATTCGGAACAAGGGATCGAAATATTGAAAAGAATATTTGTGTGAAAATTGAACAAAGGGAACTTTTCCAAAATTACTAGATTTGCGATATCTTTCTTTTGGAATGACCGATTTCACTCTGGTTTGTTTTGTTTGCAATCTTTTTACTCATAAAATAAAGCGGCGTTCACAACAAAACTTTTTACGTTTTGTTTTTTACGTTTCGTATTCTGATTGGTGAAACAGAATCTGAAATTGAACGTGAATTAAACTTATTCAAATGTCATTAACAACAAAATTTTTGTCATTTGTGTTTCATCCTGAAATGAAGTGAAATAATCATAACAATAATATTGATTAGAAAATTAATAATATTCATAGAACTGACGGTGACGTGAATTGATCCTTATTCAATACTTGAAGAGAAAAAATCAATCCTCAATTAGAAAATGATAAATATACCTATCTACTATTCCGTGGATTCACGAAAAAATCATGAGCAAAAACATTATCATATAGAATGTTCCATACATGTATTGTTCTAATCAAATCAGAACTAAGAGTAGTATTTTCCATTTCTATAACAATATCTTTCGTCTATTTTCACAGACGATGCCTTCTTGCAATGCAAAAAGCTGAATATTTTCAGCTTTTTGCGTCATTTCAATTACAGATTTTGCTTCACCAATCAGAATACGAAATGTAAAAAGCAAAACGTAAAAAGTTTGGTTGTGAACGCCGCTTAACCCTGTGGACTGCAGAAACCATTAAAATTCACAAATGAAATAAAATAAAAAAATTCACAAAACATTCTTGATTTTTGCCAATTTTCATTAGTTGACTGATTGACCGATTTCACTCTGGTTTGTTCTGTTCGCATTCTTCTTACTCCTAGAATAGCGCTATGGATACCTCAAACAAATAAATCATGATTTTGAAAAAAGATATTTTCAATGATGAGTAAAAATTGAACGAACGGGACTTTTCCAATATTACTAGATTTGCTATATCTCTCTTATGGAATGACTTATTCACTCTGGTTTGTTCTCTTCGTATTCTTTTCACTCAGCCCTTTGGACTAGAAACCATGAAAACCAAATATTCAGGGAACGGTTTTGGTTCTTTCCCAATTTTTATTAATTCTAGTAAATTTATAATATCTGGAACTGAAAGACCGATTTTTATCTGGTTTGTTCTGTTCGCATTATTTTTCTTGGGGTAATAAAAACAATCAATCAATAGATTTGCGGACAACTAAAAAAATCTAGATGCGTCATAAAGATATTTTCGTATTCTTCCCAATAATTCCACTTGTCGATATATCTTTTTACGGCAAACTTGTACTTCCCAGTTTGACGAACATCTTACTCAACTGGAGAACAAACTATTATTGGCCCAAGAGCGTGCCTACCAAGATGACGATCAGACATGGATGGGCGGTGACGAGGAAAACTACACCATCGCCGAACCAGATAGAGCCGTAAGTAATTTTTTCTCATTGACTCATTCAAGTGTCAAATTTGAGGTCAGAGATCAAATTTTCTATAATTCCGATAGGTTGCGTACAAGAACTGTCAGATGACAGACACTGGAGGCAAAACATTGAAACACAACGTTACTTTTCTTATTTGTTTACAAGTGATCGAAATAGTTTTTCACAATTATTTTGGCATAGGAATCGTATTTTTCCGCTATTCATCAATTCGCTCATGCCATCACATTATGCTGTTGTGAAATGCACAAAAACTGCAGCGGAAGACGAAGTAATCCGGTTGGTACATTATGATTAAAAGTAAGTACCTACTATCAGTGACTATAGTCACTCACATATAGTTTTCATTTTTGAAATTTGGTAATTTCTCTGATTTCTCATCGGAATTCCTTCTGCGATAGGAGCTAATAGAAATACACCTGAAATTTCTAAAATAATGCAAGAATATTGGGTACATGCAATCAATCGGGAGGACTGGTCTGACATGCTGACGATCGTGTGTGTTGTAGACATTTTCAATCTATTAGCAGTATTAGCTTGTATTGCAGAAGTGGCATAAGGCAGAAGGAATTTTAATAAGGAATGACAACATTTCATGATGATAACTATGTGAGATTACTATTTACCTGAAGAATCATATTCTTTAGTCTCTTGCTGCATTTTTTGTGCATTGTACAACAGTACAATGCGAAGGCATGCTTGAATTAATGAATAGCGCAAAAAACACGATTCGTATGCCAAAATATTGTGAAACACTATATGAATCCTCTGATTCCTTTGCAACCAAATAAAAAAGTGAGGTTGTGTTTCAATAATTCACAGAAGAATGAGGTTGTATTTCAATATTTTGCCTCCATGGTCGGTCATCGTGCACGCGACCTATTAATAACCCTGTGAGCAAGAATGCGAATTTTCATATGGGAAATTCGTAGAATCTTTGAATACTTTTGTTAAAATGTTGATGTTCATAATGGGAAGTTTCCTTCAGATGAATTTTCATGAAATAAGTTCGGAACTCTCCAGTTTTATGTCTACGCTGTACAGAATGGCGACCGATAAAGTCTTAGTCGTTTTCATTTTCAAATTGAAGCAATTTTTAATTTTCGGGGCGGCAAACTGTGACGTACATCCTGAATCTAGTCTGAAAATAGCTGATGGTGAAGAATATAGCTAAAAAATAGCTAATGAATGAAAAACGAATGGAAAAAATAGAAGAAGTAAAACTGGTGAACAAAAACATACATAACCACAAATGCACTCAGAGCAGGAATGCAGAGGGTAGTTGGCTTCATTCTGATAGGTTATGGTTTTGTCATTTATGCATTGAAATATCTCGAATAGAGCTCGATTCTTATCGAAAAGATCATTGAATCAATGAATCACTATCGGCTTGCTACATTCAATGATACTACCCTTCCTAATTTAATGCCATCGGTCAGAACAGAATGAAGCCGACACCAATAGCCCCTTCCTCTTGTTGTGCCTGTCAGTATTTTGAGTGGGGTGGACGGACTCGAAGTATTAGGCGCTGTTGCAAGATATAATCTGCAACTTTCCAAGAAAATAGATCCGTTTTATTGAGGAACGATTTCATAAGCAAAAAAATGACTGACAATGGATGATATATTGTAAACGATAATGGAAAATTATAGATACTATCGCAAAATATCATAATTTATCTTTATTAGTAATCAACTTCATTTAGCCAATGAGAGATTTATGGGAATTATTCATAATACTTGACAAAGTAGGACTGTAGAACCTATTATATCCCATTGCTAATATGATATAATTATTATGCATTCAAAGAACAATTTCCGTAATTCTATACATATTGATGATGTTGGCAACGTCGTACTGGCACAGATAATCGTATTTTAACTCTGTGTGAATGTGGATTTGCAGAAAGTAAGTCATAGGAATGGTGGAGGAGCCAAGTTCCTCTTTTACTCATTTTTTCTGAAGTGAAATTTGATCTCACGAAAAATGAAAAAATACGTATATATTAATTTTTTACAAACTTCACACTGAGATAAAAATATCAATTCAGGAAACTTCCCCATTATATTTCAGAGCCAGACCAGTTCGCCTGACCACCTCTCGTCTGTCAAATCCCAATTAGACGAGTACGATCTCATAGATGTGGAGGGAGAAGGTGCACTGCAAGGTTTGGAAGACGCCATGTTTCCTAAACCTGCCAAACAGAAGAAGAAAATCAAGCGAGAAGGTAAAATTCATAAACTTGATGAGATTAGATTTTTCCCGATAAATTTTGAACATGTCTCAGAAATTATCAGTTTTTTTTTCTTTCTTTTTGAATGTACCTTTATTTCTGCAGGTTTTAATTTCATCTGGTAGTTTATTGAACTCAGATAATGCTGCATGAGTGAATCTTTTTTGTCAGAGTGTAGAACTAGCAGCATCAAGGTGAAATAAGTTATATTGTCTAGTTTGATGACTATGAATTTCAAAATTTCTTGTCAAAATAATATTAGATTTCAGTTTTTTATTTATGATAACATAAGGTCCGAAAGTTTTGGGAAAAAATCAGATGCTGACAACTCTTAGAAATAAATTTTTATAATCTTATCAAATAATCTTACAATATCTCTTAACTATTCTTATCACTACCTGAAGTTCAAATAATCGACAAGGGACCGTTGTCTTCGATCTGCCTGAGTTTTCCTCTGACGCGTTGTATCATCCTTTGGACGACCCCAGCGTTGATTTCTCTGATTTTTCCCGATATACGACGTCGGAGTTGTTCTTGATTTTGTGCTTCCCATCCGTTATTGTAGACTTTCCGGCTCAATATTGTTTATGTTGTTGGCCCCATACCAATCCCTTGTGATTCTCGCATAATGGCATGAAGCAAGATCTGGTCAAAACATAATTTCGTCATTCGCATGATTTGTATTCAAAAACTGAAGCAATTTAGAAAGACATCGGTCAATATATCGTTCTGCATTCAAGGCCTCACGACGAACAACGCCAATGTAGGTCTGTGAAATGAAACCAGCCTCAGAAATGGCACACCATACCTAAATTTTGTCCTCAAACTTCTTTTTGGAATGGAATGGAATGGAACATTTGCGTGATCGTCCGTGTAGAACCCTTCATCTCAGAGTTGGCCAAAGTGAAATATTTTTCGTCGTCCATCTCGATCAACTTGTTGGCAAAATACACTCGCCTTAACGCGCGGCAACATCTTGGAATTCTTCCTAACTGAGCCTCTGTGTATTTTGGAGCTTTTCTCCTTTTCCGGAACAAAACATTGTGTCTTGATAGGGTCTTATACACCGTAGTCTTTCTAACATGAAATCTTCTGGCCAGTTTTCGCTGTGATATCCCAATTCTGTGTTTAGCTACTTGAATAAGTCTCCTCTCTCTTAATTAGTTCAAAACCCGCGGCCGACCGTTTTTTTGCAAGTTCATACATGGTATCCCTTCTTCACAATCTTTAATTGTACGATATATTGTCGATTTACTTATGTTCTGATCTCGAATAATATCGACAATCTCTCGTTTCGTCATTTGCCCAACGAGATTATAAATACCTCGACGAAGATCAATTTCATAAGACATTTTGGTAAGCCCAAACCAACAACTTCTGCATTGCTCATTTAGATGACAAGACGGGTGACATTCAATTACCACGTCTGCTTGATTAAATGCATTTCGTCACTCAATCAAACCAGGTGAATTTTTTCCCAAAACTTTCGGACCATACGTTATTAAACATGTATTTTGAATGTATTATTATTATTGTATTGTTATTTCACTCTTTGTTATTTTAGCATAGCATATATTATGTTGACAATCATTTATTTTAAATTATGTCTATATTTTGTTTTAGATCATTTTTAAATAAGTGTAATCATAGATAAGTATTGACAATTTTCAATACTTGGAAATCCAAGTCTGAAGGAAATAAAGTATTCTATTCTATTCTATTCTATTCTAAATGAAATTTTCAGAGTCTAATCTGTACAGTTCTTCTAAAGAATATGTTTTTGTTATCGTTACAACTTCCCCAGAACGCAATACCGTATCGTAGATGTGACTCAATGAGAGATTGAATAAATGTGTTTGACTTTGAGTGATGTGTCTACGATTCCTGGATAAGAATCTAACAATATACTTTCTAGAAGCGCACACTCTCGAAGAAGACCTCCAATTCTCCAGTGAAGAGGAGCTGGACGAGGTGCCACTGAACGAATTCGAAGACGACACCGACCACAAGGGCCTCCTCATATCGGCCGAGATACCCTTGGTGGGGGCGGACGATGACAGCCAACAGGCCGCCGAAGCCATGGTGCAGCTGGGCACCATGGGCTTCTACCCGCCCAACGAGGAGGAGACGGAAACGGAGACTTTGGTCTACAAAGGTAAGGACAAAGTGGAGAAGAATTTGATGAATGCGCCTTTCCAATGATTTCTAAAAAACTAATCGAACGGTTCAAGTGTAACCTGACGTAGTAAAATAGTTATTTATTATACAAGGGAAATTAGATTCTACCTCCAGGTTGTGTAATATTTTTCCCGTGTATAATACACTATTTTTTTCTGCGAAGATATTACATTATTTTGAAATCTGAAAATTATCGACGTGAATTTTAAGTTTTCAACAGTAGGGCACCTGCGTTGTAGGCATCTTTATCATTCTTTTGAAGTAATCAAATATCTGATGTCACTTCTGTCAGTCTAATTTTGTGATTTGATTTAAAAAAATTGCGAATTTAGTGGTTGTTTAGTAAAATATGTAACCGTGAAGTCGAATGGAAGATAAAAGGACTTGCAGTTCTTTCTCAGAGACGGTATTATTGAATCATTTTTCGGAACTATAGCACAACAAAAGCCATCAACAGCGTGTAATAATGTGATATATATCCGGGAAAAAAGTACTCACTTTTTTCCCACGGGAAAAAAGTAATTTATGAAAAGTGACATTTTATAACCTGCCAACAGAGATGAAATGTCAAACTTTCTTCCGGTCACAGAAAAAATATTTATAATAGTCTACCCACCAGAATAAAATCTATTAGGTTCGTCACAGAATTTAACTGTGAACTGAAGAAATATATTTCATCAATTTAACTCTCTCCTTGTATCAATTAATTCTGATTGAACTGTTTATCTTTCATTGTATTGCATGTTTATTTTTTTTTTGTTTCCCTCTTTAAACATTGTATGTTTTTTGGGATCAAATAAATGTTATTATTATTGTCGCAACTCAGATGGTTCTAGTAGGTTATATGGTATCATTGAGAAGAAACTGCGCCTCCACCACGTGCTGCAACTCAGATGTTGACCCTCCTATAGGTCGCGACTTCGCTACCCGCTTGGCTTTTTGACGAGAGGTTTTGATCATTTCACCACCCAACCATATTCATCCCCAAATAAAGAGAATTGTTTTGCAAAAGTACAACAAGCAATTTATTCAATCGTGAAAACATAAAAATGTACTGTTGGCCCGCGACACAGGGTTTATCGATGTTCTAAGTCGGTATGCCATTTAAGGAACCCACTCACTTAGTCCAAGTTAACAGGAAGGAGTGCCTCGGAGAGTCGCAACCCAGTCCTTGCCCCGGCCCTGACCTCCCCTTTCGGTTGGAAAAAAGTTCAAAATTTCCAGTCAAATGATGTTAGAATAAGTCGAGCTCCCCTCTCCGGAATCGTATGCAAATGTCGGGAAATTGATTAATGGGTCCCAATTCATTGTTTGGCCAAAGGGCATACATTCTTAGATCATCGACTATAACACTGAAAAATTGACACTTCCGGTTCGTATGCCGCCCTTGGGGAGTGACCTAGGCGTATGCAAACCGGCAAGCGCCCCAATTCTCGTGAGATAAGATCATTGCACTTCATCGCCGAGCTTCTTCTTAAACAAAATTTTGAACTTTTTTCCAACCGAAAGGTGAGGTCAGGGCCGGGGCAAGGACTGGGTTGCGACTCTCCGAGGACTAAGTGAGTGGGTCCCTTAAATGGCATACCGACTCAGAACATCGATAAACCCTGTGTCGCGGGCCAACAGTCTATTATGTTATGAGCAGCAGCACCAAAGTCGAGGAGATGTCAAACCCCCAAAGTGGCATAATGCCACTTTGGAAGTGAGCAATCAATCAATGAGTGTTATGTACGATTGAACCAATAATGCCTTGTGTTAATAATGAATTACGATAGAACTAATAATGACCCTCCTAATCGATTCGGGTTCTATTCATATTTGAAACCGATGCTAGATTCGCAATTTTCCGCAATGGGAATGGTCATTACCTTTCGATACTGCTTACCTAGGTATTATCGCAGGTTTCTTTGCAAATTATAACGGAAATGACGTCTATGAACTCCGCTGACCGGATCGAAACTACAATGTACTGAATAATTTAATTTGGAAAAGTTAATCAATCATAAAAGATCTTGAAATGAACGAGAGTTTGAGTGATGTCAATTCATAGGCATTTGTACTTCTTGACATTATTATTATTGTTAGATGAGAGCATGGACGTGGATCCGAATTACGACCCCTCAGACTTTCTGATGTCCGGTCTGCCTCTGCGCAAAGTGGAAGACTTCAACCAAGAGACCGGCATGAAGATACACGACGACCTGGCGGTGAGCGAGAGCGACGACGAGGGGCCGAACGTGTCGCACCAACCGGAACATAATGTACAGGACGAGGACGATCTTTGGTTCTAGAGTGTCTTCGGCTATGTAAGTTTTCCATTTCGTGTCGAGAGTGATCTTGAAATAATGAATGGGCACGTTCCATTTGATGGAATCATTTTATGATGAGACCGAACAGCGAAACGAGAATAGACACACTGAAAATGAGAATAAACACAGTGAAAATATCATTTTTCTGCAACCGACACAAAAGTCGTCCATTTTGATATCAAAATTAGCTCTTAAAATTTCACACCAAACATTTTCGATCAATTTAAAGCCTGTATTTCGTATCGTTACCATCGCAACTAAACAAATTTCTTGGAAATTTTCTCCTCCTCCTTGGTGGACGGAGCATGAAATTACAGTGGACATTTTTTTACGTTTATAGGTTAAATGACATTTACATTCAACTTACAAATTCAAATTCACAAAACCATCGAAAATCGTCATTATCCAAGTAATGTTTTAATAATATTTCAAGGTGAATTTTCTTACCGAATACCACAGATTCTTGTGGAAAAAGTTCTTACATTTACTATTGATTTCCATCAAAGTAACGGCCGAATTCAAAAGTTGAATATTCATTGAAATTTATCGTGGTTGTAGTTCCCCCTAACTATATAAAATTTGTGGTAAACTGCGTTTTCCCAACTTTTTTATATTGCAAGATATTCACATTGAAACTTTTCACATTTACATTAGATTCAAATTGAAATTCGAAAAATGCGTCATTCAACTCTGAATATTTGCATTCAAGGACGGCAGTATTTATTGTATTATATTTTTGTACATATTGGTTGAACAATTCATTCACAAAACAAGAAATATATTATTTAATAATGTTGTATCCTTAAGCTTTTGTAAACCTAATGTAAATAAAACTAATTTCTGCTACGTAAATTATTTATTTCATATATTTGATAATACATTGATGGATGATTTATTCAAATCCGAATCCAGTTTTTTGGGGTTAAACGATAATCACAATATCTACAGGTGAAAGATTGAAGTTTATAATAATAAGAAGGCACCGCTGAAAGAAGACGGGGAATTCAATACAATCGCATAAAACGGCCTCTGTTGTCTTCTAATTCGTACATGGAAGTCTAGATTGTTGAAAAAAATTTTTTTGAATCATTTGGTAATCATATACCGACAGTTTATGTTGCCGCAATAATTTAAGTTGAATTTTCGTGATGAACCACATCGCAGGTTTATTTAGATTTTCAGAAATCTGAAGTAAAATACAATACCTCTTACCGATCATCATTGAAAATCCGTTATGAATGCGGTTCATTAAGAAAATAACCTGACGATTTGATTCAGTTGATGTGTTCATTTCTGAAAAATCGAACTTTTCAAATGAAACTTGATGATCAACGATCTGGTATCAAGCCCATTGAAGCTGGTGTTCCTCAGGGTGCAGTTTTATAGCCGCTGTTGTACAGCGATTTGCGGAGACCAGTGATGTGCAAGATGTCGCTGTTTGCTGAAGATACGGCAGTTCTTGCATATTCGACAAATTTCGAGCAAGCAGCTATGAACCTCTAAAGCCCGCTGAATTCGCTTCAGGAGTACTTCCTAAGATGGAAGATCAAATTGAATCCTTCAAAAACACAATTGGTCGCACTCGGAAGGGAGTGGTGGCCTCCCAAAACCAGATTAGTCCTGGATCGTCATGAGTTAGAGTGGTCTTCACAGGTTAAATACTTAGGTGTGTGCATTGACAAAAAGCTCACCTGGGCCCAGCACATTGAACAGCAAGTTTCAAAAGCTAAACGAGCCATTGGAGCCCTGTATCCATTTCTAAACAGATGAAGTAAATTAGGTTTGAGACAAAAATTGAATATTTACATCATGGCTATCAGGCCAATTTTACTATATGCCTCGGTAGTCTGGGGCCACAGCTGAATCTCATATCACCAGATTACAAACATTACAAAACAAAATCGCGAGGATGGTGACAGGATCTCCTTTTTATGTTCGAAATAACCAGATCGCCAGGAATCTGAAACTCCCTTCAATCGTGTCAGTCATTAGAGAACGAAACATCAAGACTTTCGAAAAAGCTGAGGTTCATGAGAATCAGCTTCGAAATGCAGTTGATTATGACCCAGGTGATCAATCAAAGTTCAAAAGACCGAGATTGACCATAAACTAGAATTAATATCGACATTATGACCATCAAGTTTCTGATATTTATTTATTTCGTTCGATCTTTTTCAATCCTCAGAATGTATTTCTGAAACTTATTTGGGGCAGAAGGGCTGTTCGCATCAAACTTCAATACCGTATTTTGTTTCATAATAGATATCAGGATAAGAGGGACTCTTCCCTGGTCTGAATCAAATAAAAGAAAGATCCAATATATATCTCAACAATCTAGATTGCACAAATCAAAGACATTGTTGACATAAGACATCGCAAATAAAAACGTAGTTTTGCCTCTTTCTCGCGTTCGCGTATACGTAAACAATTCCATCCAAACTAAAACATCAAACGGTTTATTTACAAAATCAGATTATTGCTAGGTTCGAAAATATCATCAAATGTTGCAAGACCAGATTACAGACACAAGCAATAATTCAGACAATTTATCTTTCACCGATTCAGATAGGATCACAGCTGTTTCTGTAAACCAGTCCATGCTCAAGTCAAACAATGTGCATAATCAAGTCTCTGTACCCATTATTGCACTGCTGTCAGTCTATTCTTCATAATATAATAAAACTATGTAGTCTACATAGTCGTAATCATAGGATTGGAGAATGTGCCTGCCTTGATATGTTCATCTGTCTTTCGTATGTCACAAATCACAATCAGGGTGAACAGAAGATGGTGTAGAAACTCGTATCAAATCCCATCTACTGTTTTTTCGGTCAAAGTTCTTGACCTACGGCCTACTTGACAGAAGGATTCTTTTCAATATCGCGGAATATTGGTCGCATTTTACCCGTTAGATGGCGAAATCTCAACCAAAATTCAAGATTGGTAGAACTGATGATAATTAAAATCCCCCAAAGTTACAGTTTCGTACTTTCGAATTTAATCTCATTTGATTTGAGGTTATGTTATGAATGTTATAATATTATTATTTCTGGTGCAAGCGGTGTGTAAGCGCCATTTTCTGTCATGAAAGAAATCTGTAAAAAGTGTTGGCCATCTTGAGGACAACTGAGAACTAATATGCCATTATTGTGGAATCTGCGGTCAAGCGTTTTGGGAGAAACAAAACACTGTCCGTGATTACACCATATTCTATCCACCTTGGTCACAATGTGTTGGTACTTGTAGGTCATTAAGAAGCATACTGGAAAGTAACATGCACATCTAAATTAGTTGAGAATACTCCTTTTATCTGAAAACAATGCAGAAACCGAACTTCTATAAGGATGAATATAGTGTGAAAACCGAGTATAGTTGACAATGAGTACCAACTAATATAATAATGACACCATACATGTGAGCGTGCGATCTTATTTCAAAGTGAGTGTGCTTTTAGTTCAATCTTTAATACCAGTGCGTTTTTATGTCAAATATCTTTGCCATATGAGGTACTTTCGATATAATACATAATGTTATCTCTTCTTTCGATGGCAAACATGACTGTTGAAACGAAACTAAACATATCAAGGCCGTTCAGATATTAATAAATCAATAACAAAAAATGGAAGAATAAGAATTGTACAGTACCTTATCGCCATGAGTAAAATTCAGGAGCTTCTTTTACTCATAGACAGACAATATTAAAAAACCTCTAAGTACCAACTAGTCACATAACTAACGTGAAAATATCATCGGTCCACTAACGAATAACAAATAAGGTACAAATATACGCGCGATTCATCATATTTTTCTAACCAATATGTCTGACCGTTCACGAGTTGCGTTTAATAAAGAAGCATACAAGATCTATGACTTCCTCCATAGATCAGAAACGCTCTAGACAGACACTGCTCATGTATTCGTTGGCAACATCGCACTGGGAGCTGGCTTCTTCAGGCCATCTATCGGTATCAGCGGGAATCTCAGCTTTCACAGAATCCTGTGCGATTCAATACTTGATAACAGTACCCCAATCAGTGTTGTTAAAATAAGATTTCTAAAAGTGGTAGCAGTGGTGGGTTAATTGTCTTTCCAAATTAAAACCTATAAGGACCTACCTTCAAAAGGATCTAGCGCCCTTATGAAACATTTTCCGACGTTGATAGAACATATTTTCTCATTTTAATCTGCAGAGTTACCTCCTGGAGTATACGAACGTTATTTTGGGACCCCCTGTTAGGTCAAACTAGGAGATTCATTGTACCTAGGCTCAAAGAACACCTCAAATTATGTCATCCCAGAAACATCTACCGTTGCGCCACCAAAACGAAAACACGGAACCTTCCTCCCAATGCAATGTTGCCACCGAATGGGTTGCGTGCAAGAACTGTCAGATAACCGACCCTAGAGGTGAAACATTGAAATACAACCTCAGTTTTCTTATTTGTTTACAAATGATTGAAATAGTTTTTCACAATTATTTTGGCATACGAATCGTGTTTTTCGGCTATTCATTAATTCGCGCATGCCATCACATTGTGCTGTTGTACAATGCACTAAAATGCAGCAAGAGACGAAGGAATTCGGATGGTACTTTATGAATTGAAAGTAAGTACCTACTATAGTTACTCACATATAGTTTTCATTTTGAAATTTGGTAATTTCTCTGATTTCTCATCGTGATTCCTTCTGCAATAGGAGCTAATAGAGATACTCGTGAAATTTACAAAAGAATGCAAGAATAAGATTGGATTCATGCAATCAAACGGGAGGACTGGTCTGACATGCTGATGAAATATGATCGTGTGAGTTGTGGACATTTTCAATCTATTAGCAGTTTTAGCTTCTATTGCAGAAGTGGCAGAAGGAATTTTAATAAGAAATGACGAAATTTCATAATTCAAACTATGTGATATTACTATTTACCTGAAAAATGATATTCCTTCGTCTCTCGCTGCATTTTTTGTGCATTGTACAACAGCACAATGAGAAAAATATCGTAAAAAACTATTTCAATCCTTGGATTCCTATGTAAACAAATAAAAAAAAGTGAGGTTGTGTTCCAATGTTTCACCTCCAGGGTCAGTAATCGTGCACGCGACCTATACCCTAGCGTCATCTGTCCACAGCCATCTCGACCCTCGACCTCCTCGAATGAAGTGACAAACGTCTCCGACGAAACGTTACCTCCGGGCACCGCATCAAAGTAAACACTCGTACACGTTTACGTGCTTACTTCTATACGGTGTATAGAAGTAAACCCTTCTATACGGTGCTCTAGGCGTTGGATTCCTTCAGGTCTTGCAGTCGGGCGAGCTGGTGCGGTTCCAGCTCGTCGGGGATGCTCGCTCTGCCCCCCACCACCTGTTTGGGTTCGCTGTCGACGACAGGGGGCGCTTGGCTGATCGAGTTCTCAGCCGTGCTGGGGCCCGTCGTCTCGCCATCGCTTCCTACAACGAGTTAGGGTGACTTTATAAAAACATTTAAACATTCAAGACTTATGAGTCTTAAGTGGAGACAGTAAAAAAAATCAGATTCAAGGGCGATACATGACTTCTGTCATTACTGACATCTAGTTTCTGATGCAGCACAAGATTTTCAAAGTTTAGTAAGTTGAAAACTGGTTGGAAATCAAAATTTCATGTCCTGATATCATTCTATCAATTTATATTTATATCCCTGAAATGATACCCACATCCATTATATCTCCACATCATTTTGAAAGTAATCACTATTCCTTGCCTAACAGAAACTGGCTCACTCCTCGGAATTTTTGCCAAATATGGAGGCAACAGAGTTGCGACATTCTAGTGTATTTTTGAAGAACGGTTCAGTATCAATCAGAAGGAAAACAAATATTCAGGAATAACAACACAAGATATTTTGATTTATTTTTGAATGGCGGGAAATTGAGATGCCACTTTTGGATGCGCATTATTCCATTTATGATCATTTCTCTGCACTTCTTAAGTCAAAGTTAAATCATAAGTCTTAAATGGTTTTATAACATAACCAATGGTATTTCCATGTTCCATCTGTCATAAGTGATAAGCCTTGAATGTTAGGTGATGAATCTTAAGTCTTGAAGTTTTATATAAAGTGGCCCTTGCAAGCAAGGTGGACACACGCGAAAAGTTAGGAGTATACGGAACAGGGTGATCAAGATAAGAGTTTGTACAGCATGGGTTTTTAACAGGTGTACTACCTGTTCAGTAGTTAATCGTCGAGAAACTCGTCTATTTCTTGAATATTACTGCTGAATAGTCTGACTGACTTTTTATTGATTACTGCCAAAATATCATCAGATACAAGGGAATTTCAAAAATATAAAACCACAGAGTATTCTAAATAATATAGAAACTTGTCTATTCCTTGAATATTACTGATGAATAGTCTGATTGACTTTTTCCAAAAGTGTCATTTTATTGATTACTGCCAAAATCTCATCACATACAAGGGGATTTCAAAAATATAAAACTACAGAATATTCTGAATAAAATCAAATAACAACACAACCTATCTGTGTCTATGATATAAGATTTCAATTTGACATTTTCGCTGAGAAACTTCGTAGATATAGAGGGGGCCCAATAATTATAAATTTTTAGAATCGCCCTGTATCTTATAAAGGGAAACAGTTATGCAAAATCTGATTAGGCCGTCTGAAATATCACGCAAAAGCATCGGAAACTGGACACACTGTACATCGACAATATCCGTTACCTGTGCTACTGCTCACTACAAAAGGCGCATCCACATGATGATCCTCGATCTGGTCTTCCCCCTCCTCCGATTGGTCTCTCCTGGTGTGGCCCCTACACGCCCCTCTCTTCGCTTCCCCCACCTCCTCTTGCTCCGCCTCCCCTTCGCCGGGTTCCGCCTCCTCCCGGTGGTTCACTCCTCCCACCTCCCGATGGTTCACTCCTCCCACCTCCCGGTAGTTCACTGCTCCCTCCTCCTGGTGTTTCGCTTCTCCCTCCTCCTGGTGGTTCACTTCTCCCTCCTCCCGTTGGTTCGCTTCTCGCACCTCCCGGTGGTTCTCCTCTTCCGTGGGTGGGAACGGTCGCTCCGCCTCCTCGATCATGGGTGTGGCGGCGGTGATAACGATGGAGGCGGCGCACAGGCCGAAATCTGCGCCTGCTTCCGTGTCATCGGTTTGAGCTACTTCGTCTCCGTCCTAAGAAAAGAGGAAGAAGAACTGTCAGCGTTATTTTGGTATCGTACGAGATTGTACACTTCTCCAAGATATTGAACGCACCACCAAAAAGTTGCCAATAGTTTAGGAAACATGTTCATCAAGAGTACTTCTCCGATTTGGAGGTTTTTTATTTTGAGTGACAGATTATTTCCTTCTGAACATTAGCTAGAAAATGAGCCTAATGGTTGCGTTTTTTGGGATTTCGAACCCTGACTTGTCATTTTGTGTTAATCATTAATCTATATCATGGTTTTCATCTGTAATCAGCAGCAGCTGATCAGCTGGTGGAATTTCGGAATTTGAATATCATTCTCAGCAGCGTCAATTATTTCAATAACATGCATTTAATTTGTGATATTAAATATGTTATTATCAATTTATTATTGATAAGACAAGACTTAATGTTTGAAAAACAACGGAAATAAATGTGACATTCCTTCTCCTCTAAAATAATGACAGTTCACTGAAGCCACACTACCTTTTGATAGTCAGCAATTTCAGCAGAATGTCGAGTCGAAATATTTGGAATGAATAGTATATCTGCTCACAAATATCTGTCACTTTCAGTTAATTTTATTGATTTTGGAATGAAAAATCAGCTAATTCAGTACCTACTGTCAGTTGAAATCGGAATACATGAAATTAATTTGGGATTCGACTCGGGTTCCAAGGAAAACGCTCCAACTACTTATCGTTTTATATAATGAATTGCAATGTTCGCCCTCCAACGACTTGTCAAATGACGTAATTCTGGAATGATTTAATTGTTGGACAGCCCAAAACATTGGGCGACGCTTGCATGAACACTGTCATATTTTGACTGAGAAACTGGACGATTAAGTCCACACGACCAATATTTATACCAGTATGTTCAGCTGACTAAAGACATTTTGACAGTTGGCACATTACATCAAGATTTCTATTGCAAGAATCGTATAATGAAAGAGATGTTAGTACCTATGCAAGCTTACCTCGTTGATTATTTCTACGCTGGGTACGTCGATTGCTACGAGCAACAATAAAGTGTGTTAGTAAAAACAGAAGTGATGAAAAAAAAAACTGGAACTTACTCGGTATGGACGAATTAGGACTGAATTGACTTCCGTAATGCTGATGTTGGTCCCGGGATAGTGACATGGCGAACAGGCTGTCCTCATGAGCCTACAACAAGAATAACATTGTGTGATAAGATTTTTCACTGAATTGTTTCTTGCTACCATTATCAGAAATCCAATTGCCACATTTTTGGATGGAAGCAGCAAAATCCTATATATGATAGCAAGAAATGATTTTGCTGAAGATGAATTATCTGCCACAGGAAGGTATACCTACTGCTGTAGTTATCAGGCAGCCAGTCTGGGACAGTATGATATTTTTCTATATTTTCTTTAGCTGAATAACTACTAGTGAGTGGTATGTATGTTGCTGAGATATCCGTTGAATAGAATTGCAGTCATTAGCGATTTTACAATAACTGTCAACCTGTCACGAGAATATAATACTTGACGAACCTACTGTACATCAGGACGACACGACAGTTACGATTACTTTCAATATTCAAAATACTCGCGTCGAAATATCAGCTTTTTTTGAAAAAATCGATGGGGTTTCTTCTGTTCGTTGAAATGTTCACTTCCTGATGGTGTACAAAAATTAATAGATATACATTACTATGGAAAATATTCTCAGAAAACGCAAAGATAGATCTTTTCATTACCTACAACTTTGTATTTCAATTTTTTCCATAGCACTTGTAGTTTTGCCAGATATCGAGATTAACAATTTCAATAAAATATCTGCATTATATAAAAAGACATTGAAAGTACTGTATCGTTTACCATATGATACACCAACAAATCAATTATATAAAATAACTGAATCAAAGATTGAAATCTAATTTTATTTTAACACGAAACAATGAAATTCATAATTATCAAACTAGACAACATGGTTTATTTCATCTTGATATCGCTAATACTTCTATAGGCCAAAAAAGATTCACCCACGCTGCTCTCTTGAAATATAACAAATTACCAGATAATATAAAAAATTGCAGAAATACAATAAAATTCAAATACCATCTTAAAAAATTTATCATTTCTGAACGAAATAGATGACTTTTTTTTTTTTCAACTTTTGATTCATATTCAAATTGATTTTTGCTCACCAATATGAAATGATTTGTCAAAATTTAATAATTAATGTTTTCAAATATTTTATTATTCATTAGTTTATTATAATTGTATAGTTTTAGGTATTATTGTTAACTATACTTCCTTATACCAGAACTTGATTCTGACTGGAAGTAACATTTTCAATAAATAAATAAATAAATAAATAAATAACCGTTTTTCACTCTTAAAACCTCACCGCCTTCCACTTCTCGACCTCACATCGACCGTCATTTATTTTTCCCTTCATTTTTGTTATATTCTCTGCCTATTTCAATCGGTTTCATTCCACATACTATAATTTTTTTCGGTTCCAAAAATTCTCGACCCTGGTCTAGTTTCTTGCTGGAGTAATTCGATTTCTCACTATATGGTTATAGCAAAATGATTCCCTCAGTATATTGCACGGACACGACATCGGTCAAGTACGCGAAACTCACCTCCGCATCGTCTCCGTTCACCATCCCCTCCTCCACCTCCACGCCCTCGGGCAGCGCGGGAGGCGGTTGCGCAGGCGGCGACGAAGCCACGCCCCCCACGCTCTCCTCCTCGCAGCCGGTAGGCGTGAAAAGGGGCGGGGCGGACCGGGGCGTGGTCGCGTCGTCCTCGTCGTCGCCGGTCAGCGGTTCGCCAAACGCGTCGCACTCCTCGACGACGAGGGAGGGGAAGTTGCCCACGTGACCGTCGTACTCGCCCTGCCACCAGCCGTCGTCGATGCTGTGCGCGCACCGGCTGAGGATGCGGATGATCTGGCCCTCTTCGAACGAGAGCTCCTCGCCGCCTATGTGGGAGAGAGAGAGAGAGAAAAGAGTAGCGTCTGGGGAGTATACTTGCTAAAAATTAAAATCAATTAAACATAGAGATAAATTATATAAGAAAGCTTTGAAAAATCATGAAACTCTTCAAAATTATTGCTATGCCCCGCGAAATACTGTCTAAGGAAAATATTGAAATATTGAAAATTAAATTCATACCCGTTAAGTAAACATCGTTTGTCGGCAAATTTAAGATACTTAATATTTATTTTAATGACTCTAAAGACGAAATAAGCACTGATAATATTGATAATGATGATAATATTCCTCTTTCCCGGTTTTGCAATCCTTAAAAATTTATCAAACGACAAGTTTTTTGTATTACATATTTTAGGAAAAATATTATTTTTTGTTCCTTTTTTGTTATTTCAAATTAAACTGAAGTTTGATTATAGTTTTTACCAAAATAAAGGTATTTTTTTGCATTTCAGCCTAGGAACAAAATCGAAATTTCTGATATAAGAACCGACATAGAGCAGGGGCATGTTGGGGGTCCCAAAATATGGCAATTCAACGCAACTTACCTCTATACCAAGTTGCTTCCCTAAGGAGTTATAGGCTTTGGAAGTGTAGTTATAAATTTTGAAAAAAATCAATATCTCCGTTATTCTTGAACTTAAAGCAACCAAATTTGGTACACTTTGTGGATGTATTCAGGGCGTTACTTGACAGTAACTAGAGTTCAATTGAAATTTGTGAAGGGGGTATACCGGGTGGCGCACCATTAATATTCAACATAATTTTGTTAACCCTTGATGGATTTCAAGAATCTTTGCTTGGTTTTGTGGAAAATTCAATTCTTAAACTTTTCTTAGTCCAGTAATTTCTCGAAAAACCTCATCATTTTCATCAAAAACTCGAATAACTGAAAACGCGTGCTCTAGGTGTGTTATTTAAAACCATCGAAAATTCAAAAGTTGGCTATGAAAATAAACGTCAAACTTGACAATGAAGCAGGTAAGTTGTTTAAATAAGTATTTTATCGATAAACAACTGTTTGTTCTGGTTGTTGTTTAAGTTTTTTGTGATTATTTTGGTTAGTTGTTAATCCCAGTTTTTCACATTTCAGTATCTAAATAATAATTTGCCAGACAATTTCTACTGATCACAATAAATGACCTACTTTCTTGTTGTACGTTTATTTTCATAGCCAACTTTTGAATTTTCGATGATTTCAAATAACACACCTAGAGCGCGCAATTTCAGTTATTCGAGTTTTTGATGAAAATGATGAGGTTTTTCGAAAAATTACTGGTCCAAGAAAAGTTTTAGAATTGAATTGCCCACACAACAAAGCAAATATTTTTGAAATCCATCGAGGGTTAACAAAATTCTGTTGAATATGAATGGTGCGCCACCCGGTATACCCCCTTTACGAATTTCAATTAAGCTCTAGTTACTGTCAAGTAACGCCCTAAATACATCCACAAAGTGTACCAACTTTGGTTGCTTTAAGTTCAAGAATAACGGAGATATTGATTATTTTCAAAATTTATAACCTCACTTTCAAAGCCTATAACTCCTTAGGGAAGCAACTTGGTATAAAGGTAAGTTGCGTTAAATTGCCATATTTTGGGACCTCCTATATGCCCCTGCTCTATGTCGGTTCTTATGTGAATCACCTTGTATATATTCAGCAGAAGTACTATCCTGAGATCTACGTTTACACAAATTTGCAAAATAAAATTTCAATCTACAGGGCATACTGAAATTTTATTTTGCAAATTTGTGTAAACGTAGATCTTCGGATAGTCCTTCTGCTGAAACGAAAAAAAAAAAAAAGAAATCGGTCAAAAACTATAGATTTTATGAGGGTGCTCCGGTCTTAAGTGGCTCACACTGTATACATAAATATCATGATATTTGCCAACCCTGTCTAGGATACTCACCCTCCCCCTCGTAATCGTACAAGGCCACGCAGAAATTCGGCGCCACCCCGTCCGGCGTCTTCTGCGGCAACGAGATCACCGACACCTGCTCCGGCGACTGCGTGGTCTCCGTCCGCTGCTGCGACACGTCCTCCTCGTTGTCCACCGTGTAATCCACCGAGGAGAAGGAGATCTGCTGGACCAATCCCGGCGTGGTGGCCGATTGCTCGCGTTCCACGTCCAGGTAGTTTTGCGGCACGAAACCCTCCTCGCCGCGGTAGTTGCGTGCGCGCAACCAGCCATCGCCGTCACCTTCTCCCACCACTTCGAGCTGCTCGTTCTCGACGATGGTGAGTTCGTCGGGGTTTTGTGCCTGGATCACAAGTCACATCGGAAGTTTTCAGACTGATGACAATAAGATCCAATGGAAGGGGATAGTAAAGTTTGTATGCAACAAGCGTACTTTTCATATTTCATATTGAAATTTCGTGTCCAGCTGACACTCAAGGTCTGTCACCAAACCTGAATCATATAGAACGTGGTCACGGCTGTCAAGGAATTAGTAAAAAGATGTTCAGAGTTTGAAACACTAACTCAGGTGTAACGGAAGAAACTTGTCCAACGTCAAATGTATGTCAGGAGTGTGTATAATAGATGAAAAAAAAATTGAAAATTCTTCCAGACAATATAAAGATTCACTAGTATTCCGCATCAACTTACTGTATAAGAATATAACGCGGTGCATTTCAGAAGTGGGACCGAAGATGTTTTCTCCGGTCGACCAGATTCCTCGGTATCCTCGGTCGTATCTTCAGTACCCCAGTCCACTTGAATGGGATCGTCCCAACCGGCTGTCAACTGTTCTATCCGTTGTCTCTCCTGCTCCATCATGGCTGAAGAGAAAAATATGCAATGAAATTATTATTTAGTAGTGCACCTATGAGAGTATCATGCCAAAATGGCCACGAACGAGCCTAGTTTTGAGGCTGCCTCAAGCCATCGTGTGACGTCACGGGTATAGGTACTACTCATTGGGAGACTATATACTTATAGAGATAGTATTAGTAATGTCAAACGATTGTCGAAAGACTGATGTGTAGTGAAACAAGAAGTAACAACTTGACCATTCTAGCTCGGCCTCTGAAAATTGGATGCGCAGTAGACCAGTCGGCTGGAGTGGGGCGAGAGCTCATTATTGTCGAGGAACTGGTTAGAACAGTAAAGTACGATTGTACTTTCCAATAAGAAGGCGTAGTGAATCTTTGTCGCACACTAAACATCTCTGTTTATCGTTTGCGCATCTCAGGGGCCAAGCTAGAATGGTCAAGCTGTAAGATTCGCATGAATGTGATCGTTCCAACTGATGGTGATAAACAGTTCTCTACTGATCAAATAAAGCTAAAAAATAAATGCATCCAGAAATCATCATGATATCAAGACGGCCGCTATCGAGACAGGTCTCCGTGTGACGTCATGAGTGGCCATCTTGGTATGATATTCCCTTGAGTTGACTACTCTTTTGGAGACTATACATGGAAAAGCTGTCTTATGAAGCCCACTGGCCAGACTGCTTTCGAGAGAATGATGAAGAAGCGATCAAACAAGAAATGTTTGCATTAGTGGGATCGCTCCAACCGGTGTTCAACTGTCTTATTCGTTGCCTCTCCTGCTTAAAAAAGAAGATTATGCACCCACAGAATCCGAAGTAGAACTACAGTTTAGTAGTGCATCTATGACTCCTCGCCAAGCTTCCATCTTATGGCTTGCCTCAAACAGGTCTCTCCATGTAGTGGTCGACGGAGTTTCATCTGACTCTCTTATCATAAATGCTGGTGTTCGGCAAGGATCAATTCTAGCACCAACACTATTTCTACTCCATATCAACGATTTGTTGGAAGCAACTTCATGTCCAGTACACAGCCTCGCGGATGATAGTACCCTCCATACCGCCCTCTCTTCCAGGGCTCCAATAACAGCCAGGCAAATCAGAAACGCACTAGTGCGGGAAAATGACACTTCCCAAACTAAATTTGCGTGTGGGTATAGGGTGAATCACGCACGCTTGTAGAAAAAATAATTGACTCCTAACAATATATGGTTGTTGGCCTACCCCACTCACCATCGACCTCGGCACCGCTCTCGAAATGATCCGAGTCCCTTCGCTGTTCCTCCCCCTTGAGACTATCCGCCCTGGTTGCCACATCCGTTGGTATGGCTGGCGATTCTGCGTCGGCGAAGTCGCTGTCGTAAAATGAATCCGAACTAGGATGATCCTGTGAATACGACGAAACGAATTTATTTCGACAACTGTATAAATACACCCACCGGCAAAAAAATTACCGGAGAAAAATTTTGCCAATTCGATCGCCCTGTAACTTTTATAATTCTTCTCCGATTTCCTGTATTCATTCGGAATTTCGGAATGTTTCATGTAGGTTCTGAATTATGGTTAATGAAAATCAAAAAAATGTCTTTCTCAAAACACTTATTATTGTATCTTCTCTTATAAAGAAAAAATTGACGTGAATGGAGAACCATTGTGTTGAAAGGATCACTATTCAATCCAAATCATATCATAATTCATGATGAAGCTTATTTCAATCACTCCACTTTTGCCACAGGGCATCAAGAAGTTGAGGGTGAAAATTTGGATTTTTTCTGCACGCTAGTAAAAAAAATAGTGTACCTAACATGTGCGTGAAGTGCCTTCTTCGTACTCAAAGAATTATATATACGAACTCCGCGTCGCGTCGTTTGCCTAACTGTATTTGCTTGCAGAAAAGTAACACTTTGATTGATTGATTGTCTTTATTAACCCAAGAAACATATCTGTTTATAATCGAGAAACATGAACGCACATATCAAAATGATAATAATAATAATAATAATGAAAGGTTACGTGCATTGACCCTCGGCTAACGCCATTGAGCCATTATTCACGCCGCAGGCCATAAACGCATACTTTACGCCTTTAATACATAAATAACTATAATTGGGACCCGGTCTCAAACATGAATCTACGATTTCGTCTCAATTTCACCGACATCGGACGAAAACTAAAAAAGCTACAGGGTGATCAATTTGGGTGAATTTTTTTGTGGTCCTTATTTTTCTTGCTCTCACCGATAGGCTGCTGGTGGAGCGCTGGATGTCCTGCACGTTCAGCGACTCCGCCTCCTGCATCCACTCGTCGACGTTGACTCCTCCGGCTCGCAAACATTCTATCCTTGCCTCGGCTTTCGCCTTGGCCGTCTCGGCGCGCCGTACGTTCTGCTTCAGCTCGTCGATCTTCGTGTCGAGGTCGGGGCCGTTCGGGTCGTTCGGGTCCACCTGCGAGAGAACAATGTGCGATGGATCCCGTGCTTATTTTATATTAGGATCTTCCTTATGAGTACCTCTTACCCAGTCAACACATCTGTGACATGACATCTCTGAGATGTCGCGTTTAGGTTCGCGTTCCATCGCTGCTATGTACAGAAGCAAACACATCTGCAATATGATATCTCTGAGAAGTCGCGATGAGGCAAAACTTCCATATTACGAATGTTACATCGCTGCGATGTACAGAAGCAAACACATCTGCGATATATCTCTGAGAAGTCGCGATGAGGCAAAACTTCCATATTACGAATGTTACATCGCTGCGATGTACAGAAGATCTGCAATATGATATCTCTGAGAAGTCGCGATGAGGCAAAACTTCCATATTACGAATGTTACATCGCTGCGATGTACAGAAGCAAATACATCTGCGACATGATATCTCTGAGAAGTCGCGATGAAGCAAAACTTCCATATTACGAGTGTTACATTGCTGCGATACCCGAGGGACCACCAACCAGTCACAACAGCACATAATCAATATTAGATGTCATCAGAAGTCAGTGGTGTACCAATTATCACACCATGTTTGAGGAAACTTTTTTCCGCTTCAAACACACATTGCTTTTCCATCACAAATAACATATCGTAATAACTAGGAACCGAATAGTTAACTATTCCTGAGGGCTATGTCCGATAATCTTTTCCTAGTTTGCTTAAAACAGTTCCCTCAATATTCCTTTCATCTTATCGTAATAACATTGCATAAAATATATCGCTGTTATATCGCAGAGAACTTATCGTAGCGATGTCGCATGGATGAAACTTGAGTGGGACAAAATAACATATCTCTGACATCGCAGCGACGTCTTTGCGACATAGAATGCGGTATCACAGGTCACCATTGTTACATTGCTGCGATATTGCTGTGATGTAATTGTGTTTGCAGTATTGAAGTTTGATACGAACAGCCTTCTCTCCCAAATAAGTCTCAGAAATTCATTCTGAGAATTGAAAAAGATCGAACAGAACATATAATCATCGAAAACTTGAGAATGGTAAATTTGGTCATAATGATGATATTTTCTCTAGTTAATGGACAATCTCGGTCTTCTTGATGTTTCGTTCTCTAATGACGGACACGATTGAAGGGAGTTTCAGATCTCTGGCGATTTGATTATTCCGAACATTATTACAAATTAATATCGATTTTTTATCGAATCACTAACCTTCTGCCCAGCCTCCCTTAGCGCATTGAAAATCTGCACTTTCCGCACGTACTCCCTAACGTTGTTATTCTCCCGCGCGATTTTCGTCGCCCACCTGCGAGCCTCCTTGCTCAGCGCAGCCGCGGCAGAGTCGTGCTCGGCGGTCACGTGATCGACGGGGTCGCTGTCGCACGGCTCGAACTCGTAGTTGATGTGCTGCTTCAGCACGGGGTAGTACAGGTAGCAGCACTGGAGGTTGTAGTCGCGCGTCAGCTGCTTCGCCTGGTTGCGAACGGTGGTGAAGCTGTTCTGGGTGGCGGAGCAGGTGAGAAGCTCGGTGCGGCTCATCAGGTGCAGGTATTCGGCCACTTTGTCGTACACGCCGCTCTCCATGGTGGTCATGCACAGTTGCAGGTCGACGACGAAGTACCTAGGGAAGGTAGGGATCCATATTGTGCTCTTTTGTTCTGTAATGATACTGATAGAACATCCCTGATTGAATCTTGTGTGTTACGTATAGGCGATGATGTAATTCCATTCAAGAACAGCACAAAAAAATCTAGGGTTAATAATCGATTATAAACTTCGATTCAAAGAACATGTCAAGCACATGCTGAAGAAATGCTATTCTAATTTGAAAATGATTTACCCTCTTAGGCGCTCTCTCTTGAACAAGATATCAAAAAAATGCTTTGTGAGCCATTGGTGTTATCCCAGCTCAATTACTGCGATACTGTCTACGGACCTTGCTTAGATGTTTTTGATATAAAACGCATTCAAAAAGTTCATAAATTGAAAGATGTTAATTGGCTGAACATGCTTAGCAGACGTGAATTGCACATGGTTTGCAGAAAAGTGCTGAGAACAAAAAAGCCGGAATACCTGAGAATTCTGAGATTATTCACTTTCAAATATTCCTGATGGAATATTTTTTGTATATTACAATGAAATATAACACTGGAATATTTACATTGGAATATTTCTTGTTGCAGAGGCATGTATATATATTCTAGGAATATTCGGTAGATATTCAGAATAAACTCCTCCTTTTTAGCATATTCAGAAAATATTCTAGGTATATCCAGTGCTGTCTGGGTGAGAAGGGTATAGAGATCCATGGAGGGAGGACAAAACAAACATGATCTGTTCAAGATATCAATGCAGAAATATTGAAGGTAATGCATAAAATATTGTATTCAAGACCTTTTTTACAGAAAACCAGAGAGAGATTAAATAACAATCATGGAAAATTGTGTTTTAGTGAACCTTGTGTTGGTGTGGTGGAAGCATTTATGATGATGTAACTTGCATACCTCTTTCAATAAATACAAAGAACATTCAAAAAGATAAGAGATATGTATTTCAACCAATCAAAACTTGCAGGATATATCTTGACCGAAAATGGGCAGCATTCAACTGACTTCGAAATAATGTGGAAATCCTGGCTAGAAATAGCACGATCAAAAAATCAAACAGAGAAACGGCCAACATTCAATAACCGGTTCAGTTGATATGGTTCTCAATTCTGAAGACTGCATATGGAAACGTTAAATTATTCAAGATAGAAGAATTTTAATCACTGAGTATCAACTTGTAACTGAAGAGTTTCAACCGAAAATAGCGCGAAAAATGTGCAAAGCTATAAAAGAATTTGTTTGCGTTATTTATAAAAGTCATTTTATTGGCCTCAAACATGTTTTTCAGATTTCAGGGTGAATTTCTGATCATAGATGTCAGAATTTTGTCCATAAATTCCACTCCACCCTGCACATGATCACAATTTTTAGTGTAGAATATCTGCGGATTTGTTTCAATTCATTTATTGACAATGAATCATCAATGATTAAGCGTGAGGCAGACTTCTTTTGGTTAAGGTCTCATAAAAAAGAATGCCTTTTATGTTTATGTGATATCGTCAAATTTTTGGAAATGGTGTTGCTGGTGATGAAGAGATATACGAGTGTCCATCTAAGTATCCACAAAAAAATTGAATTACGCCAATTTTCCTACAGTGTTTCAAAGTTGTTGAGGAACTTGTAAGTTTGGCATCATCAAATAAGCGAATATTTCTTCTCTAAAAAGAATCACCGTATATGTATCACCGTATGTAATACATGGAAACAAAATTGTTCAACTTCATCATTCATGAGATATAGTTCTATAAACAGGTGAAAAAAATCAACCTAGGAATCTGTTTGTATAAGACACGCGTCATTTACCTGGTTTGATGTGCATTTGCGGCAGCAAGACACAATAAATAGTCGTTTCTGGCTCCCGATGATTTCTCCTCGAGCTGATCTCTTTTTGATGAGAATTTCGCACTGTTCTTTTGCAGAGACGTGATCGATTGGAAAAATGAGCCTTTCTTCTTTTTAAGCCTGCAAAAACACGAACAAACACCTAGTATCGCATCGATTCTCATGAGATCGTTGATGGGATTTCATTCCCCCATATCTATGTTCATTGTATCAATATTGCATCTATATTTTTATCATTCGAATCAATTCATTCCAGTACATTGCGAGATATACTTGTGCGATCAACCCTGAGAACGAATTTATTGTCTCGACTCGAAATAAAAAGTTACATATACTCTGTTCAATTATAAAAGCTGATAGGTATTATCAATAACTCACTTCTCTTCAATATCCCTTGCTTTATCTCTAACTTCATGTGCCCCGTGTTCTTCATCGAAATATAATTTCTTGGTTTTATCGACATCTTGCACGCAAAGCTGAACTTCTTTCTGAACCATCGCTAGTTGATCTATGCACTGAAAAAATGTAAATAACCTATCAAAATTTGAAGTTGAATAAGCAGCAACCGTATTTTTTCATTTGTCATGAATGAACTATCATTCAACTAGTCATATTGGAATCATTGCGGTAATATCGATTTTGGCGCAGTCGGTAGGATAGGATACCATCATGTACGCACAGGTTACCAATAACTTTCGATGAAATCATATAATGATTCCAGTGTTCAGTTTGATGACCTAGAGACACATATACTGACCTTTTTGGCGGCTTGAATCTTGTGAGCCCTCAACACCTTGGCATCATCCGCTATTTGTTGCTGGAATACTTCAACGGCCGCCAACCGAGCCCTAGCTAATTTCTCGTTCTCTTCTAGCACAGTTCGCCAAACGTTCCACATATTCCTGCAATCAATAGAGAATTTAGGATATTTCGAACACCAAATATTGGGAATGAAATTCCATCAATTTAGGGTATGGCCAATTCATTGATCTGCGGTTTGGGTCTCATCATAGCTCTAGCCAGTCAATAGCCTACGTGTGACATAGCCCATTGTCCAGGTGATAATTTTCCTTATTTGGACTCTCATAAATAACATTTCGTAAAGGAGGGAAACTGAGATGAATGATTTAGTCCGGATCTAGGTCCACCTCGTAGGTCATAAGATTGACATCTACTCCCTCCAAGTTAATCAAAGCTATTCTACTCTAAGATCACTCTGTTATCTTTCATAAATAGAAGAAGGCACACCCTTGCTCTGACAATGATACCAATCAACAAAACCCTCGAGCTAGGTTATCTTTTCCTGAAATAATGATTTCAAGGCAGCATCTTCCTCAAATCGCCATACTTGAGATTATTCTTGTGCTCGGGGAGAGAGCTATAGATTCGGCCTGAATCCTCTAGCAAGAAAAATAATTATCTTTTTCCACCACTTGCCCTCTAGAACCCATATAATTACTTCCTCCGTTTCTCGTTGCAAACTAGTGTATTAGTTTTTTCATTTTATCAACTACAGTGGTCTATATAGACATGACCTTCTATTAATCTGAATTCACAGTACAGTGCAAATTATATTCATTGAAGAACATTGCTAGTGGTATAAAAATATAATATATACACCTTGGTAACGAAGAATATCATTGACAAAGGACCTTAGCTAAGGCCTCGGGGTATAATCGCCCTAGCTAATGATATGTTTCACTGTCATGGTGTATCAATAACTAGGAGTAACTTCCACAATAATCACAATCCCTGCAACCATTTTATCGTTCAAAGGCGTTTCATAAGGCTAGAGCAATGTTGAAGTCTCAAGAACATCTGTCATTCTGTCAAACAAGATCCCACTAAGAACGCCCTTTCAAGCTCTCATTCCAAGGTTACTCCGCGATGACCTTGTAAGGGGGTAGAACAGGCCTGAGTCTACTACTGGTAAGAATCTCCTTTATAGTTTCTTTTCCTAGTTAGTATTTATCACATGACAAGGTAGTGTCTTTTATGATGTATGAAAAGCAAGTATGCCCAAGTATTTTTCACCCAAACTCATTCATATTTCACGAAATCACGTGTGCCAGTCCAACTAGGACAACTTACCATTTTTCTTCTCCTCCTTCCAATTTAATATCGGGAATATTCGGTATTTTCTTGTTCAAATACGCCGACGATATTTTAAGAAGGGCCTGAAAGGGTTCAAAAGTTTAATAAGCACGTTCGACTTTGGAGTGACTGGAGATGAGGAAATATTTACTTCAGAGTAGGATTTTTCGATGGCTGATCGTTTGATGATGAAGGACCTGATGTCTTCGAGAAGATCGCACTCGTGTTGATTTTTCAGTATCAGCTTGTTTATCTGTTCTGTATGGAGGTTCTTGAGAAATTTCACATAATTGCCCTGAAATGGAAACGGCCATGTTTCAATTATCGATTTTGAGATTTTATGAAAGTTTTTGCGCTCTCTCTGTATCAGAACATTTTCAAGGGAGATTGAATATTCATAAAAAAAGTATATTGAGACAAAAAAATAATCCCGTTTTTTATCAGAAATATAAATATTTGAAGTGTAGATACGATGAAATTCCGTAGAATACAAATTTCCAACGGAAATATAGGATGTCATTATTGAAGAATAAAAGATGAATCATTGCCTGGTTGGATTAGAAATAGAATTCATCATGCCAACATGTCTAAAAGTACAAAACAGATATTAAAAAATGGAATCTTCTCCTGAGGATGCCAATATTGTTATAGTGAATGGCTTTGTTTAAAAAATGGAATATAACTATTGTATGCGTATTATCTTGGGTGATCAGACCGAACCATGAACCGTTTGACGATAATCTCTCTACCAAATATTAGTAATGTCGATATCGACGATAACAATACGTTTTAAATGGAGAAAGACACGTTTTTCTCAGCTTTTTCATTATTTCATTATTCAATATTCATCACTAAAAAAAGGAAAATAATTCTTGCAGAAGCAATCGCAGCGAACGATTGAAATTGAAAAATTGGATAGACAAGGAAAAACCAGATACTTCCCAAGCAAAAAAAAACAGTAGGTGACCCACTGCATTCAAACAATAAACAAATATATTATGTGACTCCACTCGTGTTAGTATTATCTTGTGCGATCAAACCGAACCATGCACCGTTTGACGATAACCTGTCTAGCAAAAGACCTGACAATAATCCCGAAAAAAAATCCCACCTTTCTCGGCGGCGACTGCATATTTCGCTGTCGCAAAATATTATGTATTTTTTATTGTGTCTCCCAAAAACGAGTTGCCTTTTGCACGTCCGTACCTAACAGTGCCAGTATCGACGATATCAATACGTTTTAAATGGGGAAAATACACGTTTTTCTAAGCTTTTTTCATCTCATTATTCAATATCCACTGAAAAAAAGTGGAATTATTCTTGTAGAAGCAATTGCAGCGAACGATTAATGTTGAAAAATTCTCAAAAAACAAATCAGTACGTGACCCACTGCATGAGGAAGAACATTGACACACTAAACAAGAATATGATGTCACTATTGTGCGTGTATTATCTCGTGAGATCAAACAAAACCATGCACCGTTTGACGATAATCTGTCTAGCAAATGTCCCGACAATAATCTCAAAAATAATCCCAGAAAAATCCCACCCTTCTCTTATTGTGTCTTCCAAAAACTTTTTCATTATTTCATTATTCAATATCCACTGATAAAAAAAGAATAATTATTCTGGTAAAAGCAATTGCAGCGAACGATTGAATTCGAAAAAAAAAAGATTCTTCTCAAAAACAGAGCAATACGTGACCCACTGCATGAGCGAGAACATTGACACACTAAACAAAAATATGATGTCACCATTGTGCGTGTATTATCTTGTGAGATCAAACCGAACCATATGCACCGTTTGACGATAATCTGTCTAGCAAATGTCCCGACAATAATCTCAAAAATAATACCAGAAAAATCCCACCCTTCTCTTATTGTGTCTTCCAAAAACTTTTTTATCATTTCATTATTCAATATCCCCTGATAAAAAAAGAATAATTATTCTGGTAAAAGCTATTGCAGCAAACGAAAGAATTCGGAAAAAAAAATTCTTCTCAAAAACAGAGCAATACGTGACCCACTGCATGAGCGAGAACATTGACACACTAAACAAAAATATGATGTCACTGTTGTGTGTGTAGTGTATTATCTCGTGAGATCAAACCAAACCATGCACCGTTTGACGATAATCTGTCTAGCAAATGTCCCGACAATAATCTCAAAAATAATCCCAGAAAAATCCCACCCTTCTCTTATTGTGTCTTCCAAAAACTTTTTTATCATTTCATTATTCAATATCCACTGATAAAAAAAGAATAATTATTCTGGTAAAAGCAATTGCAGCGAACGATTAAATTCGAAAAAAAGAAAAAGATTCTTCTCAAAAACAGAGCAATACGTGACCCACTGCATGAGCGAGAACATTGACACACTAAACAAAAATATGATGTCACTATTGTGTGTGTAGTGTATTATCTCAAGAGATCAAACCGAACCATGCACCGTTTGACGATAACCTGTCTAGCAAATGACCTGACAATAATCCCGAAAATAATCCCGGAAAAATCCCACCCTTTTTTTATTGTGTCTTCCAAAAACGGGTTTCCTTTTGCACGTCCGTACCTAACAGTGTCGATATCGACGATATCAATACGTTCTAAATGGGCAAAAGACACGTTTTTCTAAGCTTTTTCATCATTTCATTATTTATCCACTGAAAAAAAGAGAAATTATTCTTTTAAAAGCAATTGCAGCAAACGATTAAATTCTTAAAATGAGATAGACAACAAGAAACAGATTTTTTCCAAAAACAGAGCAATACGTGACCCACTGCATGAGGAAGAACATTGACACACTAAACAAAAATATGATGTCACTATTGTGCGTGTATTATCTCGTGAGATCAAACCAAACCATGCACCGTTTGACGATAATCTGTCTAGCAAATGTCCCGACAATAATCTCAAAAATAATCCCAGAAAAATCCCACCCTTCTTTTATTGTGTCTTGCAAAAACTTTTTTATTATTTCATTATTCAATATCCACTGATGAAAAAAGAATAATTATTCTGGTAAAAGCAATTGCAGCGAACGATTAAATTCGAAAAAAAGAAAAAGATTCTTCTCAAAAACAGAGCAATACGTGACCCACTGCATGAGCGAGAACATTGACACACTAAACAAAAATATGATGTCACTATTGTGTGTGTAGTGTATTATCTCGTGAGATCAAACCGAACCATGCACCGTTTGACGATAATCTGTCTAGCAAATAACCGGACAATAATTCCGGAAGTATTCCCGGAAAAAATCCCACCTTTCTTGGCGGCGGCTGCATCTCTCGCTGTCGCAATTGCGGGACCTCGTCCGCCACACGTCGATCGCCACTCCCGAAACTGTCGGCGCCCGTATCGATTGCGGGGCGGCCGACCGCCGCCGACCGAGAGGCGGCCGCGCGCCGTGAGGGTGCGCCTGCGCAAGGCGGGGGCGGGTTGCGACCGCCGGCGGTGAGGCGGCGCCACCTGCGACCAAAGTTTACAGAATATACTTCTCCTACAACTGTGAAAAAACTGAACTTTTTTAATATACTTCAGGGTGTCTCAAAATTGCTGGGACACAGAGCTACCACGTATAGAAGAGGTCAAAATAAGTTGATTGGACCCTATTAATTTATGTGTCAAAATGTACCGTTTGTCCGTGAGAAGGGTTCAAAGTTCACATAAAAAACACATTTTTGTACGCTGTTCAGAAACACGTGAAACGAATTTGATGAAATTATTGTAGTGTATTTCAGAGGCTTACTTTCTTTTTGGTAATCGAAGAAATCTAAAAGAAATTGTAGAAGGGTTAAAACCACCCTCACCCCCCGACATTTTTTTCAGAAGGGGTTCATAATACGGTTCTGAAATTTTTTGAGCACGAAGACTAATCAATTACCTTCATTTAATTGCTTTGAGTCAAAGGTAATTAATAGCATTTTGATACAGCGTGCTGTATAATAAATATGATGTAACTGTTTTTGCTGGGTATACGATCTTCAATTTTCGCAGTTTTCTTAATGTCAAATAAGTTATGATAAAACCAATAGTTAAAAATGAATTCATATATCAAAGACAATAGTAGTCGTGGACAAAATGAATGTACAGGGGCAGGAGCCCTATAGCTATGACTCTCGGGCTCGGAATTTTCTTATTGTCAAGATTGTTAGATTCAAAGTTTTGGCGAACACGCCGGGCACATTTAGATTGCATTATGGATATTTTTTATTCAACAGCCGTGGATATAGCAGTATAGTATTCTACTCGCGTATAATGAGCTATTATTCACTCAGGTTAATTATGTCACGAGCGTATAGCGAACTTAACATTCGTAAATAATAACCCTCATTATATTATTATGTTTGTTGAATTAATATACCTAGGTACTATATTTTTGAAATATTTCTACTCAATAATAAACGGACGATTTCAGAGAAGGTGATAGCAGGTTAGAAGTTTTATCGAATCGATTATTGTGTTATTGTTTCCTCTTTGTAGATAAAAAACCACAAATTGCAATTGCACAAGTTTCCTGCTAGTCCCTCGAAAATTCTATTCTAAAAAATCTCTTGGTCGGTGAGCCCTGCTCAGATTCCTAAAAATGGTATCAATATCGATCATAAATGTTCCTAAAACAATGACTGAAAATAATAAGGTATTACTTACCTTTTTTTCAATGTTATCATTTTAGGAAACTTTATATAGGTAACGAAATATGAAATTCAAATCGAATCAGCAAGCCACAAACATGCCAATTAGAACTGACACTAATGACAGTACTGACAGTGAGAAGGTGAGAAGTATCAGTAATACCAATCAACGAAAAAGAACTCAAATTCCACTGTTCTGATTTCTGATGTAGTAGGTCATTTTGTTTTCAATTTTGTGAAATTCCGATTCTAGAGTCACTGGATATTATTAGTTTGATAAAACTAATAACATCCAGTGACTCTATCCGATTCCTATGATGAATCACCATCAAATATCTGGGCTCGAATGGCATATCCTGGGTTATTTCAATTATCATTTGCTGCTCACTAGCGCACCTGTGTGGTCAATTGGCAGATGTCATTTTTTCATAATAAAATAGTGAAAGATGTCATTGTCTTATGTCATATTTCTCATATTGATGATTAATTGATTAATGAAAAAATCAAAACAATACCATAATTTGTACCAAAAATGAAAAGATTATGTTAAATATCACATTTATAATTTTCTTTGTTCAATTGCATAAATTGCTTCGTTATGAATATTTTATTACAATGAGGACAATGAAGACCACCTATTATAATGAAACAATGATGAAAGGAGCATAGAAGTGAATACTTGATAAAATTCGATAAACCCATCAAAAATCAACAAAAAGGTAGAAATGGGTGGTTATGTGCCATTTTCAAGACTCACAGCTATTTTTTTCCGAATGGTTTTGAGGGTTTGGGCCTACTCTGGTCTTGTTCTGGTTTTTTGTTTTTTACTGTATTATATGTATGGTGGAATATTTGCTGTATCCTTATTATTTTTTGCTGTCACAGGTAACTCACCTATTCAGGCAGAATACCAACTGAAGCTAATGATGTAATATATTTTTCAGGTATTTTATACCAAGTTCAGGATAATCTGCTCTTCAACCCAGAATTACCTACTCATTCTAGAGTATATGTACCTATACCTTCCATGTTCAACCTTCCATATGAGAGTATAATGGCTAGAACATCAGATGGTATCCAAATTCACATGTATTTCATATCACAAACCAAAGATAAGCAGAGAAGTGCTCCAACCATTATATTTTTCCATGGTAATGCTGGCAATATGGGGCATCGTCTGCAGAACTGTGTTGGCTTCTATCATAACTTGCAATGCAATATATTACTAGTTGAATATAGGGGATATGGTCTATCAGAAGGCAGTCCTTCTGAAGATGGGTTATATTTGGATGCTAAAGCTAGTATTGACTACTTATATACAAGGAATGATATCTGTCATTCTGAAATAATTGTGTTTGGGAGATCTCTTGGTATGAATAGTGAATTATTCATTTTTTTTTATTCAATTGCTTCTGTTCAATAGGTGGTGCAGTAGCAATTGATTTAGCTACAAGAGAAGAATATGCTGGTAAAATTTGGTGCTTGATGGTAGAAAATACCTTCACAAGCATTCCAGATATGGCTAAGGTATTGTTGGGTTGGAGAATCTTGCAGTATTTTCCACTATTTTTTTATAAAAACAAGGTAAGCATCTTCTATGGTTTGAAACATACTGGTTAGATACTGGTTTTGTTTGGTTTTTATTTGATGTTTTATTGCAGTTCTTGTCATATCAGAAGGTATCTCATCTAAGAATACCAACACTATTCATATCAGGCTTAGCTGATACTCTTGTTCCACCACGTATGATGCAAGAGTTGCACAGTAGCTGTTCCAGTGTCAGGAAACAAATTTTACAAATTCCAACTGGTACTCACAATGAAACATGGCAACTGCAAGGGTACTACAGATCTCTGGCTGTGTTTCTAGGGAGCTGTAGGATAAAAAGTACTGTTAGTGATTTTGATATTAAAATAGACAATGAAAAAACAAAAAATAATGGTCTCTGGAGTAATGTACAAACTATTTAGATATTTATATAAATTAATGATGTTCAGTAGGTAAGTTCAGTGGAGGATGGCCTTCAAAATGAATATTTCAACAAAAACCACAATGCAATCAGATTCCCAGAATCATTTTTTCAAACTATTTGATCTGCTTCCACCATTTCAGTCAAAATTCTCCAGTTATCTATTTTATAAATAGTTTGACTTTTGAAATATCTGAAAATGTAGTCATATACTTGCAACACCTTATATCTCAGAAACTAATAATTCATGCAAGAGAAAAACTGATGCTCTATTCTTCTGAGTTTTGAACCGATCACCCTGTATAAATTGGAATTGGTGAACAAAGCTATTACAATCTTGACTGAATGCATGACCTGTCTCTCAAAATAATTTTCTCGGAACAAAAATACCTCAAATACATTCAATAAATTTAATCATACTGGTAATCTTCCACTGAACTACTAAAGTACAAGAAACAAATGCTGTGAACTACTCCAAACTGTATATATATCATTGTTTTTAGATTTAAACAAAGTCTTATGTTTCCTTCATTTACAATATCTTGCAGAATTATTTTTGCAATGAGTTTTTATAAAAATAGACACAAAACTTCAATTAAGTCTTGTCCTCACATGAAAATTGTGTTTCTGACTTTCATTTCTCAAAAGTCCCTTCTCTCCTATTTTTCAAAAAATTATGAGATCTATTAGCACACCTGTGAGCTTCAATTCCCATTAGTTTGTTTCAATTGTCAAAGGAACGCATATTATACAGTGTGGCTAAGATAAAAAGTTGCACAGCATGAAAATCTCGGGAACTGTAGAAGATACGAACTAATGGGAAAAAAGTTGCGCATTCAGAGAGTTTTTCCTCTAAAAATTGTTGAAATGAATTATAGAGTTTCAGTAAATGAAGTAAGGTCAGCACGAATTCGGAGAGAAATCAAAGATCGGGCCAGCGCGGTTCGCTACATTTCTCAGCCGTTGAAGATAGAACAGAAATCTAATATTTTCTTCGTGTAAATCGAGGACGCTGATGATGACTATCTGTTCCAGAGTCGCTAACAACGACTATCACTACGAATCGTTCGTCAGTGAGATAACAGAGATTCATGAATTCCTAAATTTTTTTGTTGGCAATCGATAGATCTCGTCGAGACCTTCAATTTGATATGTTACACGATAGGTCTAACTCTGTTCGTTGCTGAGATATTCCAGTTTTTCCAATAGACATAAAACATAACCTCACTAAAAACTAAAAATTGAGCTAGGAGGCTGAAACTTGGTACCTAGGGTGAATGGGGTACGGTGAAAGTTATAGAACAAAAATTGTTCCGTCAATTAATGAGCAATTTGGTATACTAGCTATGCCCACCAATTTTCGAGACCCTATCTGGAATAATTCGAAAGTTACAGTCCTGGCCGTTTTTTGTGCACTTCGCTGTATATATATGCGACATTTTATGTATGTCGTGTGGTCTTCACCAAGTTTCGCGGAATGGGCGGGAAAAGTTTTAGTAGAGCACAGATTTCAGTAATCCGGGTCTTGGATATGTGATGAAGAGACTTGGCAACATTGCATCTAGGCACACCGTTAGAGCGCACACGCACCGGCCTTCAATGAAGTAGAGGTGCAATGCTTGGAAAAGTGACTATAGTCTAATTTGCAAACGGAGGAGCCACCGAAATTAAACCGAACGACAGCTAGCAGTGATGCCAAGTGATGCACTACTTTTATACTCGATGTCTTTTATGTTTTGACCTCCGAAGTGGCCTCTCCTTCTTTCTTTCTTATGCAGAAGTGATATTTCTTTCGGTCGCGCCTGCATGAGTGATCCGATTTCGACACGAATTCGACTGAAGCGCTCTCGTTGTCATTCTCGCGTATGCAGTGAATTCATATACCCAAACGGACTAGTGGTTAGGGCTGTCGACTCTCAGTCTGAAAGTCTATACAGTGTGTCCCACTTAGCATGCTCACCATGGGTATCTTTTAAACGGTGAGAGATACGAGGTCGGTTAAATGACACCAAATGTGGAGTTTGTCAGGGCCAACTATAATGTGAAAAAATATTTTGATAAAATCTATTCGTTTTTGTTTTATACGCAAAAAACAGATTTTGATCATTTTCATGTCTCCTCCGTAACTTCTTTATTTATGAAAATATTCAAATAGGAATTCCACATTCTTATGGCAGTTTTTCAAAGTGATTTCGAAAAAAATATGAAATTTATACCAACTCTTCTAGAATTTGAGATATCAGCACCAACTTTTGTTTTTCAAATGTAGGTCATAGCTCACTATGACTTAGTTACAAATAACTTTTTTTTCTCTTTCAGATGATATATCGCAGTAATAGTTTTGTGTTGATAACAACGGAGTTATCGTCATTTATACAAGAACAAAGAATTATTTGGAAGCCGCCATCTTGAATTTATAAATTTTAACAAAAAAATCATGATCTCCGACCTCAAAAACCCCCACTTACCAATTTTGAATGGAATCGGACCAAATCTTGTCCGCCATCTTGGAGCAGCCATTTTTTTTTAATTTCAACAAAAATTCCATACCTCCGATTAACTTGAAATTTGGCAGGTGTTCATAATTTCGGTGAAAACACATTATGGAATTTTTGCTGAAATTAAAAAAATGGCTGCTTCAAGATGGCGGACAAGATTTGGTCCGATTCCATTCAAAATTGGTAAGTGGGTGTTTTCGAGGTCGGAGATCATGATTTTTTTGATGAAATTTATAAATTCAAGATGGCGGCTTCCAAATAATTTTTTGTTCTTGTATAAATGACGATAACTCCGTTGTTATTAACACGAAACTATTACTGCGACATATCATCTGTAAGAGAAAAAAAAGTTATTTGTAACTAAGTCATAGTGAGCTATGACCTACATTTGAAAAAGTAAAGTTGGTGCTGATATCTCAAATTCTAGAAGAGTTGGTATAAATTTCATATTTTTCTCGAAATCACTTTGAAAAACTGCCATGAGAATGTGAAATTCCCATTTGAATATTTTCATAAATAAAGAAGTTACGGAGGAGACATGAAAATGATCAAAATCTGTTTTTTTTGCGTGTAAAACAAAAACGAATAGATTTTATCAAAATATTTTTTCACATTATAGTGGGCCTTGACAAACTCCACATTTGGTGTCATTTAACCGACCTCGTATCTCTCACCGTTTAAAAGATACCCATGGTGAGCATGGTAAGTGGGACACCCTGTATATGGTTAGAGTTGCTGTGAACCTGAACTTTTTTCACAACTTTTTTTTTACCGATGCTTTTTTACTTCGTTCTGGTTAAACTTCATCAGAACATATTTGGAGTAAAATAGGTTAGTGAGTTCAGGATGAACAGTCTCATTTTTGAATTTCCAATTTGTTTTCTCAAGTATTTTTTCCGAAGAACATACTTTCTAGGAAGAAAGTTATTTTTTAGGCCGACAGGTTAGGTTAGGTGTTTAGTCTCCTTTTTGATGGTTATGCATAAAATATATTTTCCTTCCTCATATTTGATTTCAGTGCTGTTTTTATTCAGGAAATTTCGTGTAGACTTGATTCCACGAATAATTGACTCATTTGGCATCACTGCCGTCGTTTGGTGTACGTTCGGGTAATTTCGGTGGCTCCTCCGTTAGCAAGTTAGACTCTAGTGGAAAAGTGTACTGGTGGGACGGTAATGATTTTTTGTAGTGTCGAGTGTTGTTGGTGTGTTGTGGGTTTTGGTACCTTCCGGAATCTAGCGGATAGCCCGGATTAGTTATCGATGGTTATCGGTGTGTCGGAAATAGGTGTTGACATTTTGCGGAACAAATCAAATATTTGCGATAACACAACATTGAGGCATCTGCAACTGAATAAGTGGTTCCCGTATTGATTTATATTCTGAAGCCAGGTAAACCAATGGTATTTTACGTGCTTATTTCCGGTTAGTTCTATTTAAATTTCGCGCACCTTGACTGGAATATTAACAACACCCAGTAGGTAGAGGTAGTTCCTGCATTCCTTCTGCAGCGTGATTTCATTTATATCGAAATGAAATGCCCAGGCGAATATATAATATGGCTTGATTTTTTTTTGAAAAACTGAAAGTAGGACGAAGGTTTCTTGACCTCTATATAATTCTATAAAATAATTAAAAAATCTAAACATACTTGATTAAATTGAAATATAAACATAAATTGCTTGCGCGGCAGCCCTGAACAAAATATTCATATATAATGTTGATAGTCGGTTTTTTAGCGCCATGATTTTGTTTTTGATTATTTAAAAATACAACATAATAATATTATGATAATATATATATATGGCATGTATAGGTACCTATAATAATAAATACAAGGTTTTTTCAAGCCGAATACATCAGATTAAAAAATTATATTATTATAAAGGATTTTATAGTGATGGTTTTAGTAATTATAATGAATGAATTTGGTCAACAGGGGCGTACCCATGGGCAGGTTTGAATAAAGAGATATTTTCTATTAATTCTTCCAAGTATACATATAGTATACAGTGTGTCTCTAAGATATAAAAGGATGTCATGGTTTCACCGAAACGAAACGTTCGTACGGAAAATCTCTTAACGCTGTTTTGTATCGCTTGAAAAGTGGCAATGAGAGATTGTGTTTTGTTTTCCTATATCTCGCTTCACATAATATAACACTAGAAAAAAATGAAAACGAAATCGGCAATTTTCGGATTTTCAGGCATATTTCTGGAAATATAGTCGGAATATTAAACCTTTATAAACGCTATATTGTTATACAGGGTGTATCTAAATAACACCGAAAAAATTTAAGGGGTATTTCCTTGTGACATTTTAGCAAATAAAGTTCATATAAATATGTAACCTAACTTTTGCTCCGTTTATGAGATACAGGATGTTGCAGTTGGAAGTATCAATTGTCTTGAAAACACCTCTACATTAAAATTTGGAGTCAAATCGAATTTTTATTGTTTTCTCAAAAACTAAGCTAGATACGAAAATCATACAATGTATAAAAAGTTGTTTTAAATAGTTCAATCTGATAAAAAAATTAAACTCAGGAAAACCGCGCGGTACAATGACATCCACCATAAATATCGATCAATTTACCCACTGTGACGCCACTGGAAGTATTATTTGGAATCTAATCGCACTAGAAGAAGCTCCATATTACTATTACAAAACCACAAAGTTTTATTGAAATTGATGAAAAGACAATTGAGTAATAATGAATAAAAACACGATCTTTCATGAAAATATTAATACCATATGTATCTCGAAAACCTCGTCGAAAACGAAGCAAGTTAGGACACATGTTCATAAGAATTTTATTTCCTAAAATATCACAAGGAATATCACTCCTTGAATTTTTTCGGTGTTATTAATAAGATACACCCTGTATATCAGCACTGGCCGTAGAGGTTAAGTTTTTCCGAGAGTTTTTCTTATAAGGACAATAAAATCATCAATATGAATATTGATAGGTAACGCACATTTAGTGATTAGGACGAGGTAGGTATACTATTTTAACAATTTCATTCCATTTTCATATCATAATTCATTGGATTCTCAAAGGGTCAAGAAAAAATGCATGTTCTGCATGTAGTTGAACTGAAAAAACTCGTTTTTGAATCGGATCCTTTTTGGGCTTGAAATAGAGTTCTAGGTGATCGTTGACTATGACTTGAATGAAGCAACATATTCATTTACCGAAGATGATGGGCTCGATGATGGGAGTTACGAATTTCTAAAAATAAACGTTCAGTAATTCATTATCTATGCAAGCTGGATAAAAAGTAAAAGTCAAGATTATTCAAGAATAATTATTTAAGTATTGATGTTTATACGTATAAACATTGATTAAATGTTGATTTTTTTTTAAATTGGAGAGAAGCAGCAGTGGTAAATTAAGCAATACATGAAAATTTTATTTTTCCAAGTTTATTTCCTCACCCTATATTTGTTGCATATTTGGATGATTATGAAAACACCCTCGAAAACACCCACATATTATCTTGGAAAAATTGTGTCATTTTCGTAATTTCTGTCATAACCTATTTATTTTGTTTGATTAATTATAGTTATTTATAATGGTATAATAATATCAGATTTTAGGTTGTATTGCAACCGTGTGCTAAAATCTAATATTTTTCCCGTGTATAATTCACTATTCTTTTTGTGACAGGAAAAAAGTCGAATCAATATTTAGAAGATATTACGTTATATTAAAATCAGAAATTTATCGACGTGAAATTTTTAGCAGGAATTTCACCTGCCTTGCAGGCATCTTTTTGTAGGCATCTTTATCATTCTTTTGAGGTAATCAAATATCTGTCAGTCTAATTCTGTGATTTGATTTTGAAAAATTGCGAATTTAGTGGTTGTTAAGTAATTCAGTAACCGCGAAGTGGAATGGAAGATAAACGGACTTGCAGTTCTTTCTAGGAAACGGTGTTATTGGCTTATTTTTCGGAACTAGCACAGAAAAGCCATTTATATCCGGGAAAAAAGTACTCACTTTTTTCCCGTCATAGAAAAAAATGTTTTGTAGGCAAAGTGTTCATACAGGGTGATTCCTAACTGCGGGGGGTGATTTGTTATTTCATTTTAAGACGAAAAGTTTCTATGAACATATGTCCGAAGTTGCTTCGTTTCTGGGATACAGGGCGTTGAAAAGAAAAAAGAAACGGTAATATCACGAATATCCTGGAACCGATTTGGTTGAAATTTGGTACTTTTATTTGTAAAATTTTCTAAAATTTCAGCATAACAAGTGTCAATTATATTTTTGGCGGAAATAATGAAAAACTCATTTCTCCAATGCAGGTGTCCATATGATATGCAATACAGCGGCTTTGATTTTTTCTCTCGGAAACGAAGCTGGATATGAAGAAAATACAGGAGACCAAAAAGTTGTATTTTGAGTTGCTTAATCTAAAAAATATGAAAATCTATCGAAAAAAGTCAGTGGCGTACTTTTTTTTACAATATTGTTGGCTGTGGTGCTCACTGAGACGCCACTGGACCCAATAATCTCAATCTAAATAGGGCTAAATAAGCACTGTATTAGTTCAAATAAGTACCAAATTTTAACCAAATCGGTTCTAGGATAGGTATTCATGATGTTTTATAATTACAGTTTTTTTTTCTTCAATTTCAACACCCTGTATCTCAGAAACGAAGTAACTTCGGACATATGTTAATAGGAACTTTTCTTCCTGAAATGACCTAACGAATCACCACCTGCAGTAAGGAACCGTAGTTAGGAAACACCCTGTATAGCTACTCAGAAAACAAGAAAAAATATCGAGAGCATAATATACTATTATGAATAATAAAATAAATATCGATAAATCTCGATATAAGCACAGAATAAAATGAGCACAAGTTGAAGTGTGAACAAAAATCAACTCATTATTTGATGTGTGTGTGTTCCAGTTTTGTGGCAGTAGCGTAGATTCCGCGGATGTTTGAGCTACGTTGCTCGAATTTGATATGATGGTATAGGAAAATGCTTGGCTTCATCTGAAAGTGTACGTAATACACGACCTGCCACAAAATTTCTCAGTAGTTCAAATTTTGAAACTTTTAGTGATCTTAACTCTCAACAGACACCATCTATTTCTTCATAAAGGACCCCGCACTTTTAGTACGTAAAATGGTTCTCGGTGAAATTTTCTGAATTTTCAGTATGTTGTAGAATTCGATGAACTGATTGAACCTGCAGAATCGTAAGAACTTTGATGAACAGATTCTGAGATACAGGGCGTTGAGGTTACTAATCGGTATTTTTTATTTAATTATTTTCTCGAAATTCAAAGATGATATGATGTCCAATTACACCAGAATTTCATTGTTCCATCCTGTTTACATCATTATCAATTATTATAAAAAGAAATTGCAATATAATTCTCCAAAAGTACTCACCTGCTCATGGGGTTTTCATAAAACATTGCAAATGGCAAAAAAAAGTTAGATCAAGCTCTTTCCAATCTGAAACTCTGAAAGAGATGATGTGTGTTTTCTTCATTCCCTATTTATTTCGGTTTCTCCGATATTTTGATTCTCGAATGAAAAACACCTCTATTTTGTCTAGAAATCTTGGTTTATCCTATGGTTTATCGAATCGATCCACGTATAGCAGCAAAGAAGCTTTTTATTATCAAAAATGTAAATTTTGAATTATACAGGGTGTTTCATAATATATGCGCAAGATAAAAAAGTTCCCATCAACTTACCCTCTAAAATTTTAAATGTTAGAGATACAGCTGTTATGGGGATTTCAAAATAGTAAACGTTTTCTGCAAATATCTCTGGAAAAGTTCATCGCACAGAAAATAGCTTTCGTGAACATTTTCTACTTATAAGAGGCTATGTTTTCACTTTTTTCAGTGTAGAAAATGCCTAAGAAAGCTCTCGCGAAAGCTGTTTTCATCAGTGCGATAAAAGGTTCCAGAGATATTCGCGAAAAAACGATTTTTTTTTAAATTGCAACCCTGTATCTCGAAAATGGTGCATTTTAGAGGGTTAATCTCGAAGTTAATAGATCGTAATGTTGTCTTCATATTTTTTGACGAGCTATCACATCCTGTAGTTCTGCACATATATTATGAAACACCTTGTATATGTATGTTATTTCAAATTGTTTTGAGTGTTTTTTTTCGAATTGTTCGAAATTTCTTCTCGTTTATATACAGGATGTCCCTAAATTGCTGGGACACAGAGATACCACGTGTATAGGAGGTCAAAACAAGTTGATTGGACCCAATTTATTTATGTGCCAAAATGTACCGTTTGTCCGTGAGAAGGGTTCAAAGTTCACATACAAAGTGCCGAATTTCAATTTCATCAAAGTCGTTTCACTTGTTTCTGAACAGCGTACAAACCGAGGTACAAACGGTACATTATTTTGGCACATGAATAACTTTTGTCCAATTAACTTATTTTGACCTCTTCTATACGTGGTAGCTCTGTGACCCAGCAATTTTGGGACACCCTGTATTAATAAAGATATTATTTCAATAGAATCTATAGTTATGATAAATTAGATGATTTGCCCCAAAATGTGAGCTTCAAGCCACCTGTATAATATAATAATATAATGAAGAGAGAATCTTTCAGTTCCCATCAGAAAGGACCCCGCACTTTTAGTACGTAAAATGGTTCTCGGTGAAATTTTCTGAATTTTCAGTATGTTGTAGAATTCGATGAACTGATTGAATCTGCAGAATCGTAAAGTTCTTTGATGAACAGATTCTGAGATACAGGGCGTTGAAGTTACAAATCGGTATTTTTCATTTAATTATTTTATCGAAATTCAAAGATGCCAAGTACAATTTTTTTCGCTCATATCATCAATGAACCTCCATATTACTCAACATAATTCAGATGGTTCAGATAATGTAATTGTTTACAGAGTGAAACATATAAACATTTCAGTGATGTCTGAAAATTCGATGAAATTGTACTTGGCATCTTTGAATTTCGAGAAAATAATTAAATAAAAAATACCGATTAGTAACCTCAACGCCCTGTATCTCAGAATCTGTTCATCAAAGTTCTTACGATTCTGCAGGTTCAATCAGTTCATCGAATTCTACAACATACTGAAAATTCAGAAAATTTCACCGAGAACCATTTTACGTACTAAAAGTGCGGGGTCCTTTATGAAGAAATAGATGGTGTCTGTTGAGAGTTGAGATCACTAAAAGTTTCAAAATTCGAACTCCTGAAAAATTTTGTGGCAGGTCGTGTCCTACGTACACTTTCAAATGAAGCCAAGCATTTTCCTATACCATCATATCAAATTCGAGCTACGTAGCTCAAACATCCGCGGAATCTACGCTACTGCCACAAAACTGGAGCACACACACACAGATATATTTATAATTAAACGTGCAGCTCTGGGAGCACGTTATTTTTAGCAAACTCTCACAACTATAGCCATTGTAAAAAAAATAAGTACCACGTAACTTCCATTCCGCAGAAACCGCCTATGGCTTGACCCACAAAACCCAAAAACCCCGCACCACCAGAGGAAAAGCATGGCCACCCCAACATGGATCTAGCCGAAGTGGTCGAAGATCTCATCTGCACCTTCGACTCCACGGGAGACACCACCATGGACACTCTCGCCATGTTCGTCTTCGGATGGATCCTGGCCGCCCTCTTCCTCCTCTGGCTGGGCAAGAGCCTCTACGAGAGGCTACAAGCGAAGCCCACCGACCCCGGCAAGCCCCAGCTCGTTGAAGCCCCGGCCAAAACCACCGACAGCGTCGACGCCGTCAAGAAACAAGCGCCGGTCACCTCTAGGGGCTACGTGCCGCCTACGCCTCCTGTCAGGAAGAGGCTGACGAGGCAGAGCCCCGCGCCTGAGGGGCGGGTCAAGAGGTTCGTGCCGGCGCCGCAGGCAACGGGGCCGGATAATGTTTGCGTGCTGTGGGTGAACGATGTGTTCCAGTGGCTGTACAACGATTTCGTTATTGTCAACGAGTTGCTGGGGGTGTGGATTCAGGCGTTGAACGAGCAGACGAAGAAGTCTGTGAGCGAGGTAAGAGGATTCTGTTTTCTTTGCACTTTCGGTTTTTTTTTATCGCTTGGAGCGCACGGAAGGGAATCCCTATAACCTATAATGTTCAAAGAACATCGTGCGTTCCTAGGGAGGATAGGGACAGGAGGTAGGTATTGGAATTTTTTTTAAACTTCTGGAGATTATGTGTTGTTGGGAATACTTCCACAGGCAATGAATTCCAGAGCCTAGCCGTTCTATGGATGAAGGAGTCTTGATAAAGTGCTGTTCGACATCTTTCGAGGTTGACAACGAAAGGATGTGCTGACTGGGCTTGTCTAGTTCGTCTGATTGGTATTGCTAGTGAAGGGATGATAGCAGAGATTTCCGAAGAACATTTCCCGTGGAAGTATCGATAGAAAAGTGAAAGGTCGCCGACCTTTCTACGGTGTTCCAATGATGTCAAAGAGTGAGTGAGTGTGGCGTCACCCACCACGCGAATGGCTCTTCTATGTTTTGGTGCTGAACCCCATATGTGGGAACAGTATTCTAGAACAGGCCGTATCTGCGCTTTGTAGATCATGAGAAGGGGGTATACACTATTAATTTCTTTGTCTCTATCAACTTGTTGGAATTTCTTCGGAAGTGTTTGTTTTCTTCCTTTTCATTTATTGATTCAGCTAAAACGAAATCAATGAACAAGGGCAAACCGAGGTGCAAACATATTTTTCACAGGAACCCTTACGGAAACCCAAACAGTAGGCATATACAGGGTGATCCACGGTGGATGGCCTATTAGAAGTATCTGGAGAACGAGAAGACAAAACATTCTGAAAATTGGGATGCTCTGATAATTGAACATTCTCCATCAGTCTAAAATATTTTCATCGATACAGTGTTGCCACTTATATCAGAAACAACTAGCAACTTTGTTATTTCAAATGGAGAACACCCTGTATTTTATTGCATTTTTAGATTCTTCATGAAGAGCTTATTTCATCAATGCATCACACTTGTGGTCTAGCAGGAATGATAACAGAGATATAGGGTGTTCAAAATCGAGATTTTTCAATTTTAGGATTTTTTTTTGTCGAAACTATTCATAATCGATCAAAACGGCTTACATGTCCCTATCCTAACTCTTGATTGACTATCTACTGGAATTTAATTGCAAAAAATTCAGGGTGCTTCAAGATTCAGAATCCTGATCATCCTGTATCTGTTCCAATTAAATGTCAGTAGATAGTGAATCGAAAGTTAAGATAGTGACATGTAAGCCATTTTGATCGATAATGGATAGTTTCGAAAAAAAAAATTCTCAAATTGAAAAATCTTGATTTTGATCACCCTATATCTCTGTAATCATTCCTGCTAGACCACAAGTGTGATGCATCGATGGAATCAGCTCTCCAGGAAGAGTCTGAAAATGATATAAAATATAGGGTGTTCCATTTAAAATAACGAAGTTGCTAGTTGTTTCTGATAGAAGTGGCAACACTGTATCGATGAAAATATTTTAGACGGATAGAGAATGTTCAATTATCAAAGAACCCCCATTTTCAGAATGTTCTGTCTATTCGTTCTCCAGATACTTCTAATAGGCCATCACCCTGTATATACTATACAGGATGTAATTTAATTGATGGCTAAAAATAAAGGATATGGTTCCTTAGCTTTCCCGTGGGAAAAAAGTAATTTATGAAAAGTGACATTTTATAACCTGTCAGCAGAGATGAAATTTCAAAATCTTTTTCCGTCACAGCAAAAAAAATTGTAATTCTCATCGAAAGATTTTCCGGAAATACTATACAGGCTGATTCACGGTGGATGGCACATTAGGATTATTCTGAAAAATCGACCTACATATCCTCAGTGTTGCGACGTTGCCGCTTATATTGAGAAGTAGCAACAACTTTGATTTGATTTTTTAAATGGGACACCCTGTATATTATTATATATTATTACCATATGCAACTGACATATTTCATCACAATTGCAGTAGATTAACGAGTAACAGGATGTGATTTCATTTGCGAGTCACATGGATATGTAATGTCCTGACACAGAAAAAACATGAATTTTTCATATTGAATTCCATCACAGTCACAATGTTCCAGTTCCATGATTTTCCATCAATAACACCAGTTCAAATCACATCACTCTCACCTTTAATTGAATTTAACATTGAAGTGAACGTGGAAAGTATGAAAATTCACGAGATTGCAAGAGCAATAGAGCAATAGATTCTGAGAAAACTTCTCATTCGGTTTCCTGCTTCGAAATTTTCTTGCTCGTCAAAACAAGATTTTTTTTTATTACCTGATGTCATAATTGTTGTTTGAGGACCACCCTGTATATAAGAATAGGTTGATCATGCATCATTTCAAGATTTTTGATCACCGTTCGAACCAGATTGACAAGCTTATAGAAATTAGAGCATCAAATTATGCATCATCTTAATACAACATTCATATTTCAGTAACGCGTGTGACAATTCCAAAAATTATTTCACAGTATCGAGAAAACATATGAAGCAATATGTTTTTGACCCCAAAAAAAATTCTTTCAAACGGGAGGCGTTTGAAATTTTTGGAAAAATGCATAGCTTTGATTATCATCCTGTAGAATTTCATCCGGAAAAGATGGAATAGTCATATCCATAGGTTCGATAGTCAATGAAACGAGCTTTCAGAAACTGAAAAATAATTGAAAATCGGTTGAGAAAATCGAAAGTTATGATGATTCAAATTTGATCAAAAAAATGCGATTTAACGTTCCATGTGTTGAGCAGTTTATATCAACGTGTATCGAATGAGATATCATGATCGATTGTTTGTAAACATCAATAATTTACACGTTAATATGGGAGCAGCGGATACATATACATTGTTGCTTTAATGATTTTTTCGGCTTCGCACACCTGTGTGCCTGCTTATCTATCCTCAAATATAGACCTTGATAAAAACAAAAGGTGAATCCAGTCTCGGGTGCCAGCCATTATCATTACATCACTGATGACGACATACTTATTTTCAGCACACACTATTGCCGCCGGATGCCGCCTGGTTTGAATATAATTGGATGAATATGTTCCCGAAATACTTATCTGGTTTATTCTTGAACGTAAAACAATGGAAAAGTTCAAAGTTATATTATTTTCAGAAAGTATTTCAATGGGGGATTTCGAAAATAAGAAGTAACATGGATCTCTTTTCTTATTTACTTAGAACGTTAAAGAATGACCTGACTATAGAAACACAGTTTTTATTATAAAAGTTTCAATATCTTGAAAAACGTGAGGTTTATACTGAGGCCAATTTGTGGTTTTCTGATAGGTTATATATGAACTTGTTTATCACCAGTTAGAGAATGATCCATGGTTTACCGGACACTCTGTATACCGGGTGACACAGGAGACATATGTAACAGCCTGTAGTTTTTTTATTTGAAGAGATAAACATTTGCAATTCACAAGGGTCATATTATCAATGATGGCGCTTTCCTTGAACCCAATGACAATTTTCTTCAACCACCTGTTTGAATGGAAGTAGTCCCAATTTTTTTTTCGAACGGCACCCCCTGTATATTTCTGTATCTTATTCGCCTCAAAATTCTTTTTCCAACTATCAATCACAATTTGATATTCGTTCATTGATTATTTATTGGCTGTCAAATTGCATTTTATTGAAATACATGACGTTGGCTGTGGCTCGAATATACAGGGAGGGGCAAATCACAATAAATAATGTACAATATTCACTACACATCAAAAAAACAGTTTTTGCACGACCTTTAAGCGATTTTACACCACCAAAAGCGGTAATACTGGGTATACAGAGTAGGCACTCTCTATAGGCTATACAATTTTCCGGGATTTTCCGGAACATAAAAAATGTTGGATAGTAACATAGACATCAGAAATAACCTCTAACATTTAATGATCATGTTGAAAAATGATAAGTATTTGGGATCCTTTTTGATCGTCTCTAAATGAACACAATCAGTATCCTAATATTCACATTGATTCCATGAAAGATTATCAGCAATTATGTGTGCCTTTTTATTGCTATTGCATCACTCGATCTTTATCCTAATACCAAATACTGAGAGATAGAAGATGATGAAGTTAATCCAATATTGTGTTTGTATTCCATTATATTGAGAAGTTGAATTTTTATGATATTGATAATATACGATATATTTCTTTCCAGCAAGGAATTGGCGTGGAGCTGATAAGAATTTTACCAGAAACTAATCCTCCTCAATTATTCAACATTTTTGCTGAGGCTGATTCAAAGGACGATGTGGTAAGTGCATAATTATGTCTCCATATTTTTCTGACGAT